>OZ023315.1:60683441-61018470 GCA_964007375.1 Ophion obscuratus | reverse complement strand
TCTCCTGTCCCAAGGTGTTATACGGTCATCTCTTTCTACTTATGCTTGTTCAAAGTCTGATATAGGTACGAACCAAACTTGGCATATGCCAAGTTTGGATATATATCAGTAACAAATAACGGAAAAAAAATGGCGAAATAGAACTCCGCCGGAAGAAGACCATTTCCGTGGCTCTATAACGATATTAAGCCATTGATCCGATATTTATCGTTTCTTTCCATGTTTCAATAGAGGCGCTTGAAGGAGGACTGGATTCGTATTCGACAGCTAAGAATTTGTCTTTATTTTTCAATCCGTTCTCCGGAGAAGTTTGCGAAAAAATGTCGAGTAACGACGCGACATTGTATGGTTTCGTTTTTCTTACTTCGAAATGACACAATTATGAAGAAAAACTCGCCGAATATTGGAGTTTTCGAATACGCTTGAAGATGTGCCGTGAAACGATATCGCCTGGAATTCCGAAGATGTCTTCTTTTTTTGAGACATGGAAAAACGCGTTATTCCGTATTTCCAAAATACGAATAAGGTGGAGGAGTGGAGGTTCATCAGCTGACTGTTGCGAGAAAAAAATAAACAGCCATACACGCGTGTCAATCTCTGCATGAAACGTATCGTGTATTCCTGGCTTGTAATGGGGCTTGTGTACATCCTGAAATTAACTGGGATCGAAAAAGTTTCCGATTAGCGAAGATGACTGGGCAACGGCGGCAAATATCTGAAAAATAACGCGTGCACGGTATTACGCCGCTTCCGAGCTTGCTATAACAGAATGTAAGCGTCAAAGACTTGGACCTGAAAGACAGACAAACAGACCAAACGATGAATAGAAACGAGAGAATGATCGTAAAAGCGTGAGCTACCAACTTGTATATATATTGCGTGTGTGTGTGCGTATTGGTGGATTTATATACGCGTACAAATTTCGTCGTTACGTCCATACGTGAAATATAAAAACTGTATACATACATATAGGATATTCGAAGGCAAATCGACCGAAACCCGTTTCTCATTATTCGGTGACTTTTCCAAAAACTTTAATACTTTTTCAGGCTGAATAAAAAAATGTCCCAACTGCTACTTTTTCGTAAAATTTCACTCGCAACAAACAAAACGTTCAGGGTTAATATCAAACGCCTTATGGATTCGATGGATTTAAGTTGAATAAATCATTAACCCAATGAAGATTTTTATCGTTAATTAACAAACTAATTTTTAAATTATAAAATCATAAAACTAATTTTAAAATGATAAAATTATAAAACTAATTTTTAAATTATAATTAGTTAATTTTAATTATAAAATAAAAACAATATGGACTTTTACTTATTTCTATTAAATCAACGTGTCTTCATATTTTTCTTTTATAAAATGATTTTTGCCTTAACAAAAGTGAAACGTATATTTACTTGACTACCTGAAAGAATGTCATTCGTAAGTAATAGACAGCGAAAAATTCACACCTAGCTATCGAACCCAAGGGGTTATATTGAAAAATTAATTTTCGTAACGAGTTTGATCGAAGGAAAAGTAAACATGATCGATTTCCACGTCCGGAAAAGGACGGAGAATTTTCAATTCGGCTTGGAATGCCCCATAAGTGTTTATAAGTTTGTACCGATGGAACAAGTTTTTCACTAGACGATTCGTCCAGCGGTATGTTTGTAGGAATTATTTACAACTGAACACACATAAATCGGCCTCGATGTACGATGTATGTATATGTATGTGTATATATATATATATATATATATATATATATATATATATATAACGTATGGCGCAAGTACAGTTGTTAATTGACTTTGGTAACAATTAATGTAACAAGCTCTCAAGCGTAACTCGCCAGAGTCGTTTTCCCGCGAGAGTACACAGGATATAGACCACAGACGATCGCCAGTCGCAACGAGGGAAAGAGAGACAGAGGGATGACAGAAGACAAAGGGATGAGAAATGTTTCTCTGTTTCTCGGAGAAACATAGATGGATCTCATTATACTCGCATTTAAGGCGAAATTCCATTTGCACAACGGAATAGCTCGGTCCTCTTCCACACATTTCTTTTTTTCTCAAACGCTAAACGGAATTTCTTTCTCCATACTTGGATTATGAGCACCTCGGTATCTTTGCTGGTTCAATCACAGGTTATTTTGTGTTTGCCGCTCACAATTTCTGCACCTTCGGGAAACATTCGTGTTACACGACGCCGATCGAAATATAATTTTTTCAAATTTCTTTTCCACGAAGAGTACATAGACAGAAAAATTCTATTGACATTAAATAATCTCGTCTATTTGATTTGAAAAAATTGGATTAACTAGATTATTTGCGAAATTAATTTTTTTCTGTCGTATTCCATTATTGAAATTATTTATGTTAAATATATTTATTTATTCAAATATATATATATATAATTCCTCTCTCTCCACCTCATCTACCCTCACTCCCCTTTGATATGTGTGTTGCAACAAAGACAAACCATTAGTTCAATCAAATAGAAAAATGGTTCACTCTACGAAAATTCTATTTAATGTTAATTTAAAAAAAATGAAATAGATACACTCAGTAGATTCAACTAAATTGTTTTTTGAACAGATTAAACCAAATCACAGATTTATTACGATTAAGTAAAATATTTAGTTATTAGACGACAGGAAATATATGTTGATTTGAATAAATAAATATATTTAACATAAATAATTTCAATAATGGAATGCAACAGAAAAAAATTAATTTCGCGAATAATCTAGTTAATCCAATTTTTTCAAATCAATTAGACGCGGTTATTTAATGTCAATAGAATTTTTATATATGTTAATAGAATATGTACATATATATATGTGTGTGTGTGTGTGTATGTATGTATGTATGTATGTATGTATGTATGTACGACACGAAATTGTTGTGGTAAAACTTTCAATTAAGTGTTTTAATTCATTTTGGATTTATGAAATATTTTATGGATATAGTACACTTAGACTTACAGTGTACATTGTAAGAAAATAAAGATTTATTTGAATCGAATCTTTATTCAATTTGAATACATTTAATATTAAAAAAGAATAGCTGAAACAATTATAAAAATATCTTTGAAACAAATAAGATCGTAGTAGGCCATGAGGCAAGGAAAAAACCTATTTGATTCTAATATATCTTATTTGAATTAAATATTTTTTTTTTGGCAGTGTATGGGAGAGCTTCGAGCCGAAAATTCGTAAAAGTCCGTGTGATTGATGCCGATTTCTACTTTTTATGTATTTTTCCGTCGATCAATGCGAGATCGCGTCTAAATTTTCTTTACTTCAGATCTGACTATAGTAGAAAGGTTCCT
Organism: Ophion obscuratus; assembly: GCA_964007375.1. Taxonomy (NCBI): domain Eukaryota; kingdom Metazoa; phylum Arthropoda; class Insecta; order Hymenoptera; family Ichneumonidae; genus Ophion; species Ophion obscuratus. Next base: position 61,015,143 of record OZ023315.1, on the reverse strand, counting down.
TCTGCAGTTTGGAAATAATGAAAAGAGCGAAGAAAGGTGATTTCGAACGATCGTAGTCACCCGACTGAAAATATCCTACACTGCGAAAAAGAAATATTCGATCTAAATAGGATATATTTAAATCAAATAGGTTTTTTCCTGGGCTCACGGCCTACTACGATGTTATTTGTTTTAAAGAAATTTTTTCTTTGTTTCAGCTATTCTTTATAAATATTGAATATATTCAAATTGAATAAATAAAGATTCGATTCAATTGAATCTCTATTTGCTCACAATGTACACTGTAAATCTAAATGTACTGTATGCATAAAATATTTCATAAATCCAAAATAAAATGAAATACTTAATTGAGAGTTTTGCGACAACGGTTTTTTTTTTTATCGTAATTCATCATTTCCTGGCCTTTCGAGATGATTACTATCGAAGAAAATAATTTCACCGATACGGGAATCGAAGATCTAGATTCCCGGAAAACGAATTTCTATTATTATTTGTTTTATCACATAAACTATATCAATTAATTAATATCATTGTGATAATTAGAGAGTTTGTAAATGTATATAAAATTCCTCTCTCTCTCCACCCTCTCTACACTCACACCTCTTTGATATGAGTATTGCAATAAAGCCAGACCATTCAATCGAATAAAAAAATGGTCGACTCTGCGAAAATTCTATTTAATTTAAATTAAAAAAATCAAATCGATCCATTCAGTGGATTAAACTAAATTTTTTTTTGAGCAGATCAAACCGAATCACAGATTTATTAGCATTAAATAAAATAATTAGTCATTCGACGATATCGAATATATTTTAATTTCAATAAATAATATATATATATATATATAAAGTAAATAATTTCAATAATGGGATGCAACAAGAAAATTTCGTTTCCACGAAAAATCTACTTAATTCAAATAACCAAAAATCAAATAGACGCGGTTAGTTCATATCAATATAATTTTTCTCTCAGTGTACATATACAAGGAACGACGTATTCAAGACGTTTGTTACTCATATCCACGCTCCATTTTGTCTATACAAACGGCGATTCAACCAAAGGATTTGCCGAGCTACGTAAAAATCATCCTTTAAATCTCATACTGCACACTGATTGCACCGTTGATATTAACATACCAAAAAAAAAAAAAAATTCACAGCACCTAGAAATAAATCCATCGAAATAAATGCAAAAAAGAAAAAAAAAACAATTTTTCCCTCAACTCGTACAAGTAAAATGTGAATAAATCGAAATAAATAACTCTTTATTCAAAAGTGTTTGAAAGAGAAAAATGTAGAGCATACCTTAACCAATTGCGATTCCGTCGTGAGTATCTTCAAGGTATTCGCCGAGAAGAAAAGAAGGATTTATCTCGAAAACGAGCCTGTTAATATCCCTTTGGCATGTGTCGTCGCTATCCTCTTGATTTTCAGTTCCGTAACCTTCTCCCCTTTATTTCCAGCGTTGCTCCGAACGGTCCTGGAGCTCGACAGAGTCTTTTCGAACCTCCGCGATCCCAATCGATCCCCAATTGCAGCTCGGTCACGTCCTCAGTCCGCCCTCGTCACACGCACGTATAACGTAACGATTGGAAATCTCGAAGATCCTCAAGCCGCGTTCGCTCCTCGCTTGTAACTCGCGAATATTCTCACACGTGCTCTATTGACTCTTTGCAGCTAATAATCTTTCAATGTTTGATGAAAATCATAAGCTTCTCGTACAGCGACGTACAAACACGCGCGCACATACACTCACGTACACGTTCGCACGTATATTCGTACGTATACATACGCGTATACTGTATTTGGGGCTACTGAATCGTACATTTATCTCTAGGGAGCGAAAGTTCGAGTGAAACCGACAACCCGAGTGTACGCGCTTATCTCAATGGAATATATCCCGTGCGCAACAGAGTCTATTTCCCTCTCTCTCTCTCTCGCCCTCCCTCCCCCTCGCTCTCTCTCTCTCCGGACTCGTCGATACCCTCGTTACTCAATGCTCGAGTCAAAGGACTCGACATCCGTTGTGTACAGAGTCCTCGGTACTACCCGGTTCCCTCTTCGACTTTTTTCATCGAGATATACATATACGTGTGCGTCTGCGTGTGTGCGCGTCGGATCATGCATACGCGTGCGTGTGGCCGTGTTCGTATACACAAATATCTCAGTATATATATATACATATATAGGCAAGCACACACGTGTACGTATGCGGATATCACTGCCCCACTCGTCCCGTTGTTGCTCGGCCCTTGTCACTCGCCGTCCGTCCTCGCAACACCGTCGGACCCATCGGCGAACACGATAAACGCAACCGTATCGCGTGTAAACAGTGTCCAACGTCGTCCGATCCCGCGCACCCTCGGGGTCACCTCGGTCCGCCAAGTTCCCGTCGACTTTTTCATACACGTTGAGAATAATATCGTATAGCGAGAAACGTATACACAAGAGAGTTGCAGGCACCCAGCGACACGCGAGATTCAAACTTTGCCCGTATCGATGATCATTGGTACTGTCGAGCGTGCGTGGCGATAAAAAAAACGGCCTTTTTTGAGAAAATGTCCTGCTCGGCGTTACGCGCGTTTTTCGTTCCGTCGACTAGGAGTTTTGGACCACTTGGCGCATACGCGGGTCGACAATACGTCTCCATAGATAGGTACGCAAGTGCATGACATAACCGCGCAAGCGTATGCGTACGTGTATACGTTGTAAGTGCGACGGGAACGTAGCGAGACGAGAGCGGAGAGTATCCGAAAGAAAAAAGAAGAAAAAAAAATGTCGTAGCGCGGCGCGCGTTCGTAAACTCGAAGACGATATTAAACCGGCGCGCGCTTTCCCGATCCTCGAACGCCTATAACGGCGTGGCTACTCTGCTGCCTGGTTGATGCGCGCGATCCCCCCCCCCCCCCGAATGCTCCTTCGCGTCGCGCGTTTCCTGGTACCGCCGTCGAGCTGGCGCTGGCTGTTGCGTCGCGGGAGATCCTTTCGAGTTCCCACCCGGCCGGGGGGGGGCATTCGCCTCCGCTCAGTCACGCTCGCGCTTCCCCTCTTTTTATCTCCCGCTCCGCTGGCTTCTTCGCCCCCACCTCGACGGTGCTCCGTTTCGGCCGCTCCCCTTAGCCGCGCTCGGCAAACGCGTGGCTTTGCGGAGGCTGCTATCGACGTGGCTGCGACCGCACGGCGTGGCGTGGGGCGCCTGGGCCGCGTGATCGGGGGGAGGGGGTACGATCAACGGGCGAAAGTGGTGGGAGAAGAAGTTCGGCGCGTTACCGAGGGCGGGGTGGAAAGTGAAGAAGGCGAGGATATTTCGTCGGCAAACGATCGAAGGCGAGAGAGCTCGCGGAGTGGGATGCCGCGCACGCTCTCGGGGATACAGGAGTTGAGCAACTGGGAAAAGGAGAATCGTCGGCATGGCGGGGTGGGGGGGGGGGGGGGGGAAGAGAGGGGCGAGAAAGCCAAAGGGAGATGAGAGAATTTCACCTGTCGAGAAAACACGGCGCAGCCTCCATCTGGACCAAAATGGCCGTACGTTGAGAAGCGGATTGGGCAACCGGAAACGGGCTGGGCGTGGTTCGCGGTTTGAAAACAACATCCAGCCACGCCGTCATTGCTATCCCGATGTATTTTCCCCACTTCTCTGCGTAGCCTTCTCTTCCCCGCAATCTGATGGCTCCCCTCGTTCAATGTTATCGCGCTATATATACACATACCTGTGCGGGCTCGCGTGTGCAACGCGCCGAGCAAAGGGCCGGGCAGGAAGGGCCGACACGGGAGAGAGGAGGGTAAGTACTTTTTTTTCTTTTTTTATTCCCTTCGGAGCGCAGAGCACGAGGGAGAGGTAGAAAACACAGGGGGAGTGGCAATCGCGGAGTGCTTCTCCAGTGATATAGCCGATGGTGGGAGTGGGGCTCCGATCCTCGAAGGAGGAGAGAAATCATTCCGGAAGTGGGAAAATACTTTACCGGTAGCGAAGTGGCCGGGGGGGGGGGGGGGGTGGGGGGCGCTTCGTGCGTGGGAGGGAGAGAGGAGAAAGAAAAAAAACGGCGATAACCCGCGCGGGGAATACACTCGTACTCTTGTCTATACTTTCTTGGACGACGGAGACAGAGGGAGAGAGAGAAAGAGAGAGGGAGAGAAAATACAAGACTTTCGTGTTATTTGCCTCCTCTTCATGCCACATATACGTACTTAATGTGCTGGCTTTGCGGAGTGGCATAAATGGGTATATGCATAGGTATACATGCACGTGTCTTTTTGTACGCATGTTTGGTTGTGTGTGCCCGTACGCATGCACGTTTATTGCAGTTTCCTTTATACCGCGTAATATGTGACTTCACGTATACGCAATGTCATGTAAGCATACTCTCGTAGCATCCTTTCTTAGGCTTCTCGGCAATTTTTGTCGTTTTCGCTCACTCGCTCGTCAACGATTTAACTGATGATGGGTGTAAACGTAGAGGATCGGGTCCATCTTACAAGGAACATCCCTCGGGTGACACACTTCGATTTTGTTGCGAAAAGTAAGCGATACGTAGTTATTTTATCTGCGGAAAAACGAAGGGGTGAAACCAACCCTTGATATAGGGGTGGTTCATACCTTGTTTTTTTTTGCATTGTCACTGTAGTGGATTTTTCATTGCTTCGGATTAGAATTTTCGTTTTTGTTTCGTTAAAATCGGTGGACTCCTTGTGAATATCATATGCTATATTACCCCTGGAGATGCGTTTTTTCGAGGGGTTGTTTCACCCCTTAAAACCATTTTTTCCGCCGATAAAAAAAATACGTATCGCTTACTTTTCGGTGCTTTGCAACATATCCAAATTTCAACAAAGTCGAAGGGTGTTAGAATCGTGTTATTGAAACAAATGTATTTTGCATCGATGAGAGCTCCGATAGTAAAATGAAAATTTACAAAATTATTCCTTTCTTTATCGCCGATGATTCTCGTAACCCTTAGGTTTGAAAATCCGAAATGATGTATCAAAATTGCAACCAATGCATACGACGAAATAAAGTTTGGGGCAGAAAATAAAGGCAGGATTTTAAATCAGACTTATGTACAATTTCCCAAAGGAGACTGTTCGAAAAATGATGCGTTACAAATAACGGGAATCCTCGGGGCTTGTAAAATGCTACTGTAATGCGCGGTCCGTGCACTTAAGGAAGGAGATACCTTTAGGGGAGGAAAACATTTACTAATTTTCATGATTTTTGTTTTAAAGCAAAGATTTCTTCACCATTTTTCAGACTTAGGATGTTTTGTTGCTACTATTGGCTGTTGCATGGCGATGAAAAAAATTAATCTTTCAAAATGGCCGTGGTATACCGTGATCTTCTAAACTGCATTTTCAAAACTGGCGTGCCGTATAGCTTAAGGGGCCAGTCCACTCTGGAGCCACGAAAAAGGCTTTTTCGCGATTTTTTTAAAGGTTTTTATAAAAGATATGAATATAAAAGTTGTTGGGCTTGATAAATAAAGTCTTGAAATACATTTAAAAAATTAAACAATTTTTAGTTTAACATAACGTAATATTTACTTATTATTTATTTATATATATTTACTTATTAATATATATATATATATATATATATATATATATATTTACTTATTACGTAATTTATTAGTTTATAAACATAAACTAATAAATTAGTTTAACGTAACGCCTCAAAAATAGGTGGGCTAGGTATAGGTAATAGGTAATAGGTATATGTAATAGCTCCATCAAAAATCGACAACGGCTTGTCTGAAGCAAAAAAATCAAAGTCCATTAGATTCAGTATGACACCAGCTACAAAATGACCCTCGGATATAAAGTTTTATCAAAAAATAAAAAAAAATGGCAGATGAAAAACGAAAAAAGTACAAAAAACGCGGTTTTTTCGCAAAAAAGAGTAAAAATAAAAATTTTAACACCATCGAGGGTCATCTTGTTGCGAATCGTGTTTACAATATGTGATTCACATTTTAAGAGAATCGGTTTATTAGTTTTAGAGATACGATGGAGCTCGATTTTGAAAACGTAGTTTCGAGAAAAACGCGTTTGAAGTTTATAATATGAAAAACTCGTACCTAAACTCAGTCGGAAATGTCTGCACGGTACAAAATCCCTTCTGATTGCTCATCATCGTCGATTTCTTCAAATTTTGCTTGCTTTCGATTTTTAAAAATTTTTAATGTCGACTGGCCCCTTAATCAACTAATCGACAGATTCTGATGAATATTGATATCAGTCTTTCTGACCTGATTGTTTAAAATATGATCCTAAATAAAAAGAAAAAGGATTTTTTTTCATTGCAAAAAGTAATCACTTTTTTCGAAAAAATCCATCGTTCTGTTTCTAAGCGTGCCATTGAATCGATTGTCGATATTTCACATTTTTTCTTGGTTTATATTCTGCGTATGAGTGTCGACGAAAGAAAAATCTTGGTCGGTTGTTTTTCAGATTAATCCCACCAACGCTACGTGTCACACCGTCTGACAACATCCACCGCAACTCGTTTGAAGACCCTGCCATACATCCACCATTTTCGAAGATGAAGAAAAAACATACCATGTACCAGCCAATATTAGTAAAAAAGCATGCCAAGTCTCAAAAAGATGACGAAATGTTATTAAAAAAATGATTAAAAAAAATGTCCCTCTTAACCCCCTTCTTTTCTATTCCACGTTATCATTTGAATGGTGGCGAAAAATGGTTAAAGCGTCGAGGCCACGAGGACGGTATTAGTGGAAATGTGAATAATAAAATGGAGTGGACTCGCAGGCGGGATTTCTTTGTCCTGCAGGCCTTCCCGTGCAGAAATTTTGCCAGGGATACAGCTGGATTCTGACTTGTATCCCGGGCTCCCAGTCGGGATCTAGTCCGATATCGGATCAGATTCGAAGACTAAATGTAAGATCCGTAAACTGGATTCCATTAGGGATCCAGAACCGGATCCTTTAATGACTCTAAATAGATTCCCCATGGAATCATTGAGGAATCTGGGAAGGATCACGGATGAATACAGGCTGAAATAAAATGTCAAAAATGGAATTATGACATGTTAAATTTATTATAAAAATAAATAACATTTATAAAGTTTTGGTGCATTAAACTATCAATAAAAAAAAATTTGTCCAAAGATTCAAATGGCAGATCGCGCTCATCGCGAGATTTTGATGTGAATTAAAAAAAAATTCACATCAAAATCTGTGAATGCAAATGTATTGACAAGAAATTATATATACAAAAAAATTCACAAAATTAGTTGTGAATTTTTTCGTATTTAAGACAAATTAAAATCAAATTCAAAATGATTAGATTAAAATTTGCGCCAATAGTGAGTTCGTACGTATTTTGAGAGAAAACATTGCCTCGAGGCAAAGAAATTTTTGCACATAACTTTTTGTGCGAACATTTCTTTGCCTCAACACAATGTTTTCTCTCAAAATACGTTTACACTTGTGGTGTAAATTTTAATATAACTGTCGTGAATTCGATTTTTATTTTCTTCAACTTGAGGAAATTCACAACTCATTTTGTGATTTTTTTTCATATTTATAATGTAATATTTGAAACTCACAACTTTTTTTGCAAAAATTTCTTTGCCTCGACGAAATGTTTTCTCTCGAAATACGTAAGAACTCACGGTTGGTGTAAATTTTAATCTAATCATTGTGAATTTGATTTTAATTTGTCTTAAATACATGTTTATACCCACCGACATGTCGGTGGGTATAAACAGAGACTTATTCCCCAAAACCGGTATCCCGGTTAGAATCCAACTTGCATCAGTATCGGAATATGTACGACGACGACGGCATAATTTTGAAAATTTTTGCATCACGTGTATTTTCGGTATTACTATGTAATTCCTATCTATAGATAGGAATTTTATAGATAGGAATCTATAGACAGAAATTCCCATCTATAGATAGGAATTCCATAGTAGTACAGAAAATACACGTGACGCCAAAATTTTCAAAATGATGCCATCGTCGTCGTACATATGCCGATACTGATGCAAGTTGGATTCTAACCGGGATACCGGTTTTGGGGCATCCATAACAAATCCTGATCGGGATTTGATCGGACATAGGGTATCCCGGTCAAAATTTCTGCACGGGTTGCGATGCCCCCCCCCCTCTCTCTCTCTCCCTCTCTCTCCCTCTCTCTCTCTCTCTCTCTCTCTCTCTCTCTCTCTCTCTCTCTCTCTCTCTCTTTCCCTATTTCTCCCGCCTGAAGATCGCACTAGACAAACATTTGTCGAATTCACGGATGTGTTTTCTTATGTTCCTCTCTTCATATACACAAGCACGTCACTCTCTGTCCTTTTATTCCTCAGTGGCACGAGGCTTCACAGACGGGAGACAGATTCCTCTTTCGTTGATTCTCGCAACGTTCTCAACATCCCTAACGCCTTGCTGTGTCTGTTTGTACTTCTGAAATACAAGTCCTTTGTGGAACGCGCGGCACACCCGATGCTTTCTCGCACTATAATATCCGCATTCTATAGATGATATAATGTTCGTTCGGAATAACAAATATCGTATAGAAAGAAGCAAACGAGAGAGGGGGGGGGAGTGAGAGAGAGAGAATACGAATCGTCCGTATCGTATTCCAAAATAGTTTGAATGGCTGTGCGATATCTCCTAAGACCCAAGCGAGCCCGGCGAAATTGGACGTCATGACAGGTAGAAACGTCAAAATATGGAAGATCGAGATGAAAAGAGTGAGGAAACGTTTGGAAATGCAGCTGACGCACTCGTAAACCGCACATATCCAATTTCCTTTAATCTCTCTGACTCGAAATGTAAATATTTGGCTCAAGGTAGTTTTTCTATTCCGTCTATCCAGGTGTGAGCGTGCCATAGCGAGTAGAAACACAGCCATTTCAAGGGTTTAATACACTGCCAAAAGAATATTTAATTTAAATAGGATCTAATAGGTTTTTTCCTTGTCTCACTTGCCTACGAGATCTTATTTGTTTCAAAGATATTTTTTAAATTGTTTAAGCTGTTTTTCTTAAATATTAAATATATTCACATTGAATAAATAAAGATTCGATTCAAATAAATCTTGATTTGCTTATTACAATATACACTAAATTCAAGTGTACTATGTGCATAAAATATTTCGAAAATCCAAAATGAAATGGAACACTTAATTGCGAGTTTTACCAGAATGATTTTGTATCGTAATCCGTCATTCCCTGGCCTTCTGAAATGATTTTTTTTCGAAGATATAATTTTTCGCCTATGCGGAATCGAACCGCGAACTTACCCACCTATAGCTACGCACGCTGTCCCTATGCTAGCGAGTGCTTGTAACATTCTGATCGCAGATATGGCATACGAGACCAAATGAATTTCTATAATTATTTAATTATAGAAATGATATTAATTATAGAAAATATATAATTGTTGTATCATAAAAATGATATCAATTAGGCAATATCATTGTGATAAAGAAAGAGGTTTATCGAATAACATGCTGTAGATAACATGTATTGGTGTACAAATAAGTTTTAGGACAGTTTTCAAAAAATTCAAGATTTATTAAAAAAGAAGTAAAACACAGTTATTCATCGAAGTAATCTCCATCGCACTGAATGACCTTCAGCCATCTCTCAGGTAACTCGCGGATGCCTTTCGCAAAGAAAGTTTCGTCTTGCGAGGTGAGAAATGTAGCGACCCATTTTTCCACTTCTTCAAATGTTTTGAATCGCACGTCAGACAAATCGTTCTGCATTTTCCGGAATAAATGATAATCGGATGGGGCTAAGTCTGGTGAATACGCCGGGTGTGGTACAGCTTCCCATCCAAGCGCTAGTAACGTATCCTTGACTGGTTTACCCACATGAGGCCGCGCGTTGTCATGGAGCAGTTTTACTGGACGTTTTCCTTTACCAGAAAATGGACGTTTCTTCTCAATTTCTTGATTCACTTGCATCAATTGATGACAATAGCGATCGGTACTAACTGTTTGACCGGGTTTGAGAAGTTCATAATACAGTACGCTTTTCATATCCCACCATATGCACAGCATGACTTTGTTACAATGAACATTGCGCTTTGGCGTGGATGTTGTCGGCTCGCCGGGGTCAACCCAATGATATTTGCGTTTCGGATTATCAAAATAAATCCACTTTTCATCGCCGGTCACAATTTTCCACAAGAAAGACTTTCTATGTTGCTTGTTGTAAAGACTCACACAAATGTTAAGACGGCTGTTTTTATTTTCTTGAGTCAGAAAGTGTGGTGCCCACTTTGTTCCTTTTCGAATCTTACCCATTGCTTTTAAACGATAAGAAACAGTTTGTTGAGTTACTCCAAGCTGTTCCGAAAGTTGTTTCTCCGTCTGACAAGAGTTTTCATCCAGCAACGCTTGCAGTTCCTGATCGTCCACCTTTACAGGAGGCCCCGTGCGTTCACGGTCACTAACGTCGAAATCACCTTCTTTGAATCTCTTATACCAATACTCACATGTACTTTTAGATACAATGTTGTCTCCAAGAACAGAACATATCGATTCACACGCTTTCCTAACACTTTTTCCTGGATGGAATTCATAGCGAATGCAGTGTCTAATAAATAGCTTATCGGTCTGCATGTTTAATTTACAGAATTTATAGGTTATGTTTATGACTCCTTTACGTTTCGATACTACATATCAAGCGCCATCTATGACAAGTGAGCGGGACTTTTGAATTAATTTAGAATAGCTGTTATGATACAAAATCGAAGTGTCCTAAAACTTATTTGTACACCTAATATATAGGTTATGTTTGAAAAATACATAGCATGTTTTTCGATAAACCTCCTTCATTATCACAATGATATTAACATATAATTATTATTATTACATGTTATTATTATGACACACACGCAAACACACGCATATATGTGTAAATGATTCCTCTCTCTCTCTCTCGCTCTCTCTCTCTCTCTCTCTCTCTCTCTCTCTCTCTCTCTCTCTCTCTCTCTCTCTCTCTCTCTCTCTCTCTCTCCATCCTCTCTACCCCCACCCTCCTTTGATGTGTGTGTTGTAATAATGACAGACCATTAGTTCAATCAAATAGAACAATGGTAACTCTACAAAATTTCCATTTAATTTAAATTACAACAAATTCAATAGATACATTTAGTGGATTCAACTAAATTGTTTTTCGAACAGATGAAACCGAATCACAGATTTATTACGATTAAGTCAAATATTTAGTTATTAGACGATATTAAATAGATTTTCGTTTGAATAATTAAATATATTTAAAATAAATAATTCCATTGATGCGATGCAATAGGAAAAATTTGATTTCACGAAAAATCGAGCAATTAAAAAAATTAAATAGACATAGTTAGTTAATATCAATAAAATGTTTGCTGTCAGTGTAGATCCGCTTGATTTGATAGTCGAGAAAATATTTGCCATCACTGGATTCAAGGAGATTTCAGATCGTCAAAGTATTTATGAATTCCAGGACCATTTTCGTAAACTCGGCCCTTTGTTAGAGCGCGTTTTGTGACCTTGGTACGTCAGCACTGACAGATTCACGAACGTTCAACTCTGCAATACGTTAGACTGATGCGCGAGCTCGAAAGATGAAATCACTCAACATTGACGTCAACTTCGACCGGCGCATGTGAAATGTTTCATATACCGGTACGTATACGAGGTGATTGTTCGCCGGTCAGAAATTCGACAAATGATCACAATCCGCGCTATTCTTCATACACGCCCTCTCCCTCTCGCGCTTGTCGTCGTTTTCCCGCTGTCCCGTCGACAACGAGGATGCTAATCCGGAGCCCGAATGTTTGACAGAATAATTTTCACGTTACCGGGGAGTCTTGTTCGCTTTTATAGCGTGGAGGGCGCGCGCGCGCTCGCTCGCGCATGGTGGGGCTCGTAGTTTTCACTCTCTCGCTCTTTCGCTTTCGGTTGGCATTGTCGCCAATAAGCCGTATCCCACATCGTCTGCTTTTGTAGCCACCATGGTATGGATCTCTCCCCCTTTCCCCCTTCCACCTCTTTCTCTATCTTTTTCACTCTCTCTGGGTGCCATTGTACCTTACCTACCACGCCGTACCTTTCCTCGTTCCTATATTTGGTGCAGTTTGCTGTGTCTGTGTGTGTGTACGTGTACATATAACCAACTGTCTGCGCGCGCGCACGTGTGTACGAGACACACTGCAATAGTTCGATCCACAGAGAGCGGAAAAAAAAGGAAAATAGCATGACAGAAAGACGACACGCTGTCCCAGGCTTCAACAGGATCTTCTTTCACCTTCGCGCATCGCTCCTCGAGCCTGTTTGACATATTTTGTAGGCGTGCGGGGACGAGATTGTCCACGCATATTTGTGCACGAAAAAGTTCACGAGTCGTCGCTGTTGCCTACCTGATATTTTCCAATTACGGACGAAGCTTTATAAACGAAGAAGAAGAAGAAAAAAAAAAGAAGAAACTCAAGACGTCTAGGGAATTGGACTTATGATGTTTTGATCACACTCTATTTTGTACTGTGGGCAACCCCGCCTACCGATTTGATTCTAGACCAAGCTGAACTACATTGATCGCACGGGGTTGAGCCAACGATACCTTCTTTCGAACGGTTTTCATTCCCGTCGCGTGATTGATCCCAGCGAGAATATCTTTGCGACTACTTCATTTGATTAACGGGAGATAGACACATTAGACTGATTCGAAAAAAAATTTATTTCTTTTTTCCTTCGGGATTCTCGTGCTATTATTGGGCACTAATAAAAGAAAATTTCTCTAAAAAGATGGGCGCGGTCACTCAATTTTTAGAGGTGGCTATCTCGACTTTTTTGTATTTGAATTTTGTTTAAAGAACTTATTGCGTTTAAGCATAGTCACGGCTTCGGGTTCCGGATTAAAATCACATCCAGCAGCTATTTCGTAACAAATATAAACTCTAACAATTTGAAAAGATTGCAATATTCACAATTTAAATCCAGGTAGATCAATAATGGCGTCTATGCTACTCTCTTTGTTCATGTAGATTTATATATACGCATTAAGATTTCGCACTTTTTACGAAAAATTAAATTATATGCTTTTATTCATAAATCGTATATTTACATTTTCAAAATGCTACACTTGTATTATCTTCAAACTCATTTATTAGGTGTACAAATAGGTTTTAGGACACTTCGATTTTGTATCATAACAGCTATTCTAAATTAATTCAAAGGTCCCGCTCACTTATCATAGATGGCGCTTGATATGTAGTATCGAAACGTAAAGGAGTCATAAACATAACCTATAAATTCTGTCAATTAAACATGCAGACCGATAAGCTATTTATTAGACACTGCATTCGCTATGAATTCCATCAAGGAAAAAGTGTTAGGAAAGCGTGTGAATCGATATGTTCTGTTCTTGGAGACAACATTGTATCTAAAAGTACATGTGAGTATTGGTATAAGCGATTCAAAGAAGGTGATTTCGACGTTAGTGACCGTGAACGCACGGGGCCTCCTGTAAAGGTGGACGATCAGGAACTGCAAGCGTTGCTGGATGAAAACTCTTGTCAGACGGAGAAACAACTTTCGGAACAGCTTGGAGTAACTCAACAAACTGTTTCTTATCGTTTAAAAGCAATGGGTAAGATTCGAAAAGGAACAAAGTGGGTACCACACTTTCTGACTCAAGAAAATAAAAACAGCCGTCTTAACATTTGTGTGAGTCTTTACAACAAGTAACATAGAAAGTCTTTCTTGTGGAAAATTGTGACCGGCGATGAAAAGTGGATTTATTTTGATAATCCGAAACGCAAATATCATTGGGTTGACCCCGGCGAGCCGAGAACATCCACGCCACAGCGCAATGTTCATTGTAACAAAGTCATGCTGTGCATATGGTGGGATATGAAAAGCGTACTGTATTATAAACTTCTCAAACCTGGTCAAACAGTTACTACCGATCGCTATTGTCATCAATTGATGCAAGTGAATCAAGAAATTGAGAAGAAACGTCCATTTTCTGGTAAAGGAAAACGTCCAGTAAAACTGCTCCATGACAACGCGCGGCCTCATGTGGGTAAACCGGTCAAGGATACGTTACTAGCGGTTGGATGGGAAGCTGTACCACACCCGGCGTATTCACCAGACTTAGCCCCATCCGATTATCATTTATTCCGGAAAATGCAGAACGATTTGTCTGACGTGCGATTCAAAACATTTGAAGAAGTGGAAAAATGGGTTGCTAAATTTCTAACCTCGCAAGACGAAAATTTCTTTGCGAAAGGCATCCGCGAGTTACCTGAGAGATGGCTGAAGGTCATTCAGTGCGATGGAGATTACTTCGATGAATAACTGTGTTTTACTTCTTTTTTAATAAATCTTGAATTTTTTGAAACTGTCCTAAAACTTATTTGTACACCTAATATATTTCTTCCCAGCCACTGTATATAAAATCGCGCATACCACTGCGCAATTCACTGCGCATCCGTGGCGCCATTTTGTATTGGCGCAGCGCATTTGTAAGTGGTGTTGTTGTTTTTTTTTTTCAATGTGGCTCAAGTAAAGACAATTTTAAACAATGGCTCGGAAAAACGAAGACAACACAATTTGGCTAATCGGCAAGGAAATTCCGTAAATAAGTACCCGTCATTTACCGTCAAATCGGAAAGTTATCAGTTTGTTCTTTTACAAACACAAGAGAGAACAACTGACCATACGTCGAAGTGCACACGAAACAATGAAAGAAGTTTTCGAACAATGGAAATGTGCTGAAATTCCAACGCGTAGATTGAATAACGCAATCCTGAAATTAATAAAACTCCATCTAGTCTGGAAAAAACTTTTGAAAAATCGGGTTAAAAAGAATTTGCCCTCGCAAATATTGAAGGAGCGTAAATTTAAGAGAGATTTGGACAAACTGTTCAACGTTGCGCATTTTCGTTCTGCCCAAAATGTTAACGAACTTGAGCGGTTATTTTTGCTATCACACGTTTCGATTGTTTCTCCATTGTGACGGCAACTACTTTTAAACCCGATTTTTTAAAAGTTTTCTCCAGACTAGATGGAGTTTTATTAATTTCAAGATTGCGTTATTCAATCGACGTGTTGGAATTTCAGCACATTTCCATTGTTCGAAAACTTAATTCATCGTTTCGTGTGCACTTCGACGTATGGTCAGTTTTTCTCTGTTATGTTTGTAAAAGAACAAACTCAAAACTTTCCGATTTGACGGTAAATGACGGGTACTTATTTTCGGAATTTCCTTGCCGATTAGCCAAATTGTCTTGTCTTCATTTTTCCGAGCCATTGTTTAAAGATGTCTTTAATTGAGTCACATTGAAAAAAAACAACACCACGATGCGCGATGTTATGCACAGTGGCTGGGAAGAAATATAAATGAGTTTGAAGATAATATAAGTGTAACATTTTGAAAATGTAAATACATGATTTATGAATAAAAGGTTATCATTTAATTTTTCGTAAAAAGTGCGATATGTTAATGCGTATAAATAAATCTACATGAATAAAGAGAGTAGTATAGACGCCATTGTTGATCTACCTGGATTTGAATTGTGAATATTGCAATCTTTTCGAATTGTTAGAGTTTATTTTTGTTACGAAATAGCTGCTGGATGTGATTTTTGTCTGTAACCCGAAGCCGTGACTATGCTTAAGGAGTAAGGCCACTGTAACGGCCCAAAAAAAAAGGTTTTTTCACTAATTTTTTGCTCCCGAAATTGAAGGTATTTGAAAAAAAAACTTTTAATGGTGTTATCGGGCATACATTAAACTTTATTATAAAATTTTTTTACAGTAAAAAAAAACAAAATGGCGGTTCCACAGCTATCTTCCCGGGACATGTTTTGCTTCCAGGGCTCCGCGGCACGCAGCACCACTGGTGCACTTTTGAATCTAGAACAAAAAAAAACCATTAATCTAGAGGGCTATAGCTAGAGAATGTCGATCGGATTTTAAAAAGTATCAATTTTTGTGGATTTGGCGTGCGTTTGAAAAAAAAAATTGATTTTTGACGAACAAACCGGCAAGTTTTTTGTTAATAAAAAATCAATAAATAAAGTTCTTGAAAATTCCGATCGACATTCTCAAGATAATGTAAATGTTCACATCTGGTTAAAATTTCAAGTAAAAAAAATGAAAATTGTTCGAGTTATGCTGCGTGCCATTTTGAAAAACCATGTTTCGAGAAAAACGCGTTTAAAGTTTTGCGAATAGTTTTTTATTGGAAAAAATTAAAAAAAGAAGTTAAAAGGATTTAAACTATTTTTAAACTAGAGGGTTTAAACTATTTTTTAAGCCAATAAAAAAAAATCGATTTTTTAAAAAAATTACAGTGGCCTTACTCCTTAAATGCAATACGTTCGTTGAAAAAATTCAAATACAAAAAAGTCGAGATAGCCACCTCTAAAAATTGAGTGACCGCGCCCATCTTTTTAGAGAAATTTTATTTTATTAGTGCCCAATAATAGCACGAGAATCCCGAAGGAAAAAAAAATCATTTTTTTTTGAATCAGTCTAATACACATAGATGGTCGAGGTCGAGGATGCAGGCGCTATGAACATTCCGTCGAACGTAGAAGACCTATACTATCGGGCCCTGGTATCGATGATTACGTGTAAGTTGACGAATTTCATGATTTATTCATTCCCAAATTTTCAAACGCGTTTTTCTCAAAACCACGTTTTTCAAATCAATACCCAACATTTCTCGATAACCAACGAACCGATTGCCTTGAGGTTTTTTGTGGTTTTTCTATACACCATTATCTAGTACTTGTCATAGGATTTTTTTTGTCCGTTACTTAGTTTTTGTTTTATAGGCAAAATAATAACTCATTTTTGGCCCAAAAATCACTATTTATGTTCGAACGTCCGGCATTTTGTAATAAATCGATATTTTCAAAATCGGCTATGACAATTACTAGATTATGGTATGTAATTTAATAATCTTTTTGGTTTTCTTTTTCAGATGATTTTTGAAGAAACGTCAATTGGCACCGTATACGCAGATTTTTTTACGACGCTCCAAGGATCGTACAATATCCTTGTATATTTTTGATACTTTTAAATAAAGAAAATTAAACATATTTTCGAATGTGTATACTTTTAGATAATGAAAACCCCAATCCGAAATTTCAAATAGTTTTCCTTGGAAAACATTCACAAAAATGACCTTTATTCCGGCTCCTAGGTGTATATCTCCCCTTAAGTCGATGAAATAACAATTCCACTACGCGTAGGCTGTTTACCACTGATAGAGTGATTAGCCATTGATCCATTATCGATCGGAAAAGCGGTAACGCGATGCTCATTAATTTGGCTTCAAAGTAAATTTGCACTGTGCAAACTTAAGGCGTTACCCCCACTTGTAGCGCAAAAAAAGGCCATTTTCATGAATTTTTTTAAAAGAAAACTACAAAACTTTTTTAATCGATCAATATACCATCTTAAAGAGCACATCTTGAAGAACTTTCAGTAATTTTTTTATTGAAAAATATTACATTGTTTAGTGGCAAATGGCCCACAATGAAATAATGTTTTTATATACACGGTTTGCGGTGACCAACATTGCGGCGAAGTGGATCATCTGAAAAAAAAAAATGCGGATGGATTTAGTCAAATATAAGTATAAACTAGTCTTTAATCGAAGGATTTTAAAAAATATTCATTTTTCACAAAATGGCGGACAGTCGAAGTTAATTGTTTGATTTTAACGAAAAAAATCGAACGATTAAAGACTACATTTTTATGTATTACATAAGCCTGCAAAATTCCAAGAAGATCGGTTCATTAGTGTTCGAGTAATCTTGGTCACCGACTTCAGAAATGCTATTTCGAGAAAAACGCGTTTAAAGTTTCAATTTCCGGTCGTTTACACAACGGATTCTTCTCTTTCAACGCTCATATCTCAGTTAATTTTGTTCGGATCGACTTGAAATTTTCAGGACATATTCTCAGATACTTATACTTCAAAAAAATGCAATAAAAAAAATCGATTTTTTCAAAATCGCAAGTGGGGGTAACTCCTTAAAGCTGGAACCGGATTGAGAGAAACGATTAGCGATATTGTAACGAAGTTCAGGTGGCGTCTTGTAAGTATCTCCCTTCCTTTTACTCTTTGTAATGTAAAAAAGCTCATACCGACGTGGAAAAATCTTCCCCACTTGATTCCACTATAATCCAGTCGAAATAGGATTTCACCTGGGATTAATTCCGGGCTTCGATTTTCTTTTTTTATACTTGGGGGGGGGGGGGGGGGGGGGAGGGTGGTTGGTAGTTTAAATCTCGATTTTCGGGAAAATCCCCCTGGTGCGTTTGCCGCCATCTTGATTTGAAGAGGGATTTTTTGTTGTTTTTCGAATAACTCGCTTATTTTCAACCTTAGAGTGAAAATGATTGTATTGAAAGTTGTGGGAAATGCAATTCTCCACAAGTTTGGTGATCATAATTTTTACTCTAGGATCGATATTTATAAAGTTAGACTGCTAATAGGGGTAAAAAACGTTTTTTAAACTTATTTCGTTTATTATCAAGTTTTGTTGTAAAAATGGTAATAAATAATCACATAGGAAATTTTATTTCCTCCAATTTTGGTTATTAGCATTTTTACCCTCGGATCAATATTTTCGGACTTATACTTAATTTAAGGGTGAACTTTTTTTTATGTTCCGTTATTTCGTTTATTATCAAGTTTATCGTAAAAATGGTAAGGAGCAATCGGGTAGGAAATTTTATTTTCTTCAACTTTGGTTACTGCCATTTTTACCCTAGGATCTCTATTTTCGGACTTAATTTAGGGGTGAACTTGTTACCCCTATTTGCAGTGTAACTCTATAAATATCAATCCTAGGGTAAAAGCTATAATCACCAAACTCGTGGGGAATTACATTTCCCACAACTTTTGAAATGATCATTTTCACTCTAAGGTTGAAATTAAGCGAGTTATTTGAAAAAAACAAAAAATCCCTCTTCAAATCAAAATGGCGGCAAACGCACCGGGGGGATTTTCCCGAAAATCGAGATTTACACTACCAACAACTAAGTATACCAACCAACTACCAACCCTAAGTATACAAAAAGAACATCGAAGCCCGGAATTAATTCCAGGTTAATCGAATTTTAGACCTATCTCGACTGGACTACTATGCGTACGCTAAATACATATGTAAATGCATGTATGCACAAACATGTACTAATATGTATGTGTATATGTTTGACACCCTTCGCCGCCAACAACAAAATAAAGGTACAAAAAGCGTGGAATGCGGTCCCCGCAAGGCTTTGCTCCGGAGAACTCTAAGTTTTTTGTCTCGCGGGCTGCTTTCGAAAAGTGGCACGGCGAGTTCTTCTCACTCGAACGTGTATCTCGATATCACCTCTTTTTTGCGTTTTATTTTTATTTTTTTAAATTAATGCTCTACGTCTGAGAAGAAAATCATGTTTTTACGTTTTATTTTAAAGGCTCGAATGACGTATGCACATCACAAGAATTATACAAAAGAGGAATGATAGGCGAATTAAAAAAAAAACTTAGATCTTACTTTCCGAAGCGTGTCCGCGCGCTCAGAAACGCACGAAACAACCTAGATGGTCAAAGTAGCAATTTGGAGTCGTTTAGTTCAGTGGTTGTACAAAAAATATACGACCTAATAACTGAAGACCTACTATCAAAATACTTCCGTGGATACACGCAGAATTGAAATAAGAGCTTCACATCCATCATGCGGACGATAGCTCCTAAATCAGTTTGGAAAACGTGGACGCGGTTTTTTTTTACACCACGTTCTTGAAATCGAGAGCACTCTCGGTGCGGGCAGTTTTCGTCCGGTTGAATTGAAAATTTAATTCATCCAAGAAGCTAATGTTAGATAGATTATCTAAAGAAATACAGACGATTTTTACGAATCATCGATAATTGTAGTTTTTATTGAAAAATTAAGGCCGACTTTTTGGCGAAAAAAAAAATGAATGATTCAACATTATGCCATTATGCGAAAAAAAATCATATTTTTTTAAGAATCGCGTGTACTTGTCTAGCAAAACTAATGTGCATGGCGAAATATTTTCTTTTGTTCTAGGCGCTGATTCATAAAAGTTTTGCTTCCTCCCGCAGAGCGCCTAAAAAACACTCGTTGTGTGGCCACGACTGAGCCTCTTTTTTTCGTAATCACATTTTTTTGTATACGGCAACACATGTAGAACAAACCCTTGAAACTTCATTTTGATTCCTTTCTTAGTATTCTTAAGGAAAAATACCAAATAAGTCTCATTTAATTGTCATTCCAGTGTGACTGGCTTGAAAATTGCTGATGTTCATAGTTTTTTTTTCTCATAAAATTCGCTAATCAGTCCGATTTTTGTTCTTCGTTTATTCAAATAACTTAGGTTGTACGTAAAAATATTTTTTCACGCTTTAGTTTTATTTTTCTTGTATATATTTCTGGTCACTGCAAAAAGATGCCTTAAAAAATAGTGCCTGACGGTGGAGAAAAATATGACACCTAAAAATAACCTGTAAAATGCATTTAAACACATGACATTCGTTCTTATAATTTCTCGTTCGACGATAAATTTGCAGGTGACTTTCTCGAACAAACCTCTTGGATTCTATTGCGTTTTCGAGCTGTTTTTCACACGTAACGAATTAGCATGACGAATAAATCAGTAGCATCGAATTCATAGCGCTTATTTTGGCTCAGAGTAAGCTCTATGCTCGTAGCTAATGCAAAAGTATCGCTTTTTAGTGAATCAAGAAAAAAATAAGGCCAGTTTTACAGCTCTAATAATATTGTGGACGTTTAAACTCCTAAGAATTAAGGAGTAAGGCCACTGTAACGGCCCAAAAAAAAAGGTTTTTTCACTAATTTTTTGCTCCCGAAATTGAAGGTATTTGAAAAAAAACTTTTAATGGTGTTATCGGGCATACATTAAACTTTATTATAAAATTTTTTTACAGTAAAAAAAAAAACAAAATGGCGGTTCCACAGCTATCTTCCCGGGACATGTTTTGCTTCCAGGGCTCCGCGGCACGCAGCACCACTGGTGCACTTTTGAATCTAGAACAAAAAAAAACCATTAATCTAGAGGGCTATAGCTAGAGAATGTCGATCGGATTTTAAAAAGTATCAATTTTTATGGATTTGGCGTGCGTTTGAAAAAAAAAATTGATTTTTGACGAAAAAAACGGCAAGTTTTTTGTTAATAAAAAATCAATAAATAAAGTTCTTGAAAATTCCGATCGACATTCTCAAGATAATGTAAATGTTCACATCTGGTTAAAATTTCAAGTAAAAAAAATGAAAATTGTTCGAGTTATGCTGCGTGCCATTTTGAAAAACCATGTTTCGAGAAAAACGCGTTTAAAGTTTTGCGAATAGTTTTTTATTGGAAAAAATTAAAAAAAGAAGTTTCGGAGAAACTTAAACTATTTTTTATTTTAAACTTAAACTATTTTTTAAGCCAATAAAAAAAAATCGATTTTTCAAAAAATTTACAGTGGCCTTAACCCTTAAACTAGATAAGTGATTTTTCAAAAACGTACTTTGATCGAAGCGTTAATGGAGGGCACTCTAGTTTCTTCATCCGGAGGTCGGATACGCGAGTGTCTTTCCATGAAAATTCCATATTATTCGTTGCGTGGCTTTAAGATTTTTCCGAGGTCATTATGGATGCATATCTTTTAAAAATGACGATCGTTGATGAGGAACATCATTATACGCAAGTATGTGATCAAATTTGTTATCATTATAGTTAAATATATTCTGATGTTACTTAAATATAAAACTTTTCCTTTCGGAGTAAAATTCGCAGGCTGAGTTTCTACTTGAACTTCTTTCCAGCGCCACTTGCCTTGAATTCATTGCGGGATTCCCTTTTTGCCGAGAAACCCTGTGCCGACGGTGGATAAACGAAAAGTCGAAAACAGGCTACTGCACTGTGCGTGGTTAGTATCATTCTCTTCTTCCCGCAGTTGTACCGAGCACGATCTACGTTACCGACAAACGGGAACAAAGAATTATCCTTACCTGCGTCTGGTATACGCACTATCGATATGGTACATAATTATAGTCACGGAGAAAATGTGAAATGTGGCACTGAGACATCTGGTATGGAGTACGAAAAGCCACTGCTGTTGGTAATGAATTCGACAACTGTTTTTGTCGCTCTTTATTCACGTTGTTTATGATTTACAGTATGCATTGATGTTTTCGAGCACTGTTTTTGAAAACTCTATTCGTCGATATGTTATTTACGGGATTTTCTGATTGTTGCTCCTGTTGTTTGGGAGATTTTGATCTTGGTCGTACTTGTCGAGTATATCGAGTCGGGCAAAGGATCCGATCGTCGATCTCGCGGAGGAAGCGGCTCTGCCAAAACCTCCCTCGCCCGAGCTGGAATCCCTGCTGCTTTTCGCCACTTTCACCGGCTTAGTTTGAACCCAAAATCTCACAAAAAATGCCAGCTCCGCGAACAATGCTTCCTTCAGTGTGACCTGATTAAAAAAAAAAAAACAAAAAGCAAATACACCGGTTTCAATCGATGCTGATAAAAATGGCGGACACGCATGGGCACAAGTGGCGGAGGAGCGGCGCGTTGTGGCTGACCTTCTCATCGACCGCGATTTTCTTGACGTTCCAAAAGTACTCGAAGATGGCCATGATGAACGAGAATACACAGCCGAATATCAAAACGAGAAAGACACCGCCGACGTTCGCCATTCCAAGCTCACCGGAATCACCGGCGTCACCGGCAGTGTCCTTGGTACAATTCTTGGATCCGTATGACCACCATTTTCGTTTAAGATCGCGGAGTACACCTCGTTCTTGAAGCTTCAGAATAGTTTCGCTTATGCGCGTACGATAAGGCGAATCTAAAATTCATTTTTCTTCATTAAGGGGTAAGGCCACTGAAATTTTTTTGAAAAATCGATTTTTTTTTATTGGCTTAAAAAATAGTTTAAAACCTCTAGTTTAAAAATAGTTTAAATCCTTTTAACTTATTTTTTAAATTTTTTCCAATAAAAAACTATTCGCAAAACTTTAAACGCGTTTTTCTCGAAACATGGTTTTTCAAAATGGCACGCAGCATAACTCGAACAATTTTCATTTTTTTTTACTTGAAATTTTAACCAGATGTGAACATTTACATTATCTTGAGAATGTCGATCGGAATTTTCAAGAACTTTATTTATTGATTTTTTATTAACAAAAAACTTGCCGTTTTTTTCGTCAAAAATCAATTTTTTTTTTCAAACGCACGCCAAATCCACAAAAATTGATACTTTTTAAAATCCGATCGACATTCTCTAGCTATAGCCCTCTAGATTAATGGTTTTTTTTTTGTTCTAGATTCAAAAGTGCACCAGTGGTGCTGCGTGCCGCGGAGCCCTGGAAGCAAAACATGTCCCGGGAAGATAGCTGTGGAACCGCCATTTTGTTTTTTTTTTACTGTAAAAAAATTTTATAATAAAGTTTAATGTATGCCCGATAACACCATTAAAAGTTTTTTTTCAAATACCTTCAATTTCGGGAGCCAAAAATTAGTGAAAAAACCTTTTTTTTTGGGCCGTTACAGTGGCCTTACTCCTTAAAATAGAGTTTTCATATAGTCTCTAGTTTTTCGGGTCTGTTTATCATGTCTACATTTCTGTTGAACGTTTGCAAAGATTTAATAAAAGTTTCCCTATAGTCGTTCCTGTAATTTTCTACGTTTTGATTTCAAAGAGCATTCTCTTGTGCATACGGAATAAATTACGTCTTAGCATATTTACTTGGTGGTAAAGCAATCCCGTAGCCCTTGTTGTCCAGCAAACCACCGACTTGCATCAAGTCACAGTCATTCTCAACCGCGTATTCGATGCCCGTTGATTCCATCAGAAAAGCGTAACCTCTCTTACTTTTGAGAACACGAGCGACACCTTCTCCATTGCTCTTGGCCAATACAGAGGGTCTTGATTCTTGCATCGATGCCCACATACGCTGATAAGTTGACAGATTCGAACCCTATTGACCATAAAACATCGAAATTTCGGAAAGTTTTCGTAAAAGCCCAAACGTATTTATATCGCAAGCAAAATAGTACCAATCACCACAATTTCCTATAAACATAAACATATATAGATTCATTGTGAGAATGGACATACCTGGAAATAGGCCGCCGTTGATCCACCATCGACAGCGCCGTACTTGATGTTGGTCTGACCAGCAAGCTGTTCGACATTATCGATCGAGATGTCCTGCTTTGTGGCGGTTAAAAAAGCAGCCAGATTTGCCGTATACGAACTAACCATAATGAGAGTGAAGAACCACCACATACCGGCTACCATGCGGATTGACGGTGCTCTATAAAAAATGTCCATTATGCACTTATACTTAACGGGTCTCTCTCTCTCTCTCTCTCTCTCTCCCTCTCTCCCTCCCTCCCTCCCTCCCTCTCTCTCTCTCTCTCTCCCTCTCTCCCTCTCTCTCCCTCTCTCTCTCTCCCTCTCTCGCTCCCTCTCTCTCTCTCCCTCTCTCTCTCTCTCTCTCTCTCTCTCTCTCTCTCTCTCTCTCTCTCTCTCTCTCTCTCTCTCTCTCTCTCTCTCTCTCTCTCTCTCTCTCTCTAGAGTAGGTACGTGTACCTACTCTATTGCACTATTGTATTGTATACTCTTGCGGCTGTGGATAATCGTAAACAATGTATTCAATCTGGGATTATTGATACCTGGATTATTCAGCATTAGTAGTCATGCATTATCATATTATATTATTTTGTTATAAATTTTATATTATTTTGTATTATTTCGTATTATTAATTTTATTAATTTTGTATCCTGCAAATGGTTGCTTCTCAACACCCACGTGTTCTTTTTGCGTAGTGCTTTATTGTTGTTATTATCATTATTATTATCATCATTCTATTATTTTATTTTATTGTTAATTCTTATTGTTATTATACTGCTACATTGCTTTATTTTTGTTATTATTTTTTATTATTTTATTATTATTATATTGTATGATTTTTTGTATCCTTTGAATGGTTGCTTGCCTTGTATTACTTATGATTTCTAATAACTAAATCGCACTATGTATTTCATATTGTATGTAATTAATTAACACAATTTGCCCGAAAGCTTGCTGGGGCATAATAAACTATATCAATCAATCAATCAATCAATCAATCTCTCTCGCTCTCTCTCTCTCTCTCTCTCTCTCTCTCTCTCTCTCTCTCTCTCTCTCTCTCTCTCTCTCTCTCTCTCTCTCTCTCTCTCTCCTCTCGGCTCGTATTTCGTTATTATATATATATATTGATATCATTATTTTTAGCAAATTTATATTTTAGGCATTATAAAAACATGCAGCGTAATCACAAACTGAACGCAACACCGCTCAAAGACTGCATGTTCCGCAAAGAAAAATCATTACCCTCCTGTTTTGTCTGATATTTCTAGAGTTTCCAGATCAACCACAAGAAGTTTTCAAGAACTGATTACTCAATTTACACGCTCTTATTCAACCTAGGATGCATTTTCGCGATGGAAAGAATAACCTAGGACCAGTCTCGAATAGACGTTTCCCGCTTTATGCGATAAAAAAAGCCGTGTGTCAGACTGAGCACAATCGTAGCGAATATAAGCTAAGTCCAACCTCATAAAGTAGAGTGTTTGGCTTGCACTCGAGGAGGAAGAGCACGTTCGTTCCCCTCAATGTAAACGATGTAGGTTTACCGATGCCCCTTTGTATTCATATACATATACATACATGTACGTATGCATGCATGGGCACGTGTGTCCGTGCGTACGAGCGCGCGCGCGCGAGTGGGTGTGTGTGTGTACAAAGTGTCTAAGTCGTGAGGTAGGCTATCCACAATCGCGCAAACACACGATTACAAGAATAGGAGACGTGACTGGCAACTAGAATGCCTTTGGCCTTAGTTGTCCTGTACGAGGATGCCTATAGTGATCTTAGATCTATAATCATCGTCGAAGACAGCAAAGGCAACAAGAACCAAACAACATGAAAACTGTGGATTACAGCGATACCTTGTCGAGGGGAGGGTAGGGGTTTCAGCCTAAAAAATAAACACTTTTTTGCGATTTTTTTCATCTATATGGATAGAGTAAATTTATTGAAACCTTTTGTACATTGTTAAGTGTCAATTCAAGAACATTCCGTGAAATTTGTACGCGGAAATATCCACAAACAAGCCGGTGTCGCGTTTTTCTCGAAACCACTTTTTCAAAGTCCGTGTTCACTGCCATTTGAAAACTACATGACCGATTTATTTCAAACTTGGTACACACTTTCTACATATAAAATACCTCCCCCCAGCGGTTAGTTTGAGATTTTTATACATTGCGCACTTTTCACTTTACATGACGAACAAAAATTTAGAAATGAAAAAAAAATTATCAAAGACCGTTGGGGGGAAGATTTGATGATACTTTGACTAAATTTTAATGGTACTTGATTTCAGATAATTGCTAGCTGAGATACAA
Source organism: Ophion obscuratus (assembly GCA_964007375.1). Classification (NCBI taxonomy): domain Eukaryota; kingdom Metazoa; phylum Arthropoda; class Insecta; order Hymenoptera; family Ichneumonidae; genus Ophion; species Ophion obscuratus. The sequence continues at coordinate 60,988,686 of OZ023315.1, read as the reverse complement.
TGAACACCGCAAATCGTGTTTTTCCAAAGGCGTTGTTGGAAATGTACAATGTACAAAACGTTTCAATAAATTTAGTCTATCCATATAGAGGAAAAAATTGGCAAAAAGTGTTTTTTTTTCACGCTGAAACCCCTACCGTCCCCTAAGCCCAATTGTATAAGAAAAATTAGGAAGTGTTTGGGGGTTTGGAACAAGTAGACTACTTTCCTCTCGTTTAAGGGGGGATTGTCTTTTTTTTTCGCAAAATTTACCGCTTTTTGGGAATTTTTTTGTGAAGAAAGTATACAACTTTTTAAAACAATTTCGTCAAAAAATCCGCCTCCCACCCCCCTCGACGCGCGATGGTCCTTTTTTGATGGTGTGCACGATTTTTCAAAAACTATTCAACCGATTGCCTTCAAATTTGGACAGAATGCTCAGCTGACATCCTTTTATCGTTTGATAAAGCAAAAAAGCAATACGTTTAATAGTTTTTTTATTTATAACAAAAAATCGATCAATTTTTTTCGAAAAATCGATACTTCAAGTTCAAAACGTCACCAAATCGTCAATTTTTTTTCCCTTCATCGAACGATAGCTATATGTGTCTAAAGTAAAATGCTTTTTGGGTTTTTGTTGCAGGATGAACGTGAAGGCTGTAATCGTGCACACCATCAAAAAAGGACCATCGCGCGTCGAGGGGGGTGGGAGGCGGATTTTTTGATGAAATTGTTTAAAAAAAATTTTGTATGTAGTAAACAGATCAATAAAACTATATGCCAAGTTTCACAAGTTTTTCGTTGTATACTTTCTTCACAAAAAAATTCCCAAAAAGCGGTAAATTTTGCGAAAAAAAAGACAATCCCCCCTTAACAGGGACGAGAGGCAATTTATTAGTATAAATGGTACTTGAAGCTACAACGTCGACTTCAATTTGTACACGGACAAAGTTCTCCACTCACGAATTTTGCTATTAAAAAGCATTAGATACATTAACGAGTTTTCCGCAAACTTTCCACAAAAGTTACTGCAAAATATGATTAAATGCATGCCCAATTCGAACAAAGGGCTATCCAATATAGTAATAAGTTCCTCCACACAATGTACCACACTCCACACAATCAACTTTATTATAATTCCAAATCATGCAAGTACAAATTCTAGTCTAATTACACGGTCTGAAATGTTCAGCCTATTTTGACCCGGCAACTCCTAACAGTGGTAGGAGTTAAAGGCAGTAAAGTAGCCTAGAATTTAATCCAAAATGAAATCCTACTTAAGGGGTAAGGCCACTGTAAATTTTTTGAAAAATCGATTTTTTTTTATTGGCTTAAAAAATAGTTTAAACCCTCTAGTTTAAAAATAGTTTAAATCCTTTTAACTTCTTTCTTTAATTTTTTCCAATAAAAAACTATTCGCAAAACTTTAAACGCGTTTTTCTCGAAACATGGTTTTTCAAAATGGCACGCAGCATAACTCGAACAATTTTCATTTTTTTTACTTGAAATTTTAACCAGATGTGAACATTTACATTATCTTGAGAATGTCGATCGGAATTTTCAAGAACTTTATTTATTGATTTTTTATTAACAAAAAACTTGCCGTTTTTTTCGTCAAAAATCAATTTTTTTTTTTTCAAACGCACGCCAAATCCACAAAAATTGATACTTTTTAAAATCCGATCGACATTCTCTAGCTATAGCCCTCTAGATTAATGGTTTTTTTTTGTTCTAGATTCAAAAGTGCACCAGTGGTGCTGCGTGCCGCGGAGCCCTGGAAGCAAAACATGTCCCGGGAAGATAGCTGTGGAACCGCCATTTTGTTTTTTTTTTACTGTAAAAAAATTTTATAATAAAGTTTAATGTATGCCCGATAACACCATTAAAAGTTTTTTTTCAAATACCTTCAATTTCGGGAGCAAAAAATTAGTGAATAAACCTTTTTTTTTGGGCCGTTACAGTGGCCTTACCCCTTAAACGGGAACAAATTTGCCTTTTCTCCGATTTTAGGCGCTACGTAGGATATCGATCCCATTCGTCAATGCCGCATGTAGGTATGTACAATGTACACGCACACCCATACACGCTATTACACATCCAGACATAGGGTAAGCTGGTATAGGAATTCGCAGGCGATAAGAGTACGCAGTTAAGCTAATGACGAAACGCTTTGCTAATTGAAGCTAACTTCTGTTGGGTTGTTATCGCCTCACAGGGCAAGAGTTTCTGACAATAAAAATCCAAAGTGAAATAAAACGGAGAGGTTAGGTAAGTTTGAAGTTATGGTTGCAATTTCTTATTTATTTTTGACATTTTCAAAGCATTACAAGTACGATACACAATTTACTTTCCTCAAAAACAACTATTCATTTCGTACGCCGGTTTACTAAGGTTATTGTTCAAAATGAAAGTAATTTCGCATCTCATCAATAAATGGCAGTAACAGTCATGTTTGTTTAAAATGTGCAAGTGGTACGCAGTGCTTGGGTGTGTAGGAGTACGCGCGTATTCTTGTACGAATGTTGTTAATTTTTTTTTTACAAGTATACAAAGTATAGAAAAAATATATATTTATATATATGTATTATATATATATAGTATTTTAGATATATAGTATATATTTTATATATATGGGACATTCCACGCCATTTCACTTAGCCCGTGACCCCGACCATTTATGGTTTTCCTGATTTTTTTTGTAAGATTGGACCCCATGAAAGGAATATCCACACCAATCTTTCGGTCTTAATCTCTTCTCTTTTAAGAGTTGTCATTTTCCAAAGAATGTCGACTTCTTTCTGAAAAAAAATTCTGAAGACTTTTATCATTTTAATCTCCAATAATGCTATCAATGATTTTGTGATTTCCAATTCGGCTTTGTCAGGCCTGAAACGGTTTATTTTTAGTTGGAGCGGAGTTTCACGAAAAAAAAATTTTAAATAAAAAAACAATTTTTTTTTCGTTAATTTCAGCACGAATTAAAAATAAACTGTTTCAGGCCTGACAAAGCCGAATTGGCAATCACAAATCATTAATAGCATTATTGGAGATTAAAATGATAAAAGTCTTCTGAAAAAAATGATATATTCGAAAAAAATAGAAGGAAAAATAGACCCACGATGAGACTAGTCTTAAAAATCATAGAATGGGTCACTCTATTTTAGAGAATCTAAAAAGAGAGGCAATCATTAAAAAAAAATAGTTTTCACTTTAGAAGCAAAAAAAACGTTGACATCGATAGTTGATAAATTTTTCATATTTCCTAAAGAACGTATGCGTCAGAGTAAAAAAATGACATAATGACATTTGTCGATATCTCAATTAGTTAGGGAGTTATCAGCGTTTAAACGTTTCCAAAACTTACGAAATAGAGATTTTTTGGGAAATTATAACTCCTAAAAGAGGAGAGATAACAATCTAAAAATCGGTTCGGATATTGCTTTCATGGGGTACAATTTTACAATAATAATCAGGAAAACCAAAAATGGTTAGGGTCGCGGGCTAGGTGAAATGGCGTGGAATGCCCTATATATATCTTCTAGATATAGTATATATAGTATTTGTAAAGTATACAAATAAATATACGAAGAACCAATATGTGAGGAATGGATCGAGTGTAGTGAAGTGTAAAGCTTGGTGGCATGAGAAATGCACCGCTCATACAAATGTGGGCAACTTTAATTGCGATTTATGTGTCGGTTGATGCTTGCGTACTCTTAAACGCCCGTATGTCTAAGAGTGGGCAAATCCCGTTTCGCAGTTTTTAGGTTGTTACTTTAAAAAAATTAAGATTCCCAATCGTCGCTCATAATTTAATTAGAATACTAGATATTCTTTCAATTAAAACAAAAACTGATTCGTAAAATGTATTTATTTGTTTTTTTTCACCGCTTTGAAGCTTAGGTGCGTACTCCTATACCAGCTTACCCTACCCTCATTACATACATAGCATCACAGCTCGTCTACGGAAGCCATAAAATATTGCATAAAAAAAATACTCAACTAAGAGCTCCACCTCATCGACTTTTAAATTATAAATTGTCATTCTCCTATCTAGGTATCCTATCTAGAATACCTACATGCAATTATTGATTTTGATGAAAATGGAGTGCTTGTGGCAACTTAAGGTATTCCATTCGTGAAGGGCCCTATTTTGTGTGGGCATAAGAAGGGCCCTTCGGAATCATCGGCAATTTACAGTGGCCCTTAGTGAAAATAAGTGACATTTATTTATTATACCCAACAATAAATGGGAATAAGAAATTTCGCGGAAATTTCGTACATTTAGACATTTTTACATGTTCTCCGAAAAGTTGCGGGTACAACCATTTTTCTGAGTTTTATCATTAATATTATCTTTGAACATTCGGTGACCCCTGGTTCTATTGTCGTTACGGAATCTTTAGATTTTCTTGCACGCATGAGCAGTTCATATCAGGCATCTAGAGTTATTTAGTGTATACATTATTAGATAGAAATGTGGCCAGCGTGTTATTTCCGTAAGGTGCCGTATAAATGAGGCGATTTTTAGAGCGGTAATTTTTCGTTATAAGTTTGGTGTATTGGCTTGAAATTTTACCAGTATACTGGGATGTACTTCAACTTCGCTACAGACGAAAGTTATTTCATTCTTAAATATTCGGGTTCGTGAAAGGAATACCTTAAGTGCAGATATGGCATACTAGATAATAGTAATTTGGGCCTTACTTCCAAATAGCTATTATACCTCCGATTTAGGTGAACGTTTGCCTAGATCTGCTTTTTTATAATACAAGGCACAGCTGAAATAAATTTTTGGCGAATCGCAATTGTTTTTGAAAAATTTAATCTGGAAAATTGCTGAATTAATGCACGTATGTATTTATATCGATCGTGACATGCTACTGGTATATTAACATGATTTTGTAGTAGCACTGAACTAATCACATCTATATTGCCAAGCTTTTCTTAACAGTTAATAATTGTTTCGGGGATAATAGATAGTCAAACACACCATCTAAATCGCAAGTTCAGATATATTTTTCGTTTATAGTTGTTTTCATCATATTGTGCCGTTGATAAACTATAGGACATTTTACTACCCCTTCTCTTACCGTGGGCGTTAACATGCATGTATTAGGTGTACAAATAAGTTTTAGGACACTTCGATTTTGTATCATAACAGCTATTCTAAATTAATTCAAAGGTCCCGCTCACTTATCATAGATGGCGCTTGATATGTAGTATCGAAACGTAAAGGAGTCATAAACATAACCTATAAATTCTGTAAATTAAACATGCAGACCGATAAGCTATTTATTAGACACTGCATTCGCTATGAATTCCATCAAGGAAAAAGTGTTAGGAAAGCGTGTGAATCGATATGTTCCGTTCTTGGAGACAACATTGTATTTAAAAGTACATGTGAGTATTGGTATAAGCGATTCAAAGAAGGTGATTTCGACGTTAGTGATCGTGAACGCACGAGGCCTCCTGTAAAGGTGGACGATCAGGAACTGCAAGCGTTGCTGGATGAAAACTCTTGTCAGACGGAGAAACAACTTTCGGAACAGCTTGGAGTAACTCAACAAACTGTTTCTTATCGTTTAAAAACAATGGGTAAGATTCGAAAAGGAACAAAGTGGGTACCACACTTTCTGACTCAAGAAAATAAAAACAGCCGTCTTAACATTTGTGTGAGTCTTTACAACAAGCAACATAGAAAGTCTTTCTTGTGGAAAATTGTGACCGGCGATGAAAAGTGGATTTATTTTGATAATCCGAAACGCAAATGTCATTGGGTTGACCCCGGCGAGCCGACAACATCCACGCCAAAGCGCAATGTTCATTGTAACAAAGTCATGCTGTGCATATGGTGGGATATGAAAAGCGTACTGTATTATGAACTTCTCAAACCTGGTCAAACAGTTACTACCGATCGCTATTGTCATCAATTGATGCAAGTGAATCAAGAAATTGAGAAGAAACGTCCATTTTCTGGTAAAGGAAAACGTCCAGTAAAACTGCTCCATGACAACGCGCGGCCTCATGTGGGTAAACCGGTCAAGGATACGTTACTAGCGCTTGGATGGGAAGCTGTACCACACCCGGCGTATTCACCAGACTTAGCCCCATCTGATTATCATTTATTCCGGAAAATGCAGAACGATTTGTCTGACGTGCGATTCAAAACATTTGAAGAAGTGGAAAAATGGGTCGCTACATTTCTCACCTCGCAAGACGAAAGTTTCTTTGCGAAAGGCATCCGCGAGTTACCTGAGAAATGGCTGAAGGTCATTCAGTGCGATGGAGATTACTTCGATGAATAACTGTGTTTTACTTCTTTTTTAATAAATCTTGAATTTTTTGAAAACTGTCCTAAAACTTATTTGTACACCTAATATATGACATATTAATGAAGCATTATAAATAACCCCTCTTTATTATAGTTGAATTGTAGGAACAATCAAATTATCAGGCGAGTCAAACATTTATGTAAATATGGAATTTTACATGAATACTGTTTTCATTGCCAATTTTCCAAGCTTGCACTAAAAATCGTTTTTCCAGGCTATCATTTTACATTATTGATCGATTTAAAAAAATATACTCACAATATACTCACAATCATTGCATTCCATTTACGACTTTTTCGAGAAACATGCCATATCAGTAGATCAAAAATAGACCAAGAGTATGCTCTATTTTAATGATTTATTATATATTTATAAAATTCCATGATAATTTCGAAAGTGTATTTCTCATTCAGACTAAAAAAAAACTTCAATAAAATAAGTACCAATGAAAACTTCAATATCTGTGTACATGTTTAGATCGCCTGAAAAGTTCATTATTTCAATAGTTTAACAGTGCTAAACAAAGATCATTCATAATGCTACATGGATGTCGTAATAGTTATGGTACATACCGCTCAAAAAATATAAAAATAAATAAAAGCACATTTTTTTTAACAATTACTCACTTCGTAAAACTTTCACATTGTATTTATCGGCAAATGCAAATTAAATGTGGTTGTACGAGTGACCACTATGTGATCGTGCGAGAGTTGGTACATGTTAATACATTTGTTGTTAATGAAGATAATTTTAATTGGAATAGGTCGACATTTTTATTTACTTGCCATGAGGTAGACATCATGAGAGCTATTTTTATCGAAACTATTTCAACGATTTGCATTTATAGTCATTTCAATGAGACAATATATGTTGCGTTGTCTATTAACAAAAAAAAAAAACTAGAATGAAAAATGTTGTTGACATTTATTTCATATTTATAACCTTGTAGAACGATAAAATGTGAATAATTGAATCTACGTTGCATAGAAACGTTGAAATACATCAATTTCATTTATTAATAGGATACGTCCGGGGTAGTTGGCCATAAGCGAAAGATGGCCAATTGAAATATTTCATAGAACCGCGTATTAGATTTCACCTGTTACTGCTTAATTCGCTTTGCGTCGTGCGCAAATGTAAGTGTACGAGTAAAAGTTTGGCAAAAAAATGTTAAGTAATTAAAATCCTTGTTAATTATTCTGTCTACAGCAGTACATTTTGGAAGGTTTCATGTTTGACATTGTGGTGAAGTTATTTCGTAAAAGTAATGGTTACTTTTGTATTTCTTGAATATTTCACGAAAATTGCTTTGTTATAACCTCATGATTTTGCATGTATTGTTTCTTTTTGTTTACATTTTAGATGTGGCCATCTCTCCCGGGAGATTATCATTATCATTTATATGCACTTCATATATATATATATATATGTGTGTGTGTGTGTGTGTGTGTGTGTGCGTGCGTGCGTGCGTGCGTGCATTAGATTTTGAAAATCTAATGCCGGATTCGTGATCAGCGACCCCGAAAACCCCTGAGTACAAAGTTTTAGAAGAATTAATACGTATTTGGAATTTTACGTCCGCCATATTGGATCCGCTATTTTGAATTTCGAAAATCTAATGCCGGATTCGTAATCAGCGACCCCGAAAACCCCCAGGTACCAATTTTCATCAAAATCGGTGCAGATGAAAAATGCATAACTCAGAGGGTTAAAATAGGCTGAAACGGAGTGACAGGTCTTCAAAGTAGACTAAAAGTTTCGACTCGGGTATGATGAGAGCCATCTATACCGCGGTGAATCATTAAATTGGAACATAATAAAATTTCTAGTGTCCATGTGCGGCCTGGACAGTTGCTACGGTACTGTGAGGCCAAATGAAACGATTGGAAATGAAAAGCTATTTTAGTAAAAATTCATGAAATTTAATCTGAAATTTCGCTAGTGAAAATAATGAAATTACGATAGAGGAACATTGTAAAAGTTCGACAAAGCCATATATCGAATTTTTAGTTTTTCGTGAATTATTTTTCGAAAACGTATACTTCCTAACAAATTGTATTTCGCGCCTCTTCCTCGAGATCACAATTGTAGTACCCCCCCTTTCTGCCAGTGTCCTCACAAAGTTTTTTAAAGCCAAGGCAACGAAACAAAAAATTGTTTCCTATAGCAACTGGTCTATCGCGTGAAATGCGATCCTCATTCTTTCGCTTTGTGTCAGTGTCTTCACATCTATACATCGCAGAAGAGAAATAAATAAATAAATATATCATTCAGAATGGATAATAAGAAGAGGAAGTCGTCAACAAATGATGACAGAGAGAATAGAATGGATCGAAAAATTCGACGATTGGAGAGAAAATTAGAACGGAAAAAGGAAAAACGTCGTAAGTACAGACATCAGCTCAATTTTACAGAGGAGGGACAACCTTCGTTTTGCCAAAAAATTACGCTCAGGTACTTGAGGTTTTGAAACTTCAAGTACCGCATACTGGACTACCTTAGTTCAATGTGCGGACGATTTTATCGTGGTGCACTGAACGTTCGGCTCTTACCGAAACGTTCGCCTCTGTTTGACAGAGGAAAATATGGCACAAATTTTTGAGAGTTTTGGCTTGGCCCTCACAACTCGATTCAATTATTGACGATAAATGTCAGTCAACCATTTTATGGTTAAGGTGCACGTCGATCATTGGTGAGAGAAAACTCCAACTCGAGCCAACGTTCAAACCGATCCCTGTCGAGGGAATCCATGACGTCATTCCGAGAATTGTCTCAGGATTCAAGACGGGAAGTAATTCCAATAAATCCGGACAGAACACTGAATGTCCTGGCGAATACGACGCAAGACCCTCCAGAACCGAAGGACGAGGTAAATACCCGTCAAGAAATTGAAAATCCTAACGAAAACATCCCTGTCGTTCTGGAACATGAAGCTGAACTCCAAGAAGAGGTATTAAGCGTGATCGGAGCTCGTCTCGAGTCGGACAAAAAATTTGCCGCTGCCGTACATAAAGATGTCGCTCTCCGCCGGGCGGAGATTTTACGGAACGGGTTGCCTTCAGAGGAAGTTAAAAATTTATTGGAGAAATACCCGGCTCCTGAAAATTGCATCTTTATCTGCGTTCCAAAGTTAAACGCCGAGATTATCGCGGCCGTACAGGAGTCAGTGATAAAACGAGACAAGCGCATTGTGGAAAAACAAGAGCGTATTGCCGCTGGTCTCGCGGCTGTGGGAAAATCGATTTCGATTGTGCTAAAAATGGAGGGATCACAAAAGCTCGAGTTACTCCAAAATTTAAGCGAAGGAGGTCGACTCCTCGCTTCGGTCCATCGTGAAGAGTCTTTGGCAAGAAAGAGTCTGATCTTGGCAAATTTAAATTCATCCTTGAAAACCGCACTCACAAACACGGCAGTTGACGAATGGCTGTTTGGAGTTAATCTAGAAGAAAAAATAAAGTCAGCAAAAATCCTTGAACGAGCATCAAAGGAATTAAAACCCCCGATGAAACCTCAACAACCGAAGACGCCAAAAAACTCGAGGGGCCCGTCCCGGCAGCTACCGTACAAGAACCAACGGATGTTGGGCGGGCATCGACGACCACTGCACAACACACCGGAAAAGAAACTGCCGTTTCACAAGGAGCCTGCTCATCGATACAACAAACGTCGATAAACATGCCATCAGAAGTAGGTATACCAGCGGGTAGACTGAAATTTTTCGATAGCGCATGGGCTGAACTGACCAACGATCCCATTATTCGACAATGGGTTAAAGGTTACAAAATTCATTTTACTTCACCGCCAAAACAAGATAGCTTACCGAGAGACACCGTTTGGTCCAAAAAGGAGCAATCCTTAATTGAAGCCGAGCTTAACAAACTGATTGAAAAAGGTGCGATAGAGAAAATCGCGGCGTCAGAAAATCAATTTCTATCAAAAATATTTTTGGTTCCAAAACCAGATGGAACATACAGATTGATATTGAATCTGAAAAAACTCAACGAGTTTATCAATGCAGAGCATTCTTAAATCGAAGACTGGAAAGTCGCAAGGAGGTTAATTGGCAGCAACGACTTCATGGCTACTTTAGACTTGAAGGACGCGTACTATCTCGTACCCATTGCAAAGGAATCCAAAAAATATTTACGATTCATGTATAAAGACCAATGCTATCAATTCACATGCCTACCATTTGGGTTGAACGTCGCACCACATGTTTTCACGAAAATCCTGAAACCAGTCGCAGCATATTTGAGAAAACAGGGCTTTACTTCGGTCTTTTATCTTGACGATATATTATTAATCGGGAGATCGTACAAAGAATGCAGAAATAATATTCATAAAACGACTGCTGTTTTAGAAAAGCTGGGGTTTATCATAAACAAAGAGAAAAGTCTCACTATCCCCACTCAACGTTGCAAATATTTGGGACTTATATTTGATTCGCGAAAAATGTCTATAGAGCTACCGGCGGACAAAGTTCAACGTACTGTCGAACTATTAGATACATTTAGTAATATCACGACTTGTACGATACGAGAATTCGCAGTTTTCGTGGGCACACTTGTTTCTCGTTGTCCAGCTCTGAAATATGGAATGATATATATCCGTCGATTTGAAAAAGTACGTTCCCGAGCATTGAGTGCGAACAATAATGATTTCGATGCAAAAATGAATTGTCCAAAAAATTTAAGGGAAGATTTCTCATGGTGGAAAATGCATATTCGTTCCGCTAGTGCGCCCATAAATGATCCTGTATACGATATAAGCATTTTTTCCGATGCATCATGCACCGGGTGGGGCGTTTTTTGCGAGGGTCGTCGAACTCATGGTTACTGGAACGTAGACGACTTCAAGCAGCATATTAATTTATTAGAGCTGAAGGCAGCCTTTTTCGGGTTGAAATGCTTTGCAAGCAACAAACACCAAAGTAATATATTACTCCGAATCGACAATACGACAGCAATCGCGTATATTAACCGCATGAGAGATAGTCATTTCAGGGGCATAAGTTCTCTTGCAAAAGAAATTTGGAAGTGGTGTGAGCAAAGGGAAATATGGATTTCGGCCTCGTATGTTCGCTCTAGCGATAACGTCGAGGCTGATCGCGAATCCCGAAGATTGCAACCCGAAACGGAATTCGAACTTGCCGATAATGCCTTTAGAAAAAACATACGATTTTTTGGCCGACCAGAAATTGATTTATTTGCCTCAAGGACAAATGCAAAATGCGAACAATACGTATCGTGGTTACGAGATCCCGACTCCATGGCGATTGACGCATTTACACTAAAATGGAAACAGTGGTTTTTCTACGCGTTCCCTCCTTTTTCGCTTATTTTGAGAGTCTTACGAAAAATCGAACGCGAAGGTTCAAAAGGCATAGTTATTGTCCCGTATTGGGAAGCTCAACCATGGTTTCCTTTATTCTTATCCTTAATGGATGAGGAACCCATCATTTTCCGGCCGAGCATTAAATTGATACGCTCTTCCCACAGAGAGGCACACCCATTGTGGCATCAACTTACGATGGTTGCCGGGAAGCTATGCGGGAAGCGTTTATCCGAAGAAAGATTCCGTTGGAATCCACCGACATTTTAATTGCATCGTTATCAGAGTCATCGCTTCGTCAGTACAATTCCGGTCTCAAGAAATGGTGGCGGTTTTGTGAAAATCAAAATATTAACCCATTTACGGGGGCGATAAATGACGTGGTAACATTTCTCACAAAGGAATTTGAACAAAAAGCATCTTACAGTTCACTAAATTGCTACAGGTCAGCTATATCTTTACTCATCGGACCAGAGATTGGAAAAAACGAAACTATCCTACGTTTCTTCAAAGGAGTAGCAAAATTGCGACCGATGGCGGCGAGATACGATTCAACTTGGGACCCTCAAATAGTGTTAAAATATCTATCAACTTCGTACCCTAACGAAGATATCAATTTAGAACGCCTATCGAAAAAAGTAGTGACCTTGTTAGCTCTGGCTACAGGACATCGCATGCAAACGTTGTCTCTAATTGATATTAGAAATATTTATCGAACAAAAGCGAACTCTTTGGAGATAAAAATTCCAGATAGGTTAAAGACATCCGGTTCGAATAAAAAGCAGCCGATTTTACGGCTACCATTTTTTGATCATGACAAATCGATCTGTGTAGCAACAGCGTTGTCTTCGTACTTAGAGAAAACGAAAGAAGTGCGTGGATCCGTTCTTAAATTATTTATATCATTCAGGAAGCCGTTTAAAGCCGTGTCTACTCAGACACTTTGCCGTTGGATTAAAACGATTATGACTGAAAGCGGTATAAATGTCGAGTTATTCACAGCGTATAGTACACGCCATGCCGCTACGTCGGCGGCCAGACGACAGGGAGTCAACATCGATGTCATAAGGAGAACGGCAGGTTGGACAAAGGACTCAGAAACCTTTGCGCATTTTTATGACCGAGACCTCTGCTCAGAAACAGCCTCATTTGCTGAAGCCGTGTTAAAAATCTAAATGCTAACTGTAAAATGCTAACTGTACAACAAGTGCGCATTAAATTTGAGTTGTCAAATGTTCTTCCAGATTAAACAAAAGTTTAACTGAAATAAAAAGTATGATGATATTCTGCCGTAACTGACTTTAAACAACTACAATTGTGATCTCGAGGAAGAGGCGCGAAATACAATTAATGATTAAACGAACTTACCTAAGTGAAGTTCAATCATGATTGTATGAGCGCCTCTTCCGAAGAGATCAGTCCCTCCCTCCCTTTTATCTCGAAAAAGATACCCATGCATTTTAGTTACGGCAGCGCTTTAAAAGAATGAGGATCGCATTTCACGCGATAGACCAGTTGCTATAGGAAACAATTTTTTGTTTCGTTGCCTTGGCTTTAAAAAACTTTGTGAGGACACTGGCAGAAAGGGGGGGTACTACAATTGTGATCTCTTCGGAAGAGGCGCTCATACAATCATGATTGAACTTCACTTAGGTAAGTTCGTTTAATCATTAATTATTGTGTGCCATCGTGGAAGTGAGTATAATTCCGATATGGTACCACGTTGCCAAAAAACGGTAAATATTCCGAATTTTTTTTGTGAAAAATTGGTATTAAATTATTTCCATGTATAAATTACACATACACTTGTGGTCGGGATAGTGGATTATATTGTTAAGTAATTATTCAACGACGGTTCAGCGCAAGATTACCTCGGAAGAATATCAGAGCCCTGTTGCATAAGGGATCCAATGGTAAGCCAGAAAGAATTCATCAGGTTGAAGCTGTTCTCGAGCTCTTCCGGCTCGGTCGCACAGGGATGAGAACTGACCCATTCACCAGGAGCTATTCTGAATCAGAGTAAGCAAGATGGCGTATCAAATGGAGCGTAAAATGATATTCAAATACTTTTGTATCGATGCTAGGAAGATAATGAAGGCGCTCGGGAAACTATAATGTTTACAATATGCACTAGCTTTTTATATACACTTTTTCATTGCAGTGCGCATCAGATATTTCAAATTTCAGTGATGGTGTAAAGTTGCTTAAATCGCACCCCTATATGACTTTTGTTGCTGTGTTAAGCACCTTTAATCGCAAACAAAAAACATTAGTGTCAGAAGTTGATGGATTTATTTTTCTTATGCAACACGAATTCAATATGAGCAAATTGTTGGCGCACGCATGTTGTATGCACATTTTTTAACAATATTCAAAAGGTACTAATTAGGAGTTTTGTACTTAATATCTGTATTTAATATCTAGTCATTATTATTGTTTATGCTGTACCCCAATTATTGATTGCATACTACGACTTCACTGAATAATCCACAATTCTCTTATGGAGTTCCCATGAAGTCAATTTAGAAGTGATTTGGGTGTCAATATCTCTAAAATTTATTAATGTTACTTAACCGCGATAATTTTAATCGAAATTTCTCATGAAATGCTAGCAACGACATTTTTGTAATTTTAAAAATCATAAGTCGAAAAATTAAAGAGCAGACGCACATGACGAAGTTATGAGAATTCTTTGTTTGGCTACTGAACCCTAACAAGTTGACAGAACTTGTCATATGCATAATTCACGGCCAGCTTGTTGAACCGTGCACAAAGATCGTGAACCTAAAATAAAATAAAGTCTACTTAAAATAACCATGCAAATATTCTTAAATCGTACCGGTGTGATGAGGGAACAACCCTATTGACGTATAGTTTACAGAGCAATCCCCCTTTAAAACTGCTAATCTAGTAACTTTCAATCTGGTTATACATATAAATTGTCTAATATACACTACACACAAAAATTAAGGGATATTAAAAAAATTCCAAATTTTTGGGTGATTTTCAACAAGGGAAAATAACTCAGAGAAAAATGGTCGTGCAGAAAATTAAAAAAAAAAAAGGAAATTGTAGCTTCAAGTATCAAGATTTCAGATCTGGACGGTAACATTTTTTAGCATTGACGGTTTTCGAGTAATAATTCGAAAACCAACGAATTTTTTTTCTCCAAATTTGTGCTCGTCCATAAAATGGACTGTGGACTTCAATTTTTTTTTATCATGCGAACATGAAACTTTTTGAGACAATTTGATCAGCTTTAATTTTGGCCTTTTAAGGGGTAAAGCCACTGTAAATTTTTTGAAAAATCGATTTTTTTTATTGGCTTAAAAAATAGTTTAAACCCTCTAGAATAAGAAAAAAAGGTCCTGTGCGAAAAAAATTTGTTGTCCTTAGGAAATGAAGGTCGCCGTCAAGCGTGTCAAAACCCAAACAAACTTTAAACGCGTTTTTCTCGAAACATGGTTTTTCAAAATGGCACGCAGCATAACTCGAACAATTTTCATTTTTTTTACTTGAAATTTTAACCAGATGTGAACATTTACATTATCTTGAGAATGTCGATCGGAATTTTCAAGAACTTTATTTATTGATTTTTTATTAACAAAAAACTTGCCGTTTTTTTCGTCAAAAATCAATTTTTTTTTTCAAACGCACGCCAAATCCACAAAAATTGATACTTTTTAAAATCCGATCGATATTCTCTAGCTATAGCCCTCTAGATTAATGGTTTTTTTTTGTTCTAGATTCAAAAGTGCACCAGTGGTGCTGCGTGCCGCGGAGCCCTGGAAGCAAAACATGTCCCGGGAAGATAGCTGTGGAACCGCCATTTTGTTTTTTTTTACTGTAAATAAATTTTATAATAAAGTTTGATGTATGCCCGATAACACCATTAAAAGTTTTTTTTCAAATACCTTCAATTTCGGGAGCAAAAAATTAGTGAAAAAACCTTTTTTTTTGGGCCGTTACAGTGGCCTTACCCCTTAACGAGCTCCGTACGATGATTTTGCGCGAAGTAATCGTCGATTAAAGCAAAAAAGTTTTTTTTCGAAGTGATGATGTTGACTGAAAAAAAGTTGAAAATTTGCAAATTTAAGGATATTTGGAAAATTTGGTATAACTTTGGATATAATGCATAAACGAAGGACATCATCGGTAATTTTTTAACCTCGAAGTGTCCCCAAAAAAATCTCAACGTTGCAATTTTGTGTTCGACTTTTATTAATGTTTTCAACGTCAAAATGGTTTTTTTTAGCAATAATGCGTAATTTTCCAATTCAAAGACATGAATTACCAAGAAAAAATAAATAAAAATTTTCGAATAAATTTTTTTTTTTCAGCATGTTCACAATGCTTGATTACCTAGATTTTTGTTACCGCTTTCACTTACCGCCGGCATTAGCGTTACCCAAAGCGTACCACGTAAAGCTTGTTACGGTACAAAAAAAACTAGGTAATCAAGCATTGGGAACGTGCTGAAAAAAAATCGATTTTTTTTTATTTTTTCGGTAATTGATGTCTCTAAATAGGGAAATTACGTATTATTGCTAAAAAAACCATTTAGAAGTTAAAAAAATGCATAAAAATCGAAAAATTGCTTGTTACGGTGATTTTTGACAGAAACCATAAATTTAAACCTTCGGGGCACTAAGAAAAAAAAAACGCAGCGCTTTGCAACTTTGAGGGTTTTTTGGGGACACTTCGAGGTTAAAAAACTACGGACGATATCCTTCGTTCATGCATTATATCCAAAGTTATACCAAATTCTCCAAATATCCTTAAATTCGCAAATTTTCAACTTTTTCACTTCATCACTCAGACTCAACATCATCACTTAGAAAAAAAAATGTTATCAACAAGCATTAATTTCATGTCATAAAGAATGTTTTGCAGTTTCCAAAATCCTACTTTCATTTTCTGTACGATTATTAGTTCCCGAGTAATTGATTGTCAAAGTTAAAATGGACTTTTTTGCTTTGATCGACGATTACTCCGCGCCAAATCATCGTGCGGAGCTCTTTAAAAGGTCAAATTAAAGCTGATTAAATTGTCTAAAAGAGTTTTATAGACGGATGATAAAAAAAAATTTGAATTCTACAGAACATTTTAAAAATGAGCAAAAATATGGAAAAAAAATTTCTTTCGTTTTCGAATGATTACTTGAAAAGCGCCCACGCTAAAAAAAATTACCATCCAGATCTGAAAACTAGACACTTGAAACTACAATTTTCTTTTTTTTTTAAGTTTCTGTACGACCATTTTTCTCCGAATTATCCCTTGTTGAAAATCACCCAAAAATTTGGAATCTTTTAAAAATCCCTTAATTTTTGTGAGTGGTGTATTTATAAAATGTTAACGTACTCGCAGGCAGTTGAGTCTACCTAAAATAACCGTAAAATTATTCTTGAATCATACCGGTACGTAAGGCGTAACATCCGAACTATAACAGAGCCTCACTGATGTGACCAAATTCTTAGTGAAGAATAATAAAATATTTACTTTTCAAATATTGAACGTAACAGTGGCAGCAGATGTTTGTAACTCTCACATCGCAACATGGTTGACTAGTAGTTTTATTTACATAGACAAGTGGTGTTGTGCCACGCGGAGTTTGTGAAATATGATCGTCGTGGGACTTACGACGCAGGTACGTGTTCCTTATCTGAAGACGCTTTTTTTCCGTTCTCTCATTTTGCAGACTCTTTTGTGGACTTTGTGCAAAATAGCTACACTTCATGGGATTCGATGTGGGCAACAATTTGTTTGAGGTTCTGCGGGCAAACTTTACGACAGCTCCGATAAAAAGCTCCATAAGAAGCCCTTAGAGGCTTCATATGGATCAATACAGCGCAGCTCAACTGGTATAAGTGTCCATGGGGAGATATCCGGTTTGACCGGCTCAATTGGAAAATACTTGAGTAAGTAGTTCAATTAATGACTTAGTAAGGGAAAACGGTGGAAAAATATAACCATATAAACGTGAACATTTTTTTTCGAGATCAAGGAAAAACACCTCCGTTTCGTATAATTATACATATTTTGTGGTTCTCAATCGCCGTGGAATTTTAATTTGATGTGTATCCCAAATGGAAAATGGCGGATCGACGTCCGAAAAAAAATATTACGTAAATTTCCATACCCAACTTTCGAAGTATAACTTTCAAGCATTAAAAAAGTTTATCGTTCAGATGGTTCAATAATACCCATTCGGATTACTTGCTATTAGACTGGTGATTTTTTAAATGTAATTATTTTCGTATCATCGTTCGCCATATTTCGTTCGCTATCTCGAACTGGCTAAATTGGACTACAGAATTTGTTTTAGTAACCTCGAAAACCTCGTTAGATTTTATACATAGCGAAATATTATTTGGCTTACCATCCACGATGTTGAATTATCATTTTGGATCTCAAAATTCGATGCAATTTTCAAGAGGTGTCTTCATATTCGCATTGACCGAAAATAAACAGTAATGACAGATTTCTGTTGAAGCCCGATTTTTTTTATCGGTTTTCAAAAGGAATTTCAAATAAGTATCCTATAGCGCCTCAGTTCAACTCAAGCGACTCGAGTTCAATAATAGAGCCTCTAAGTGCTCTCACTAATGAAGGGTGATTAACTTCTAAGGGTCCATATGAGGTTTTCAAATAAGGGCCCTTATAAAGAAAGGAAAGATCAATGAGGGCTCAACTGTAAAAGTTGGGAGAAATTAATACAGGCCTGACCTAAGTTCCGGTTGAATTTCGATCCAGGGGACTGAAATAACTTTTGTCGAGCACAAATACATCCGAACGGTTTGTTTTCATAAATGAATTCCGTGGCCGATTCGCGTGATTTTTACCTGGCGAGCATGAAAAGCATCACTGAGACTGCAAGGAAGGCGGTTGCCATGTACATCCACACGTCCGTTGAAAATGGCGAGAGGAAAGAAAAGAGTTCGGGCTTTTTTTCCTCGGGTTTTGCAAAGAGTATACTTATGCCTGAAATAATATCGTCATTTTTATCCATGTACTGCATTGATTTTTTGAAATCTCAGAAGAGAAAACTATTAGCGGATAACATTCCTATCGATAGCGTTTTCCTTTACGACATAACCATATTTACCCAAATTCATAAACGGCATCGTAAAGTCAACGACGCTTTCACGAGCTTGCGTGATCGTTAAATCGCAAATCGCGAGATCGGCCTCCTGTAATATCATACAGGGGTTGGTTATTTTCTTCCTTTAAGGAGGTACGGTGATTAGAGCGAGTCCAAGATAAAAGCCCGATTTTTTTTAATAACATTGTCGAGAGCTTCGTCCATGCGTATGCGGAGTTTCCGCGAGATTTACCGTACAGTTTCCGAGTTATTAATTGTTAAAGTTGGTCAATTAGTCACACGTAGACGACAAAATGTGCCTGTCCTCTCATATATCGATTTTTTTGTGCTACTTGGAGCCAAGACACGCGTAAAAAAAACTGACGGTTGCGTTCGATGGTTCGTTGTGATCAATAAGGCAACTTGAATTGGAAAGCTCACCGCAGAAATAAGCAATAAATTTAGAAATAAAGTCGCGAAAAACCGAAGTATTCGGCGAGAGAGACGTCTCGTGACGTAACCGCAGCCATCTTGCTAGAAGTGTGGCAACGCCGGATACCCGCGCAAATTTGATTCTTCTATCGGATATTTTCAACGCGAATTAAAAATATGGTTGTGTGAAGCCGTACGTTTTTTAATCGATTATAAAAGGCCTTTCGTCGATATTTACTCAAAGTTCTTTTATGTATAGCTAAGGCATCTCAATCTTTCTGGCGACATGCATACAACGCATTTATATGTAAAGTCAGCATGGAAAAACCGTCATATAAAATGAACGTTCGTTTTTATATCTGCAAATATTGTGAAAATTAGGAAAGGGAAAAATAACATAACAATCGATGAAATATTTTTTGACTTCGGACAGATTGGACATTGGATATTGAGGTTAACGTCAACGCGACGTTTTTCATTTGCATTCGCAATATCATCTTTTCACTCTCTAATTCTTGTCCGACAGAATCTACCTTTGTCTCTAAACTGGACTTCAGGTACAATCCTATTACTCTCTTGATAAACTTCTACAGTACTTATTTTCATTCTCCATGTTTACCGGCTACCAAAAATAATAAGCCGAGCGCGTGGGACCCATGACAGCTATCGAAAATGCAACGATGCTAAACGTCAAAGATATGGCGTACTACTGAAGTCGAGTAGTAGGTTATTACGTTTGTTTCCATATTATAAAAATAATAAGTAGCTTGAAATTCAATACTTAAAAAATATTTCTCGAAATATAGGCCACACACATATGTCTAAAACGTAGCGGTATTATGGTGAAAAAAAGACTCTTAGTTTACTAGCGTGGTCATCACCGTACCTCCTTAATTACTTTATTGTGCTTTTTGCCTCTTACGTGATCAAGGAGCCGTCTCAGAAGACCATTCCACTGTTTTGTCTCCGGATTATACTTTCCGTATTGTAAATCTTCGACAATTTCCCACGTGGTCGTGAATTTGAGGTTTTCTGCAATTGCTTCAATTAGATCGATGCAATAGCCCTCGTATTCCTTGTTTCCGATCATTTTGCCCTTTCGGCCGGGATCTTTCACTTCCATCACATAGGGATCGCCCTGAGCAGGTAATTTGGAATAAATGAAAGATCGATTTGGCAACGATAGTGGCAAAATTTGTGAAAAACAATTTTTCTTGCGACGACAATACGACCAACGGCTTCTCAAAACGTGCTGGTTTCTTTGGTCAATGATCTCACCGGTTTTGTGGTCACTCTCATTACTTTGTCCTGCAAACTTTTAACGATTCCGAGGCTGCGCTCTTGCTCGGTCACCACGATTTTCAGTTCACCGTCATCCCAAGAGCCTGTGACATTTATCGTGGTCTTCTCGATTTCTTTTATCGTCAAATTGAAGCCTCTACGTCCATTCTCTTTGAACGTCATTAAACCCGTCAGTCGACCAACTTTCGCTATCTAAATCGCGATGAAATATGTTTTCATTTTTTATTTCGCACAAAGATGCAAAAATAATGTAAAATCCTTTCGAGCAATATTTTTCTTTCCCCGAAACATGTTTAAAATTTAGTCGAAACAAATGACTAGAATGGATGTCTTATGTTGGATAACTTAAACAATGTTTCAATCATAGAGCGATCTCTGGAGGATCATAAGTACGTGTATGTGGTACTGACGTCACGCATGAGACTTGTAATATTTGGGCCGGCTGGATACTTTTGTGGCTCATCACAACTGAATGCTTCAGGTGCTGTAGCAAGTAAAGGTTCGTCGTCGCTTTCCCTTGTACCGATTCTTGCAACTAACGCCTCGAGGGCTTGATTGAAGAGAAAAACCGAGTCGAAGAGGCAACAACTTTCGACCTGAAATAAAAATCTGTATTTTTCCAGTGTCTCTGCCAAACTCGTAATAGCATTAACTTCTCAAGCGACCGATTAGCTCTACTTGACGGAAAAATTGGAAAATTACGCCGATTGATTGGCGACTTGTCGGGGGTAATTTGCATCAAGGGACATCTTATTTTCTCTTCGCTTTGCGTTCCGTTCAAGACGCTTAAGGGGTAAGGCCACTGTAAATTTTTTGAAAAATCGATTTTTTTTTATTGTCTTAAAAAATAGTTTAAACCCTCTAGTTTAAAAATAGTTTAAATCCTTTTAACTTCTTTTTTAAATTTTTTCCAATAAAAAACTATTCGCAAAACTTTAAACGCGTTTTTCTCGAAACATGGTTTTTCAAAATGGCACGCAGCATAACTCGAACAATTTTCATTTTTTTTACTTGAAATTTTAACCAGATGTGAACATTTACATTATCTTGAGAATGTCGATCGGAATTTTCAAGAACTTTATTTATTGATTTTTTATTAACAAAAAACTTGCCGTTTTTTTCGTCAAAAATCAATTTTTTTTTTCAAACGCACGCCAAATCCACAAAAATTGATACTTTTTAAAATCCGATCGACATTCTCTAGCTATAGCCCTCTAGATTAATGGTTTTTTTGTTTGTTCTAGATTCAAAAGTGCACCAGTGGTGCTGCGTGCCGCGGAGCCCTGGAAGCAAAACATGTCCCGGGAAGATAGCTGTGGAACCGCCATTTTGTTTTTTTTTACTGTAAAAAAATTTTATAATAAAGTTTAATGTATGCCCGATAACACCATTAAAAGTTTTTTTTCAAATACCTTCAATTTCGGGAGCAAAAAATTAGTGAAAAAACCTTTTTTTTTGGGCCGTTACAGTGGCCTTACCCCTTAAACGGAGCGGGCTTGGGGTGCGTTTATCGGATTCAGAGTTGAGGGGTAAGATATCGGAGCGTAGGGATACGAGTAGGATTCAGCGCCTGAATTGCAGGAAAAAAGGGAACGCGGGGTGACCGGAAGAGCAGTGCAAATGGAATGAAAAGGGAAGTAAATTCCGCCGGAAACGCCACGATGTAATACCAGGAGCAAAATGATTGTGAGAATAAAGATAAGGTAATGGGGGTATACGAGGGTGTTTAATTCCCCCAGTTCTGAGGCTTTTCAAATATGTATGTCGGCATTACAAGCCCAATCAAGGATATGTTTCTATGAATGAATAAACGAACGAGCAAAACAAAGTTGTGAAAAATAAACTGAAAACGAAAACGAGTGCCGTTAGTATATTTTGCCACATTTATTTTAGACAACTATCGTTTTAGTATGCCTGTAACTCTCGTCGATTTATTGTATTCTCATCGTTCATTGACAATCAATTTCCACGCGAATTAAAATGAATTTCTACATATTAAAAATGCTCTCGCTTCAGGGAAATTATAGCATATTTATCACGTCAACTACCACGCTCGTTATTATAACCGTTGACAGCGGTTCGTGAACAAAAACCTGTCATCGTAATATTGTCTATATTTGAAAAATGTAAATTACCGAATTAAATTCGTACAAGTCATCCGTCAACATCTGAAAGATCGTGATGTTCGATTCTGATCCGTTAAGAACTGCCAAAAGCTGTGCCGACGATGGATGCTGAAAGCATATAATTTATTATGTGTCATCATAGTGAATCAGGCTTGATTTTTAGTATACTGTTCCTGCCGGAAAAGTTGGAATTAAAAAAAATTGATTAGTACAACTCTTATTTTGTTAACGCTTTTGTACAGTGCCGATTTTTTAGGACAATGATAAATTATTAACTTTACCAGGCCCGTGATGAGGTATTTGTAATAATCGCCAAGAAGCTTGACCTCTCGTGCCTGTGTCAAAACCCTTACGAGGTTATCCGGCTCGACATCCAACATGATGTTGTAATCGGTCGAATTCGCGACCTCCTTTAGCAGTGGTCTGTAGTCAGGCTCGTTGTTCTTGTCGAGGGAAGTTGTCAATTGTCGCACGGTCACTGGATTGTCGCTGGGTCCGTGCATCGCTAGGGCATTTTGTATCCTCGAGAGGCCAGCGTTAGTCTGATAAATCGCTGTGAATTGTTTCCAGTTTAAGGCTCGTAGACTGTCGGCTATAGCCTGAAAAATCAATTTTTATAATTCAGGAACAATTTTCATCGTGATGGCGATTTGTTCAAGGCACAGATAATTTTATTAGCCAAAAAACTGTCGTCTCTTAAGCTTCTCTATAGACAACGAGTTATTTGTCCCTGTCGACATAAAAGATAATAGGAAAGTAACGGTAATTAAAAAACAACAAGTGAGTTTGAGGTCTGCCGGTAAGGTAAATGAGTGACTAAATAACTAAGATGCAGAAGCGGATTCCCCGCGTTTTAGTTGCTTCGAAGGACATAGGGGATGGAAATATTTTTCCCGTAAAGGGAAAATATCCTTTTGGGACGTTGCGTCATACGGTTGAGACATTTTTTACAGTTGCGTTCTCGGGGTCCTCGAAAAAGCACGCAACAAAAAATTGTACAAACGGTACGAGACGAGATGCAGAACGGAAAGGAAAATCTAGAACCCGAAAAAGCTCATAACGTATGGACGTACTCGGAATTCTTCTCTCTTCAATTTCTCTTCGTTCCCTATTGTTTTTCTTTTGATCTCTTCACTCGTAAATCGAAACGTCAAAAGCTTCGGGTATTGTTGCAGGTAGGGAAAGAAACAATCCTCGTGGCCAGAGCCATCAAAAGATTTCATACGGTGTCCGAAAGGCTGAATGGAATCCTAACACGACGAAAACAACAGGATTCTACCTATTCAATTGACAAACAAAACATAATTTGCCAATCACAAATCGTTGTGTGAACATTGCGTGAACTTACTCGTGAAATTTTCTCTCCGTCCGGATACATGTTGATTGTCGAGGGTGGAGTGTCCGAATCTTCCACACTTCGCCATGCGTACTCGATGTGCGGTATGTCAAATTTGGCTGCGGTGCTCGATACGATTCCCCGTGTATACGGATTCCCGGGACCAAAAATTGCTGCGATGCCCTCGGTGATGAGCTCGCATACTGGCGGAGTAACGTTTTTTTTTCTTTTTAGGAATAAGCTTTATTTAAAATATAATTGTATCTATTGTAAATCAGAAATTCAATCAATTGTAAAGTAGATTTTGGGCGAATGCTTATTTGATGAGAAATCATTTAAATGTATAGAGGGAAAAAAATACACAATCGAAATATTCGTGGAGCTTCGAAGAGATTCACTTTTTATAAAGATGTTTAATGTTAAAGTTACGAACTCTCACACATATTGCCGATAGGAACTGTGCAAATTATTCTCCAGATGCGGTAAACACAAAACAAACTTATTGACCGTTTTGTTTTCAAAATGAATGTTTTGTTTTCAAATGAATGACGTTTTGTTTTCAAATGAATGACGTTTTGTTTTCAAATGAATACAATAATGAAAAGGATCGAGTTTCAGCAGCAAGCTGGCAACAATTTAAGTAGAGGCGGGTATTACGAAAATCGCGAGTTTCCTCGAATTTTTATCATCCGATGTTTAGTGACCTTACGACAGCGCGAAAGTTCATCTCTATAAGTAACGGTTGTATACGTGACTGGCTTTTCGTTTATCGATTTTACACATTCAACGACCGATGTGAGTAGTAAACCGTGAGAAGCTCGAAGCGCTGCACGTATACGGTTGATTGAAAACGGAGGTGTGACGCTGTAGCACGAGCGGCACCCAGAAATATATTTTATGGTATGAATGTGTCCGCATTGACGGTCCTGTTATGTGTAACACCGAACTGACTACAGACGCAATGAAAAGTTCAAGGCAGATGAATATGAAGTCTATCTTTTATTACGTGTTACGAGGAAAAGTTTTTCACACTATTGCAACACAGGAACCACGTTAATATAATTGGGGCTACGCAAATGTATAATAAAAGTGATTGAAAGGGGTGTCTTTGAATTCATGCGTGAGTTAAATGTAATATTCATCCAAGGAAAACATGTATTTATATCACTCGGTATCTCATACAGATGGATTGAATTCCAGAGGCCTTTACTACACAATATTTTCTATTTTTTATTTTGGCATTTTTATTCAAAAATGTATAATGTGATGAGAATGCTTAAATTATACATTTGAAATTGGGTGGGAGTCGAAATATCGATGGATCAATATTCGGATGGGCAGAAATATCGAATTAAAAAATGTCCAATGTTTGAATATAGATAGATCAATGTTCGGAGGGTTTATATAGTCGTAAATAAAAATTCCGAATACGAATATCTCGAAGTTGAAATATAGCGAAAAACAAAAACCGGTTTAAAAAATATTGAGAGACATAATATCGAATTGCTTATATAAATAACACCAAATAATTCGAGAAGACGAATCTTCGAATTGTAAATATAGCGACGGTTCAAAAAACAGAAAGCATTAAATCGAACGATCAAAAAGTCGAGTGGTTAAAATAGCGAAGGGTCAAAATGTCGAACGGCCCGGATGGCGAAAACTAGTGATCGCAGATAGCGTTAGCGGTCGGCCGGGACGGCATCCATACCATGTTCGCCATTTCGGACCATCCATATTTTGCGTCTCGATATATTGCTTTTCGCTATAGGCGGTATTACGAATATTAGATACTCGCTTTTTTCTGTTTCGGAGATATGAATGTTATAGATTGTTCCAATCTATATTTGTATACCTCAAATTTCAGACGATCTGAATATACGTTTTCAGATAAATGAGCTCTCGAATAAATGATGCTTTGCTTTATAGTCATTCGATTTTTTCTTCGATCGAAATATAACATTTCGAATAATTCAACCTTCGTTATTTTGAGAGTTCATAATTCTGTCGTTTCGAAATATTTGTCGATCTATATTTGGTCCTTCGATATTTGGATCCCCACCCTTGAAATTGAGGGATATTAACTTAAAAATATTATTTGAGAATTCGCAAAATTCCGAAAATTTTCCTTCTGTCTGTCAGATGTCAGTTACTCGGAAAAAGTCGGCTCTGATAGACCGACTTTTGTCCACGAAATTCAATTCGTGGATAAAAAGTAGAAACAAAAATTCCAATTTGTGTTTCCAACTTTTTTTCTCTCTCGTTCTCACCGGAATCACGCTCTCATTTCGGGGATCAACACACACGTCAATTTGCATCCGGGCGATGTGACTGCACCGCCGCCTACCGTTCGCGTATTTTTCATTTGTTTCATTCTTTATTTTTGTTCTCATTTTTGTTTCCGGCGGGAAACACGTAGGGCTAACGAACTGGTGACTCCGACGGTTGGCACCTCAGCGCAGTTGGTTATTTCGCTACACGTTCCACCGTTACAGCTTACGTGGCGTTTAGCAAGTAAAAAAGGTATCAGATAAGCCAATCAATTTCGCGGATTCGAGAAAATTCACACAAATTTCCATTATAAAGCTATATTAAGGCAGAACACCACTGTGACCCCCTGTTTTTTTGCCATTTTTCAAGAATTTTTTTTGTGGAAAAAAAAGAGATATTCGAAAAAAAATTGTTGTTTTGTTCGTTGTTTATTGAAGATACATAAAAAAAAAATTTCAAATTTTTCACGCCCCATGGTGACGCTGGGGAAGCTCCCGCGTCAGGTACTGTTGCCTCTGCAGTGGTTCGCGGCACGCAGCAGAACTCTCTTCAAAGTCGATCTGAAAAAAAATACCGAGTGTTTTCGTTAATAATATGATATTTTGGAGAGAAGTACACAGGGATTTGAAAAAAATATTGATTTTTAAAAAATAGGCACGCTTTTGAAATTAAAGGACGATTTTCGAGCAAAATTTCTCGTCGAAAATAGGCTATAACTTTTTTTATTATTGAGATATCGAAAAAATCCTATGTACTTCTTTAGATAATCTAGTTTTATTGATGCAGTCCAAATTTGAAGTCGATCGGATGAAAATTGCTCGAGTTCTGCTGCGTGCCGCACTCAAAAAAGTGGTTTTGAGAAAAACGCGTTCAAAGTTTTAGGTTTGTTAAATTATGCGATAAATTGGAAAAAAAAATTTTTACCTTTAATCAGCGATGCCGGCACCATATAGCTGGCCTTCAAGAAGCAAATCATTGTCCCTAGCATCTTTTCTCGAACTTGTAGAGGCTCTTCTTGCCTCTTTTGCAGCGTCTGTGAGCGAGCGCTCCGCCAGCTTGATCCGCGCTGCGTCGGTTTCAACGCAAAAATTGAAACAATTTGGGACGATAGTTATCCCCAACGTCTCCAAAACTTTCATGAGGCTTCTCTGGCCATCATTGAATAATAATACCGCGATATCAGCTGCAATATCGACGATTTTTTTGCTCCCGGACTGACACTTGGGGGCTATTGCCCAAACTGATTTGTTGTAGCTTTCGTTGTTGTTTTGCGTGAAGCCGCCCAAACAACGCTGCAGCAAATCGTCTCTGCTCAAATTTTCGAAGACTGGCGTAATTGCCTCCAATACTTCCTCAGGAAGAGGCGGCTTATGGCGATATTCAGAAATATTACCGCTTGCGACCGCTCGCTGCCACGAACACCACGACACTCCCTCTGGGCAATCGTCTGTTGTGGCTCACTATCTGTGGATATTTTATGTTTGATAGTTGCCCAAATTGCCTTCCTCATTTTTTCAACATCATTGCTGTTCCTCCGAATAGCCAAGCCGTAATATGTGCTCAACTCGTCAATCAATTTTCCGGTGAGCTTTCCTCTGCCAGACAATCCTTTTCGTTTTTTCAGGATTTCGCGGAGGCGCGTCCCCATACGTTTGTGGACATGATCGATGCACTCTTTTTTTTTATCTCGAAACCGTCGTATGGATCGCTATTCGATATGCCCAGAAACGTTTTAGAATCGCCGTCACCAATATAATATTTATATTTTATGCCATAGAGCTCTTCAGACCGTTGAAACATTTCGACAGCTGAGTCGACTTCCATTTTTCCGGAGGAGCCGCTATGGTTCGCCTCATCGTCGTGGGTACTTTTCCATTCCGAGTACTCCGCGGTGCTTTCTTTTTTTTTTCCAATGCTCGCAAGTTTTGCAATATTTCGATTTCACCATAACGTCGATCACTTTTTTAGTGTACCAGCCAATTAGCGATGTTATGCCGAAAAGCGAAACGATAATTCCGTCCTCCACCCCATTTTCCAACGAAATTGTCTCCTCCTCAAGTGCAGCCTTTTGTTTGCTCACTGTGCTCACAGCTTTAGTGGCAATCGAAATCGAATTTAAGATTCGATCGTAGAAAGACTGAAATATGGGGCGCGGTAGGTCCATAAATGCACAAAACTTCATCAGGCCATTCAAACCGACGCCAAGAAGACGCATACTGAATACGATCCGACGATTTATTTCGTATGCATTGTCAATCATAGGACACGAATTGATTTTCACTTTTTCACAATGGCCGCAATCGACCTCGATTTTGAATCCGAGTCCGCGCAAACTTTTTTCAGTAAACTTTATATCGCGATCACACACTTTGCCCTTCACTAACGTCGATATAATGTTCAATGCATTGACGAGATGTACTATACGATAACTGAAATCGTTAGTAACACCGACCTCTAAATCGTCCGACGATTTTAACTTTTTCGCCGACGTGCTCACATACTCTGCAGAACTATTTTCGGAGCTATAACGGTTCGGAGGTTTTTTATTCGAAATTTTCGTTCGACTCCTCGTCACATAGCTCCGTTTTGTTCCCTTTTTCCCCGCGTACACTTTCGGATTATCCATTTCGATGTGCAAAGAATAATTCTGAGCGTTCGATATTTATAAACGAAACAATTCGGAGCGTTTGGACACGAGTAGCGTCGCTTCTATTCGCAAACTGACGCTATGACGCTATCCCTATACCTGCCTTGAAAATTTTTCAATTATCGCCACCTATGGCTTTTTTTCGAAACTATATTTATAACAATAGCCGGTTTTTGTGAAGGGAGACAAAAGAATACCTGGGAAAGACCCGCAGGACCTGGGAAAGGCCCGGTATACCTGCCGATCCTGAGGCGCGCCGCTGCGCGGGACCCCGAGCGTCACGGAGCGCTGCATCGCTCCACAAAATATTCAATATCTCCGAAAATAATTATTTTTTCGACCTGGGTCCAACGGCATCTTAATCTTAAATGTATTTTAGATTTTTCTAGATGGTTTTCAAAAAATCGATTTTTTGAAGCCGTCACAGTGGTGTTGTCCCTTAAATTAAGTTGATATTGAATTGGCTTGTTGCTATAAAATGGTACATTTGGTTAAATGAAAATGTCAATTTGTGAACCAAACGAATTTCTCGTACAATTTGATTTCTCGTGAATGCCCGGCGATAACGCTATCAAAAGGGCTTTATTTTGTAAATATTTGGCCCTATGCAAACTGCGTTATGTAGTATCTACGCGAGCGTTCATTTGCTAATAACGTGCTTAGCATCCCGGCGTAAAGTATGAAACAAACCTGCCTTCATTGGCGTCGAGTTGTTAACGTGTGTATACGAAACTGCCTACGAACGAGTCTGATCTTCAAGAGAATCCCTTTTCTGGACAACTTTTCACCACGGGTGCTTTTAAAGCTCTGACTGCGCGAGAAAAACACATAGTCACGTTCTGTTAGCTGTTCGTGAGAGCTCACCGAAAGAGTTGCTGAATGCAAAGTAAAACGTAAAATCGCGAACGCGCACGGAAAGCAGTGTCGACGAAGCTTAGAATTCGTCTCAACATATAACCCCTTGGTTGCCAGCTGACTCTCGTGACGTATCTTTCTAGTGTTATGGGGCATTCTAGTACTTCCTCCTCTTTCGACTTTCCAATGATTTTACGATACATTTTTGGCGAAAAAATGACGCAAAAATTCAGAATTGACAGTCCAGATAATAAAAAGGCAATGATCTACAGGCTAAAGAAATATACACTAGGCCAAAGAATTGAAGGATATTGAAAAAGTCCGCCAATTTTAGGGTCATTTTCAAATAGCTGTAACTCCTCGAAAAGTGATCGTACAGCAAAATAAAAAAAAGCACATTGAAAGTGTGAATATCTAATTTTGAGATCCTGAGCTCAAAAATTTTTCGCATCAGCCAATTTTTAGTAGCCATAAAAAAACCAAAGTAAAAAAAAAATTTCAAAATTTGTGCTCATCTTTCACAGTCTGCACGGACTTTAATAAATTTTTTTAATTGATCGGATTAAAAGGATCGTCTAGCTGGATTCTTCCCCTTTAATTTGAGCAATGGGAGAGCTCTGTACGATTTTTTTTCTCGCTGAGTTATCGATGTTCAAAGCAAAAATGACACTTTTGACTTTGATGACTGATTACTCAGAGACTAATGGTCCCACAGAAAAAACCAGAGGGTTTTGGAAACTTTGAAGTATTCTCTATAAGATGCTTTTATCATATTATTATCGAGATTTTTCTTTTATGCGGGAAAATGGATTTAAAAAAACGTGAAAAACGGTATATTTACGAATATTCGTTTCACTAAGGATTATTTTACAATATCGAATAGATTTAAAAAAATTCGGTTTTTTTATGACCTTAAAGGATCCTAAAAAAGCCCCCAAAAGTTTAAACCCCTGCAATTTTTTTTTTCATTGTGTTCCGAATGATTGAAATTGTCGTTTTTGCCAAAAATCGATTAAAGGCTAAATCTACCACCTTTTCTTCGTCTTTTGAGAAACACAATTTTTTTTTGGCACTGATCCGAATTTCCGGTGCTAAAAAATGTCGATTGTTGAACAACGGGAACAAATTTTAGGGTAATGAAAAAAAAAATTTAATTTTTCGAAAATAATCGGAAATTTTCGATTTCTGATTCGATTTGTAAATCCGATTATTCAAAACGATTTATTAAAGTCCGCGCAGACTGTGAAAGATGAGCAAAAATTTGGAATTTTTTTTCGTTGGTTTTTTGATGGCTACTAAAAATTGGCTGATGCGAAAAAATTTTGAGCTCAAGATTTCAAAACTAGAGATTCACACCTTCAATTTTGCTTTTTTTATTTTGCTGTACGACCATTTTTCGAGGAGTTACAGCTATGTGAAAATAACCCAAAAATTGGCGGACTTTTTCAATATCCTTTAATTCTTTGGCCTAGTGTATATGAAAATATTTAAGAAGTCTTGTACTATGTAAATACTGAAGTAAATACGGGCAAATTCCTGTCGGAATACGTATTACTGTCCATGGCTTGCTATTTACGCATGCAGCTGCAACATTGACCCGAAATTGAATTACTTTGAAAAAGCAATTGACACCATTTTATAATTGTTGTAACTGTGATGTAAATTTTATCGAATAATGTCGGGAATGGTGTCGATAAAACATTGTTTAATGAAAATTCACTTTCGTCGAAAGTAAATATGTTATAATGATCGCCACAATCTGGCTTGAAATAATTTATCAAGTGCCTTTTCCAGGATTTCATTCCGTATTTTACATCAAAGGATTACCGGAGAAGTGGGCGGACGAGTACTCTGCTCCCGCAGTCGGACGAACATTACGGGACCATCTGAGTTCGTATTGAATACAGAATCCTGAACACATCGTGGGTGTATTCGATGTGCCGTGGAAAAGCCCGCGTACACGTCTTTACATAGACTATTCACATTATATAGACGCCCTATGTCTCTCGCATTTTTTTCTCTACAACTGCAAAGTGAAATACGCCAAATACGAATGCACTTTGTAGTGATACAAGCGTATATCGCCGCGAAACTAGTGTCTAGTACCCATTGGTAAAGCAGCCCTTTTACCGATCGTCCGGTAAATCCAATGCGACGATAGTGCAGCCCTTGCGAAAAAGAAAACGAAAATCCATTATTCATCGGGTTCCAACGAATAATCAAGAAAAAACCACGTAGGGACGATCTTTTTTCGTTCTCTTACATTTGAAAGACACATAGAACGGGTCCCCATGCACAAATTTATTGGTGATTCGCCAGATCCTACCAGATCCCCATGGGGATTTGATAGGGACGCTCCAGGTAGTGAGTCCACATTGCAATCCAAATGGATTTGTTGGGGACTCTCCACGTTCTCCCAGATCCTTATGGGGCTTTGATAGGGACGCCCTAGGTAGGGAGTCCACATTGGGATCGAAATGGATTTTGCGCTATTTCCACATCGACGTGGCTTGAGAATTTTTTACTTGAAATTATATGAAATGGGATTTTGCAAAGCTCTGTACAAAATTATTCTTTGATGGTCCCGTGCACAGATTTCTTGGGAGTTCCAAGATGCAACCACGTGTTTCTAGGAATTTGTTAGGGACACCGCACATCAAGAGTTCTCATCAGCATCTGATGTGGGAATCCTAAATAATTCCCAAAAAAAGTTTAAACGGGTACATATTGTAGGGAGGCATTTTGTTGTAATCCTATGGATGTCAGATGAAGAGCGTAGCACTGTGGGTTTAAAATATGAACAAGAATGAATATTTATTTGAGAACAAAGTAGAGTTTTCGGATTACGGAATACAGAAATGTCTCTCGAAATGCCACGACTGCGTACTGCCTGGCCGCCCTCTACTCTCGCGCCTGCCCGGCAGTAGGGCGCACGGCAACGGCCGGATGTGCAACGCGCAAATTTTTTAAAATCATGCCTTACAATATCGAATACTACAATATACTTATATTCTTTTGTTACTTCTTAACTTTAGTGCTTACCCATATTGTATATCTAAAGTTTGTTATAGGCTAGTATTTCTTGTTACGGATAACAGATCTTTTTATGAACTTTGATATGCACACTTTTTACATTCGAAATACCTGTGCGCATGAAAATTTGTGTTGGACGTGACGGCAATCGGGTTACGATTGCACCCTCGGTTTATCGCCGTGGGTGTGGAATTTTATAAGAGCGGCTTAAATGAGATTTTAAAAGAAAGTTAAAGGTAAGTACAAAATCATAAACAAATCAGATTTTTATGAACATGATATACCTATCACATATTCGGCAAAGTTTGTAGCCCGGAACAGCAATGTCCCCCCGACCCGATGGATTTCTCATACGGATCCAATAGGGATTCCCCATCGGCATCTAATGAAGATTCCTTATCAGGATCCAATGAGGATTCAGAAAATCAGTTCTGACAAAAGAAAGACGCCGGGCGATAGAACATAAGCGGCACGCCTCGTAATACGTGTATATTTGTGTCGCAGTTGAAGAGCGTGCGACTATCGAGTTACTGTGCAACCGCAATCGTTACATTTATCTAATCCGAACCCGTGTCGTATAAGAAATAAGTTGAATTCGATTAGCAAACCATGCGCGAATAAATAATTGATTGAATGGAAGAGAACTTATAACAAATACTGTCAGATCATGTAAAAAAATCGACTTTTTTAATTTTACACTGTGATGATCCCTTAATATATTAAGGGATCTATAGAGCAGCAAAATAAAAAATAAGAGGGAATAATATGTGGCAGAAAAATAAGTTCAATTTTTTTTATCCGCCCGCGAATAAAAAACAACCGAAAACGGAAATGGGAACGTGTAAAAAGAATAAGAAAAAAGAAAAGTAGTGAACAATCACGATAGATAAAAAACAAAGAAACCAGGTGGTCAAACATAATGTTGTACGCGCATATTCGTGTCGACGTTGAAAAGGACGCGACTGGCGAGACGACGCGGAACAACGATTTTCTCATTGATTGAACCGAAAAAAAGTTTTATTCGATTTAAAAAAACTGAGGGA
The DNA here is from genome assembly GCA_964007375.1 of Ophion obscuratus. Taxonomy (NCBI): domain Eukaryota; kingdom Metazoa; phylum Arthropoda; class Insecta; order Hymenoptera; family Ichneumonidae; genus Ophion; species Ophion obscuratus. The sequence goes on along the minus strand of OZ023315.1, from coordinate 60,954,916 downwards.
AAATAAAGAATTAAATAATAGGACGAATAAATAACAAAAAAATAATAAAAAATAAGATACAGCATAAATCGTATGCGTATCCAAGTATTTAAAATTGTAAGTATAAAAAGTAGTGAAAGTTCATAAAGAATAAAAAGTATTCAAAGTATTTAAAAAAAAGTATAAAACGTTCACAAAGTATGAAAAGTATTCGAAGAATATCCGTACCAAAAATACTAGCGTATAAAGCACTATAAATATACAATATGGGTAAGCAAAAAAGTAAAACGATAACAAAAGGATAAAGTATATTGTGACATTCGACATGTACTCTTTTTAAAACAATAAATTGACCTCTTGAGTTTGTCGAAGAATTAATTTTTTTTTTTAGTAATTTGGATGTACAGAATGCGATATGATGGATCAAGCATCGTATCGGATTCCGTTCGATAATGTGGGGATATCTTAGGATTCTTAGATTGGATCCCGATGGAAAATCCTTATTGGATACCGACGGGGAATCCCTGTTGGATCTCGCACTGACAGAAAAATTCTATTGACATGAACTAATCGCGTCTATTTGATTTTTGTTTATTTGAATTAACTAGATGTTTCGTGGAATTAAATTTTTCCTATTGCATTCCATTATTGAAATTTTTTACTTTAAATATATTTATTTATTCTAATCAAAATATATTCAATATCGTCCAATAACTAAATACTTTATTTAATCCTAATAAATGTGCGGTTCGGTTTCATCTACTCAAAAAACAATTTAGTTGAATCCACTAAATGGATCTATTTAATGTTTTAAAATTTAAACTAAATAAACTATTCGTAGAGTTAACCATTTTTCTATTTGATTTGGTTTGTCTTTATTGTAACACACATATCAAAGAGGTGTGGGGATAGAGGGAGGGAGAGAGAAGAATTATATATATAGCTTATGTTAGAAAAATATATAGCATGTTATTCGATAAAATTCTCTAATTATCACAATGATATTAACTAATTGATATAGTTTATGTGATACAGCAAATTATTATAGGAATTAATTTGGTCTCTTAGTTAGCCTGCGACTAAGATGATACAAGTACTCGGTAGCATAGGGGCAGCGGGCGTAGCTATGAGTAGGTAGGTTCAAGGTTCGATACCCAAATAAGTGAAATATTTTCTTAGATAGAAATCATTTCAAAAGTCTAGGGAATGAAGAATTATGATACAAAATCGTTGTCGTAAAAAACTCTTAATTAAGTACTTCATTTGATTTTGGATTTATGAAATATTTTATGCATTTGGTACACTTAGATTTACAGTGTACGTTGTAAGCAAATAGAGATGTAGTTTAATCGAATCTTTATTTATTCAATTTGAATATATTCAATATTCGGAGCCAAGGAAAAAAACCTATTTGATTTAAATAGATCGTATTTGAATTATATATTTATTTTGGCAGTGCAATAGGAATCCCCACTGAATCCCGATGGGAATCCCTATAGGAATACAATGTACGAGCGTGACGTTTCCTGATCGGGATCCAATAGGGTACCCCATTGGATCCCTATCAGGGAGTAGGGAAAAGTAGGAGAATCCTATAGGATTTCTAATACAATTTCTACACGGGTCTCGCGAAACTTGTGAGTGTCACAAAAAAATTTCGTTCGATCAATCTCAAATTTACTCACCCGCCAAACCGGTTTTGAAACTGTCGTTACTGACGTTAACCCACTTTACGATTGGCTGCAGATCGAAAGACGGTGCGATTTCTTCAGACGCTAGTACTGCCAGAGCTTTCATGAAAGCTTTGTAATGCTCCTCCTCGCCATTGTGAAATATTGCACCTGTAACAACGAACGATACTTGGAACGTGACGAATCGATGAACGCGCAGCCTCTCGTCTTGTTATCAGTATAAAAATACACGCTTAGTAAAAAAATACGACCTAGTCCATGTCAGCTCACTCGCATATTTGGTTGAGACTGGTTTCCGACCATTGTCCGCATTGTCAACATTACATGAAAGGTACATCTCTAATAAATTATGTCAGAACAAGAGTTTTTTCGACTTTTTAAAATTCAGACAACACGATTATTGTTTATGTCATTAACGCGTAAAATAATGACTTTTAAACTGTTCTTTTAGCTTCCAAACGCAAGATAAATTATTAATTTTTTCCTTCTTTTTTGCACAGCCAAACTTCGAAGCGCTGCCTGACAGAGACAAGCTGGCTCGTGTAACTTCGCGTTTTGAAATAATGTCGGAACTACCCGCGGGGATCGGTGCTTTCTCTGTAATCCCAGTTTCACATATTCGCTCTGCTGAATAGACGTGTAAGCGTCGTTGCATTCGCCTGCGTTAGTGCAACTGCAAAGTCGTATTGTCACATGGTAAACCAGAGGGTTTCAACCGGGGAAGATGAAGCGGGCGAGAGAGGTTGAGGCAACAGCGGTGACGAATAGAGATGTAGTGCCAGGATGAGAAAGAGATGAAGAAAGAGAGTCGGATGCAATGTGTTCGGAGGTGCACGTTGGGGTAAGAACGTGACCCATTTTCTTGCTGAGTTAAACAATGTTGCCGCCGCGAAACCGAGATTTTGCGAGCAACTCACAGGGTTGTATCTATATTCGGCGTGCGTGCGTGTGTGTGCGTCAACACGGATTTCCTGGTTTAATTCGCGTATTTATGAGAGTGTGCGAAAACTGCGAAAGAAGACTACCCCGAAAAATCACAACTCCGAAAGAATTTTACCCCAAAGACCAAAAATGTCCGAAAATCTGAAATAGTTCGGCCATGAAAGTTTTAAAAGTTTCGAAATTTTCAATAAATCGCCCAATTATTTCATTTTTAAAAATTATTATGAAGTGCTTTTACATCAATTTTGAAATTTGTCTGGACAAAGTTATACGTTCTACATAATTTGCAGTGAACTTCGTAGATTTCGCTGGCATGATCTTGACGAACCTTGTAATTTCGGAACGTTAAAATTAGAAATTTTACACCGTCGGCGCATTCAAAGTTCGCAATTTTCACCCGGCCCCCATGTCAAGATAATGCCAGCCAAAGTCTACATAGTTGACTGTAAATGATGTAGAACGTATAACGTTGTTTAGACAAATTTTAAAATGAACGCAAAATCTCTTCTTGATAAAAAAATTCTTAAAATAATTCGTCAATTTATTGAAAATTTTGAAACTTTTCAAACTTCCATAGCCATATTATTTTAGGAGTGTTCAGATTTTTGGAGTTGTGGTCTTTGGTGTAAAATTCTTTCAGAGTTTTGTCCTTCGGGATAGTATTCTTTCAGAGTTTTGAGCGTTTTGATAATTTAAAGTTCGGAATTTAAACCTGGCCCCATCGTGAATTTCGGAATATTAAAATTCGGAATTTTAAAACGACGGAGCGTTCAAAGTTCAGAATTTGAACCCGGCCCCTACACTATCAATGGAGTGGATTTGTTGCATGGTGATTATGTTACTATACCCTGTATCCAGCATAATCTTATGTTAATTGCTCACTATAAGCTAAGTCGAAACGGTAATACTTATATATTGGTGATTATACAAAATCAGTTGGATAAAAAACCACCTAAAACGGGACAAAATAAACCATAAGTACCACTGCAGAGAATATCGAAGTATATCTGAAAATATTTTCGTCGGAATTTAATCGTCGAACGCCCTGTACGAAAGTAGATACTGTAAAAATACAACGGAAGTCTCGCGAGAGTCGTGGACAGGGGTGCAGGGGTGGGATAAGATGGGTTTGGAGTGTGCTTTTGATGTTTAGCTCGAATGAGAACGATGTAAAAGATTGAGTCTGGGTGTACGCCGTTTCACCTCGTATATATCACAAAAAAAAGTTGGTGAAAAAAAAGAAGTCCCAAGTCGTAAAAGCCACGGAAGCCTCGCTCTCGGCGCCGACACACACACACACACACACACCCACACACGTGCGCGCGCTTTTCGAGCGCATCATCCACAACAGGATTGAGAAGGTCGTGGACCCTCTACTGGCGGAGGGCCAGTTTGGCTTCAGAAAGGAGCGCTCTGCACTGGATGCCATTAACATAGTAGTGAAGCAGGCGCAGGAGTCGACTGCGGGGAAATGATGGACAAGAGGGTCGAAGAAGTACTGCGCAGTTGTCGCTCTCGACGTCAAAAACGCTTTCAACTCGGCGATCTGAAAGTGTATCATGCATGCCCTAAAACCATTAGGTGTACCATGGTACCTAGGGAGAATAGTGGCGAGTTACCTATGTGATCGGTGGCTCATATACGACACAAAGGATGGACCGAAGACGTGTACGGTGACTGGAGGAGTTCCTCAGGGCTCTGTACTTGGACCGCTTCTGTGAATCATCATGTACAATAATCTGCTGCTATTACAATTGCCGAAAGGAGTGTCCATCGTAGCGTTCGCAGATGATGCGGCGTTGATTGTCATCGCCAATTTCCTGAAGCAAATCACCGCACTCTTCGGCGAAGCTTTCGCCAAGATAAAGGAATGGATGTTTTCTGCTGGACTGCAGCTTGCAGCCCACAAAACAGAAGTACTCCTCGTATCCAGCAGTTAGGTGATAGAAACGGTAACGCTTAGGGTTGGAAACGCCGAAGTCACATCCCAACCGTTCATTCGGTACCTGGGTGTAATTCTCAACGCGAAGCTGAACTTTAAAAAGCAAACCGAGCAGATCAGTAGAAAGGCCTCTGTGGTGGCTACTACACTGGCGCCGCTCATGCCTAATGTCGGTGGCCCCAGACAGAAGAGGAGGAAACTGCTGCCATCAGTGACGACCTCAGTGCTCACCTACGGCATACCCATATGGGCTGATGCACTAAAAATCCACGAGTACCGCAGGAAGGCTGCAGCAACGTATCGCGTCAGCCCCTTGAGGGTAGCCTGTGCATTTTGCACTGTCTGCGAAGACGCTATCAACGTTATCGCGGGAATGCTGCCCATTGAGGTGCTCGCCGAGGAGCCTAGATCGATGTACCAGCAGAAGGGAGCTAGAAACCTTAGTTATGCAGGGACAGAAGTGAGAGCAACCAGTTTCAACCAGTGGCAAACGATGTGGGATGCCTCTACCAAGGGAAGGTGGACACACCGATTAATCTCGAAGATGGAGATAGGGGTGAACCGTCCACACGGGGAGCTCAACTATTATCTCACTCAAGTGATCTCAGGACACGGCTGTTTCTGGGCTTATCTCTATAAGTTTAGTTATGAAAATACCCCGGACTGCCCAGCATGTGTAGAAGTCGAGGAGATTGCTGAATGTGCATTGTTTCAATGCCCACGTTTCAGTGCCTCCCGCGCGATAGTTGAGGATCAGCTGGAGACACGCATCACTCCGGACAACCTGGTGGAGATGATGCTGAAGGCAGCAGACGCATGGACAGCTGTATCGGCTTATGCTGCCGCAGTAATGAAGGAGCTGCGACATGCAGAACGCGCGGGGAAGAAGACGACTCCGGAAGACCAGGCAGTCATAGATGAAATAAGCGACACGAACCTCTAAACCACTCATACCACCTCGAGTGGAACGGGGGATGTAAGGTCGTCTGAAAACACTGCAGGAAGAGCTATGACTAAGGCCTCTTCCGCGATGTAATACCTAGCGGTCGTCCCGCGGGAGAATGTGTAAGGCCGCAGAGGAACAGGGCTTTTTAGTCGGAGCAAGCCCCACTAAAGCATTTCACATGTCCCCGGAGGCATTTTCCCACTAAACCTCTTTAAAACACACACACACACGCACGCCCGCCCGCACACATACACACACACGCGCGCGCGCGCACGCACGCGCACACGCACGCACGCACGCACGCACGCACACACACACACACACACACACACACACACACGCACGCACACACACACACACAGTGTTTGTGTACATACATATAGGCAGAGAGATAGAGATATAGAAAGCGAGAGAGAGGCTCCTTCCGTCTTTGTGATTATATGAGAAAGAAAATTTTGTACCAGAACGTGTAACTGTGGCAAACGTTTGGCTGTTTCACCCTTCTAATCGCTGCGTAGAGCACCTTTGCCATTTAACCTGATTTCGTTGTTTGTGCTCTGCCATGTTGAGAGCAAAAGCTCTGTAATACACATTTTCTTACGCTTTGTGGAATATTAAGGGGTTATATATAGTCAAGAGGCCCAAAAAGATAGATTTTTCAAGAATTTTTCTTGAGAACACCTTCAAATCTATTCACGTAAAAATTTGTACACATATTTGAAAGCGACGATTTCTTTCGGCACTCATGTTGACGATCGACACGTGGTCACCAACGTCTCGGCTCAAGTGGCGATCACCCGAGCTGTTCATGCGAAGGCGATAACTGCTTAGCGAGCGCTAAGCTGGAAGGGCTGGTGGGCTCCACGACTCGCAAGGAGATCGACGTTTCGACACTCGAAGAGACGTCCAGGTTTCTGGAGAGACTTCCAAACCCGAAACATCTACTAATTTCTATTCATACGGGCTCTATGAACTATTGCACACGATGCCACGTGATTCTGTATTATCCACGCGTCAAATAAATAATTCTGTCTTCCTACACCTCGGCGTTTCTTACAGTTCAGAAGTGGGATAAGGAGCTTGTTTTATCTCTTGTGATGTGCGTGTAGCAGTGTAACAAGTATACTCTATATATTTTGGTGAACAACAGTGAACACTGTGCAAAGTTGTACAAGTTATCGTGAACGAGGTGAACATTATATACGATGGGTCGCTCGCATGGCAGGTCTCGTAGATCTCGTACAAGATCTAATTCTTGCGAGACGACTTCTCGATACACACCGGTACCGCGATCGCGCGCTAGACATCGCGAAGGAAGGGAGAGGTCATCAAGAAGACGGCGTGAACACTCTCGTGAGCGATCTCGCGATGTGTGTGATTGGCGGCGTTTACCGATAGACCTATGCACTCCTAGCAATGCACGTTCTACAGACTGGCAGGGAGCCTTTCAGAAGTTGACTGAGGCGGTGACGATCATTGCAGAAAAACAAGGACCGCGGTTGACAACGTAAGGCAAACGGTCAATACCATTGTTTGGCCCAAGCCAAAAGAATTAGCCGGTTGAAGCGTGGATTCAGAAGGTGGAGGAATTGAAGAAAATCCACGAGTGCGGCGACATCGCTGTCAGTACTTTCGCGCTGGGGAACTCCGAGGCGTGGCCAAAACAAGAAATCCGAGGCGGACAAGATGCGACTAGACCTGCAACCGACGGATGTGATCTTCCGAGGATACGATGGCGGAGAGGTTCGTCCGTATGGTGTTTCCGAGGCGAATATGAAAGTCGACTTAGCGGAAGGTCCAGTTGACGTACTCGTTGTCCCGGACGAGACTCGAGAAGTACCGCTCATCGTGGGACAACATTTTTTTGGATCTACCTGGTGTCACCACTGTTCAGAGAGACGGCAACCTGCGGGTGTTCAATGCATCCCTGGCCAAGCTGTCGGAAATGGAGCAGCCGCCACCGCAAAAAAATGACGCTGAGGGCGACGGAGGGGACAATCATCCCACCGCGTCATAGAGCAGATATCAAGGTAGCGGTGCAAAATAATGATCCTGGTGATTTATACGTAGAGCTGAGCGTACGAGGCAAGGAGGGTATGGAATATTCCATCCCTAGGTGCGTAATTAATACGAAGTCGGGAGCATTACCAGTTATTAACTTGTCGGATCAGTTATGAACGATTCACAACAAATAATTATTGCCAGAGCGGAGTTAACGAGACCAGGGCCTCTTGCTGAAAGTAAAATTCGGGCAGTTTGTAGGATTAAAGGTGTAAAGAAGGACGGTCTCCCAAAATATAAAATCAAAGTCGATTTTAGCGTATCGGAGGACATGAAGAAAAACTAATTTGAAATGCCTGACTCGTAACGCGACTGTTTTGCACTGAATATTTCGGAACTCTGAGCGACGTAAGCCGCGGAAATTCGAATAGAACTAATGAGCGATTCAGTGGTAACTTATCCACGTTATCGACTTTCCTACTCAGAGCGTGGAAAAGTTATCAAGATTGTAGACGAATTAAAGGAGTACAAAATCGTGCGAGACTCAAATTCTCAAAGTTTGGTTTTAGCTTCGGGCTATTATCGAATACCGGTTGCAGAAAAATCAATAGAAAATACATCCTTTGTAACGCCGACGGGCAATATGAATTTCTTCGAATGCCTTTTGGACTGGCGAATGCGCCCGCAATCTTTCAACGCTTAACAGAGTAGTATACCCGCTTAAGGGTCAGATTTCTGTCCTAGCATATATGGACGACATTCTTATTCCGTCTAAAGACGTTACGTCGGGTTTACCTGTGCTGAAGTTAGTGTTGCGGGTGTTACGAGATGCACAACTAAAATTGAATATAAGAAAATGCACATTCCTCGAGACAAAAGTTGAATATCTTGGGTACGAGCTAACCCGGGCCAGCAAGGAATACGGCTGGGTAGCCATAAAATTGACGACGTAAACAATTTTTCAAGTGCCCTCCAACGTGCACGGCGTGAGACAGTTCATTGGTCTTGCGAGATATTTCCGAAAATTCATTCGAGACTTAGCCACTATTGCCCGACCTCTTACTAAGTTAACAAAAAAAAGTCTGTAGCTTGGGTTGGGGCGATGAACAACAGTGCGCCTTCGACATATTCAGAGGACAGCTGATTTCTCGGCCTATATTGGCCATATACAAACAGGGCGAGATCAAGCTACATATAAACGCGAGTCAGGTAGGTTTGGGCCGTATCTTACTGCAGCAGCAAATCGAGAATGATTTAAAAACGATTGCTTACTTTAGCCAGCAGACCACTAACGAAGAACAAAAATACCATTCGTATGAGCTCGAAACGCTCGCAGTGGTAAACACCCTACAGAGATTTCGGGTTTATTTACTAGGAGTCCGGTTCAAGATCATAAGCGACTATAGTGCGTTGCGCGCGACCTTTATCAAACGAAATGTATTGCCATGCATGGCGCGGTGGCCGATTCAATTGTAAGAATTCGATTGCTCTATCGAGTAAAGAGCTGGAAAGAAAATGCCGCACAACGACGCACTGAGTCACAATCCGATCGAGACCGACAGTAAATTAAAATGTATAGATGATGTCGGCTTGTTGCACATCGAAATCGGAGATTGTCTGCTAATCACTCAATTACAAGATGCGCGATTAAGGCACGTACATGAAGTGCTGAATAGAGAAGTGAAAGGTGCTGAAGAAAACCAGATCAAATCTGATTACGTTCTTGAGGAGAATCGGGTGTTTAGAAAACCCTGGCGGTGTTAAGTCTCGATACCTGTGCGCATGATACACATAGGCTACTTGGGACCGATCGTGAAAAGTACTACCAATAATTCATATTTGCTCGTAGTGGTGGAGGCGTTCACTAAATTTGTATTTGCTAAGTTAGTGAAAAACACAACAACAGTAATTGTTAAACGATTGTTGATCACCATTATTAAAATATTTGGGTTTCCGCGGCGCATTATAAATGATTGTGGTACTGCGTTCACTAGCAAAAGATTCTTGTAATGAGAAAAGAGTTTTGTAATGAGAAAGGTGTTAAGCACATAACAACCGCAGTAGCCACTCAAAGGGCAAATGGTCAGGTCGAGCGATATAAAAAGACGATTCTTAGCACGTTAGCGGCTAGTCTAAATGAGGAAAGGCGATGGGATCAGGAATTGTCACGAGTAATTTGGGGATTAAACAACACATCTAACAAGGGAACTGGGAAATGCCCCTCAGTATTATTGTTGGGCTATAGACCTCGCAATTCAGCCGAGTCACAAATTATTAATAGCATAGGAGAAACTCAATATAACAGTAACCGAGAGGAAGCTCGAGAGGCAGCCGGTGAAGTTATCCAGCGAAATCAAAATGAACAAGAGATACGGTTCAATAAGAGGAGAGCACCACCTAAAAAATTTAGTTGTGGAGATATCGTTGTAGCTAGACACGTTATTAGCACGAACGATGGTGCGAGTAAAAAGTTGTTGCTAAAGCACGCTGGGCAGTATCAAATCACTAGGGTATTAGACGGCGATAGGTACGTCATCGAGGACGTCAAGGGTGCTCAGCGCACGCAGAAGCCGTACTGTGGCATAGTTCGGGGCGAACAACTAAAACTCTAGAATACGAGAGTCAGCGATACCGAGTCGGACGGTAGCGAGGATGAGCTTCAGGTGCTGGGTCCTTCCAAGACGCGTGGCGTAGAAGGTAAGCCCTTATGTTCGACCGGTCACAGATCCGGAATGACGGGGTGACTGGGAAGGGACTGACAATAGACATGCAGTCTATTAGTCAGTCCTATAAGTGCAACAGCTGGATATGATCGGACGGTCACAGATCCCGAATGACGGAGTGACCGGGGGAAAGAGCAGTTGGTCACGGATCCGGAATGACGGGGTGACCGGAGATCGACGGGGGGTCACAGATCCGGAATGATGGCGTAAACAGTCGATAAAGGCTTAAAGTATATTAGCACTTGTACACAAAATAAAGCATGGCATGGAAATTAGTGCGCATTTGTGCGAGCAACTGGAGAGAATACTTAACGAATCATACTTACCATATTAACGACTCTTAACCGGGTAGCATGATGGAAGGGGCAAAAGAAATTATGCTACAACTTGTTCAATGTTGTCCTATGTTCTTAAAAGAAGCCCCAGTAACCCGAAGTATGGCGGCACGGAAGTTACCAACATCTACACAGCCATCAACGGGTCCGGATTAACCAAAGCACAGCATCATGCGACCTGTAATGCCACCTTCGCGAGGGCGCGAGTTCGTCAGGATTGGCGACTGAAAGCGACGATTTCTTTCGGCGCTCACGTTGACGATCGAGACGTGGTCACCAACGTCTCTGCTCAAGTGGCGATCACCCGAGCTGTTTATGCGAAGGCGATAATTGGTTAGCGAACGCTACGAAGGGCTGGTGGGCTCCACGGCTCATAAGGGGATTCACGTTTCGACCATCGAGGCGACGATCACTTCTCGAGAGACTTCCAAACCCGAAACATCTACTAATTTCTATTCATACGTGCTCTATATACTATTGCACACGACGCTACGCGATTCTGTAAAATATATAATTCTGTCTTCCTACACCTCGGCGTTTCTTACATATTATGGTAACTTTTAACTGTATTTTAACATTTTTTATTTCTAAAAATAATTAGTTTTAAAACTGCTATGGCTGATCTTCGGGAGCACCTCTAAAGAAGGCGTCTTGTGGTGAGTACGATATCTCTGAGCTGGATTATCTAAAATAAAAAAACCAAAAATATTTTGTTAATATAATAGATTCTCTTGTAATTGATCGAAGAATGAGCAAAATAATAATTTTCGACAAAATGGCGACTTCTCAACAAACAAAAAAACGATTTTTTACAAAAATTTAGGCCTTAAATTGTTTCTAAAGTTGAATATATTTATCAGTGAGAAAAAACCATCGATTAATTACTAAAAAATATACTTGAAATGATTGTGTTAAGATTTGAGACTGATCGGTTCAGCCGTTTCCGAGAAATCTTGCTCACCGACTTTAAAAAATCAGTTTTGAGACAAACGCGTTTAAAGCTTCAAAAGCACTTTACATATAATAAAAAAATGTTGTTCAACTTACATCGAGGCGTCTATTCCAGGGCCATATAATGAACCCTCCGCCCCTCCGGCAGCTTCCAATAACTCCAGTTCTTCGGTCGGAGATCGTCACATGCTGTGCATCCTCTCTTTCGACATATGAATGTGCATTGAGCCCAACTAAAAACCCTATTGCGTTCATATATTACAATAGTGATGCTGTGCCTTCATTGAATATGCCGGCAGCTATGTATGCAGCCAGTTCCACAGTTTTCGAACCAGACGGAACTACTTGTGGAGTAATTTTCCATATCAGTTGATTGTAGCTCTCGTTGTTGTTTTGGGTGAAACCCCCCACACATCTTTCTAATAATTTTTCATTGCTGAGATCTGTATAAATCGGATACACAGCCTCAGCAACATCCTGTAGTAATGACTAATAATCATGCTTGAAAGTAGATAATTCATTCGCAGCCACTGCCCGCTGCCAACAGCACCATGACGTCCGTCCGATCGGGCACTTACAGTGTTCAGAATTTTCGTTTGTTGAGCAGTAATGATAAAATGTGGCCCAGATTGCATTACGCATATTTTCAACGGAATCACAATTTCTTCTAATTGCTAAGCCGTAGTAAACTGTCAACTTATCGATTATTTCACCTGTGAGCTTGCCTTTTCCACAAAGAATTTTTTTTTGTCTTTTTTTCTCTGACACGTCATTACAAATGTGCGTGTAACTTCGAGAATATTCGCCGGATTGACAAGAAATTTTCTCCATGTATGTACTTAAGGTAGTTCTGTAGTTTTGGTAAAATCTTAGGAATTGGCTGAAATCCAAGTATGGTGTAGATATGACCTTCATGGACTGATGCCCAAATATTGATATCGATTCACTGTTTAGTTCATGAGATAATTGCAATTGAATATGGGTTTTTTCGTACGCGATCCCTATACTTATCACGTAAACCAATAGAAGTTTGCTCGCATTTCTTGATATAGGTTCTAAATGGATATTAGGATTTCAAAATAAAAACATACGTGTACGCAGTACTATTGTGGGATTGATTTAAAAAAATGACAAACTTTGACCGTTTAGTTTCGGAGATATCGAGTTATGTGGTCATTTTATTCCATACCGAACTCGGGCTCAACCATCTGTAACGGAATGGCAACAGTGTACGCTGCAGTCAGCTGATCTGCGCGTGGTTTGAGAACTCGAAGCGTGTTTTTTGTCCCGAGTTCTAGTAATTCTGAGACGGATATAAAATACATTCATTCTGCAAACAAATTTAATTTGTTCAATTTATGCATCTGTATATGCATGTATTTGCCTTTGTTACAGCGAATTCAATTTAAACTGTTGGCAAAATGTTGTAAATCCACGATCCGACGTCCTTCGGCTTAGCCGATCGTTGAGTTTATGGTTATTCTCATCGCGTTTAGCCGCATTTGCTTGACACATGGTTGCCACAGCTTTCAGTCTTTCAGCAAGTGCCTTTTTTCTTGTAAACATTCATTTGTATCGCATTTGGGTTGACATTTTCACGTTTTTTAAAATTTATATAAAATATTTCGCGAAAGACGGATCGTAGGAAGCTCAACGCTATGACCGCAGGAAAATCGCGCTGTTGCCACGATTACACCGTCGCTCTCTATATGAGTATGAGACCTATCTATGCATGAGGTGCAAATGTGTGCGACATATAGAGCGTCCGAGCTCTGTCAAAAATTTACAATCAACAGCATCGTAAAGGCATTGTATGTTACTATACGCTTCGACTGAAACTTTTGTCTCATACGTGTACCTACAGAACTACCTTAAATATATGTACATTACGAACAAAAATCGATTTTTCGAAAATGTTAACTGTATATAACCCCTTAAGTACCGCCCGTTAAATTAACAAATCGTACATTGTTATTGCAGTATTTTTATAATAGGGCGTGCGATAAAGACTTTGGCATAGAAGTGTTTTTGACGTTAACAGCACTGCAAAAACTAGGCGTGTTTGACGTGTGTTCAAAGTATGCAGGAGTAACGCAACATAAAGGCTAGATACGCGTTGTCGTGTTGATTCTACACAGTTATGCATTTGGTAACACGTAATGCGTTAAAATTACACACGTGAGTGTGCAATTTTTACGCATTCAATTATTACACACTTTCGTAGCTGTCCCTATCAATAACACGCTTATTCGAACACACATAAAGCGTGTAGAATCAACATACAAGACGCATATTTACACACATTGGACTAAACAATACACGTTCATAGCAACACACGAGCAAAAATAATACGGAAAAAAGCAACACAGTTTAAGTGTGTTAATTGCGAGTTATTGATCATATGTTTTGAAAATCACCTTGGTTACGGCGGTGAAACTCATTAGTTTCACTCATGAGTGAAACTCATTAGTTGATTTGACATCGATTGATCAACCGGTTAATTGAAGACCACGTTTGGTCTTAACTTTTTGTTTTATCTATAGATCATTTTTGAGTTTGTCACGTGGAAGAACCTGCAATTGGAATCTATTTTCCAAAACCTCGATAGCTGCATTGAATCTTTAGCGACGTATTTTTGTTTTGAGGCAATCACCGATAAGCAAAAAGCGGCCGTCATCGTGAAGCTGTATGAGAACCTAGCCTATGCGAATACAAGAAAAACAGTGACACCTCTCATAAATACTACAGAGTATTTATGAGAGGAAAAAACAGTGACACCTCTCATAAATACTACTACATAAATACTACTACTGTAATTAGTGTTGAGTTCAGTTAAATAAATGCATATATTTTGACGATAAAAAGCTTCTGTTATTCAATGTATTATTCCGACGCATCCCATGTATATACAGTACTGCAAAAATAAGTGTGTTGTTTTTACACACTTCGAGTGCGTAAATGGCTGTAGACACTTTTTACACGTTTTAACGTGTGTAAGAAATTAACACACGTAAGTGTGTTGTTTGAACGAATCTATCCGTGTTATTTTTCACATACGTTAAAATGTGTAAAAAGTGTCTACAGCCATTTATATACGTAAAGTGTGTAAAAACAACACATTTGTTTTTGCAGTGAGGGTTTTTTTCGTTACAGTTCCCATTATCTCCACCCGTCGTCTGCTCACTGTTGTTCTACACTTAGACTCTTCAAGGCTTTAAGGCTTTAAAAGTTCATTGCACTCATTGCACACCGCGAGATTTTGCAACCTCGTGTACATCTACAAGTCGGTGAAAAGCTGTGTGTTCATATTGACTTCAGTATGACTGATTCCTCATGGGAATAGCCCTGAGAAACGTGTCCCTGCGTACGTGCTTGCGACATTTTTCGAGCGAGTAGTTTTTTGGACGTGATAACGTCCATGAATTTGGTTTTGTAGCTCGGTCAAAATTTACGATGCACTGAAATTATGACAAATATCAGGACGCGATAACTCGGCGAATATTTATCCAACGAGACGGGTCAATTCAGAAAAGTTACATCTGTAGCGTTGTATCAAACGAGCTCATCGAGGTGGCGTTAGAAAGCGCTTAAGAGGCTCTTCCTTTAGCTCAAGCATTCGGCTTCAACAACAATAGCGAAAATGTTATGAATTCTCAAAGTTGTAAAATCAACATTTTACACAAACATTAGATTACATTACACTAGATTATTACATTACATTAGATTAGATTAGATCCGGAGGAAATGGCAATCAAAAGATAGGGCTGGTCGGGACTAACCCAACAAGTCCCCAAAGTTCGCCACCGAGTGATCAACAGAACTACGGGAGCTCCGGAGAACATTTGCGGCGGTGACACATTCGACTGCCGCATTTTGGCGTGCGCAATGAGCCCGTACCTTCTACGAGCGGGGCAACTCCGATTTCTGCGAGTATTTCAGTTTATCTGTGCGCTTGGATGGATGAGGAAACGGTTCGAGTCTCGAAAGGAGAGCTTGGACTTTAATTAAACCGTGTAAATGCCACAAAAAGACAACTTGAAACAACGCGATGTGTGTACAGAAAATTATATAATTAAACGAACTTACCTGTAAGTGAAGTTCTATTATAATTATACACTGAGAAAAAAACGAATTGAATCAGAAAAATATATTGGTTGACCCAAATAAATGTCTGAACGCGGAGCGCCACTGATATATGAGATTGTTACAATACTATGAAATATTGAAAAATGTGATTGATTTAAATAACATATTATTTTATTTGAAAATCTCTTCTATTTCTGACTATCTACATTATCCTTCAAATAAAATTATATTCTATTGAAATCATTCTATATACAATCCGTAAATGTATGGATGAAATAATTAAGCGGTTGCTACAACATTTTTTATTTCGTACAAAAATGTAATCAATAGAATTCATTATTTCTTTACTGCATCGAAACGAATATGCCATGGCACGTAATTTTTTCAATTTGTTTTAAATCTTAAATAAAAAGTAAGCATTAGAATGATCATCCACGATAATAGTAGAGAGAATATCACATATCCAATGGAATATCCATGGAGAGAATATCAGATATTCAACTGATAAGAACAGATATTACACTTTGACCTTAGCCACAGGCCAAGGATACTCTTTAGAGTTTCTCCGGCGTTTAAGTAGATTTTCGGTTCGCGTTACGCTTACGAGAAACGAGCACGCGTGCAGCTTCTAGCGGTTACTCCGAGAACTACGAGTTTCCTGACACCTATAATTTCGGTGGCGCTCAGCCATGATTTGGTTTAATTTTTTTAACCAAATGCGCAAGAAACAAATCTTATTTTCGAATAATTTTTTAATCAATTCAGACAATTGCTTAATATTTTTCAATCAAAATAAAATATTAATATTTTAACGAATAATGTACTTGGAAATCAATATCGGATATGGCGAAAAAATAAAATAACATATTTACTCAATAGAAATTTTATCTGAATCAAACGAGCGAAATTCAATTTTTCTTGTGTACTCGAATCAACAATATTCATGTTATGAATTGAAACGCTTTTTTTGTTCGTTGCAGAAAATGCATTTAACACTATAGAATTTGTTCGCGATAATTTTTTAGATATTTTCAATAATATATTGTTCTCGGCTAACAATATATCTTTTGACTGAAAAAAAAAACTTTTAAATTTATCATGTTATCAAAGTCAATAGCGTTTTGTTTGGACAAATAAATCCGATTATTTACACCAACAATTTCACAATTTAATCAACGAAATTACATTCAATAACACCAATGATATTGGATCAATGATTTTTTTTCTCAGTGTGACATGTGCTGTAAGCAGTTAATGATTCGGTCTCAATGCCGCTGATTTTTTATACAGTTTTCATCCAACCATTTAGCATTTGGATGGAACCGCATTCTGTGAGGTCTTTTAAATGTTATAAATAGTTTTTGTTTCGCCCTTCGGATTTATATCGTTTTATCTAAGTATTGTTCTAGCGCAGCGAAGGAGCATATCAATCTATCTGCTGAGAAAAAGGAATGATAAGCGTGGGTTGTGCCTTTTGACAAGCTTTAGTTTAGCATGCTTTGTGCGTATGTCTGTCTTTCCGGTTTAAAACTTGCAATCCATTTGTCAAGCACTTGCGGGCATCCAATTGAGCTGAAATGTGGCATACCTATTCAACTTCGGTGACAATGCAATAATATGGTGCCATGGAGCTGGCGTGGTCAAGAGACGTGGCAGCGTCTTGACGTCGAGTAATGAAAACGAAAAACGTTTGCCCCACCGATTTCGACCCTACTGATGATCACGCCGCGCAATCATTATAGATTAAGATGGGATTTTATCTGTGACTTTTAAACTTTGAATCGACGCCACGTGGAAACGCGTCGACGAATCGAAAATCTGATGACGTTTGACAAGTGTAATGTTTTTTTCCCTGTCGTTTGGTTCAGATTATTTTTCGATTCGTCTACTTAATCCCGCGATCTCATAATTTTCAGTCAAATTTCTGAGCGATTCTTTTCTCAAATAAAGTGGGTCCACAATCGCGGTTTAGTTGAATAGAATGACGTCAATTCGTCATGTCGTAAATATAGTATATCCGCCCTTTTGAGAGTTGATTTATAAGAAGTTTAACAGCCCAAAGAGCGACGTCCTTCACACTTGTCTCATGCAGCTCGCCGGCTAACTGCTATCTTGCCTGCTATATATACTTATAATATAATATGTTACAGGGTGAGGCGTTTTAGAAGCTCTAATCTTGTCATGACTTAAGCTTTTCTAAGCGTGAAACGATGAGGCCCTTTTTAGGGCCAAAAATAAATTTGACAAAGGTACTTTGTATCTCATATTCAAACCTAAAAAAATCGTCGCATTTGGGAATAGGACGGCAAGTAGTACATTGAGCTCTTACGTTACCCTGGAAAAAATAAAACGGCAAAGTAAGGAATGAGCTTGCAGTCAACATAGGTACGATAAAATGCATATTCTCAGGTATGAAAAGTCTCTTTCGGGTACGGTTTCAGAAACTGAAACTAACTTTCAGGTGATCAAAAGTGTGAGCAATATAATTAAATCTTTCATTGTTTAAACACAAAGAGAAACATATACCCATAAGTATCGAGGTGTTAAAACCGAATTTCGTGATTATGGCTTGGCAGTCTCTAAACGTATAAAATGTTGGCTGTTTTTAGTTAATGTCAGACAAATACATATTTTTGACTTCCCAGTGCCTAATTTCATGAGTATTTTATTGTCGGTCTTACAGTAAATAAAACAATCAACATTTGATATCTTTAGACACTGCGACACCAAAATTATGGACATCTTTGCAGCGATCGGAGACACTGAAAATATCCAATTTCTAGATATCGGGGAATGAGTACATGTTTTTTTTTCACATCAACCAAACGCAATTACAAATGCATATCTCTACGGATATACATTTTCGTTGCCTTCAGTTCGATGAGAGAAAAGTTCATGAATTGGCTACTGTACACCGAGAAGTGTAAACTTTTCAATGTCTCCAATTGCTGCAAAAAAATCCATGTTTTTCGCTTCGCAGTCTCTAAAAATATAAAATGTTCATTGTTCTCAGTTAATGTGAGACAAACAATAAAATGCTCATACAATTAGACCGGAAATAATTAACATTTTATATTTCTAGAGACTGAATATCATGGATTTCTTCACAGCAATCGGAGACATCGAAAACTTGAAACTTCTAGATATAGAGAAGCCAGTTTATGAATTTATCTCACATCAATCGAAGGCAATACAAAAATTATATTCAAATGGATCTACATTTTTAATTATCTTCAGTTGATGTGAGATAAATTTAAGAATGCGCTTCTCTATACCGAGTTAATGTCTGTGATTGCTGCGAAGAAGTCCATGTTTTGGCTTCGGAGTCTCTGAAGATGTAAAATTGCGTAGATGTAGAATGGCTTTTAGGCGAAAAGCAGAAATATGCATTCATCCTTAGAGTAACTAAAAATAATAAACATTGAATTCGACAGTAATAGTTTAATTCAATTGTTGTCCAATTCAATTCTTCACTTACAGTAATTGAAAACAATTAACAGTGAATTTGTTATTCACTGCTCTTTGGACTGAAAGTAAAGGAAATAAGGACGTTTTCTTTTTCAAAAAGATATGATATCCCTTTCAAAAACTTTAAAAAAATTAAAAATGAATGCCAAGTAATGAAAAAATCCACTCAAAATATTATCTCTTATTTTGACTTAAAAAAACATTCTGATTTATCTTATAGTTATTTTTTATTTTATACCGATGTACTGGTCTAGTGGTTAGTGTGCTTGCCTCTGAAATCAGCACATCGGGAGGTCGTGGGTTCGAATCGCCGCGCAGTCTTGTAGTTTCGGAGAAAAATAAACACACGGGCGTGATGTGCTCCAGTTCTACGCGGATGTCGCGCACACTGACGGGCATGTGTGTGTGTCGTGCGTGTATGGCTGTAGCCTGTGAGCAATTTCTCGACGAAACGCGACTAGTTCCGAAGCTGGGAAGCGGACTCGGGACCGGCTGTATGTGTATAGGGTTTCCGCAGTTTCCCTTTACCCATGGCAGAAAATGTCATGGTGAATACGATACAGAGGGAGAGTCCGCTGCGCCCGCAAGGTGGGGATGGATTGGGGATGTGGAGTGGAGAAAATGGTGGGGAGCGTAATAAGGGGAAATACCCCGTACATGGAAGCTACAATAAGCGAAACGTTCGCCGTAGCAGACATTCTTTATTTTAATTCAAGCAATAATTTTTATCTAGTTTTAAAACTAATCATACCCGGGGAAAAAGTTCATATGTTGGAGTGGATATGTTCATATGTTGGAGTGGATATGTTCAAGTGGATATGTTCATATATGTTTCAGATATTGTCATACGTGTATCAGATATATTTATATCTGACATTTTACAGTATCATATATGATTAGGTCTGATCATATTCCACATCACATATGCATATAGAAGATCATAGCTGATCAAATACAGTATCTGGCCTGACTATATATGAACTCATACCTGTTTATATCTGGCTAAGTACCAAGGCGAGTTGGTACCGTAAATTCGTATCTGAACATACATGACGTGATATGTGAACGTATCTGTTCGTATAAGATCAAATCCGATCAAATACGGTACCAGACTCCGCTATATAGATCTCATATATGTTTTTATCTGGTCAGGTACCAAGACGAGTTGGCAGCGTGAAACCATATCTGAACATATATGATGTGATATATGAGCAGGCACGTTCATATAAAATGTTATCCCATCAGATACGATACCAAACCTGCAAAATATACGAAGTCTTATACCCTCATACCTTGTCGTATATGCAGTTCAGTTGTTCACAAATGAAAACATCTGAATATATGAAACGATATATGAGGATATGAGACGATATCTGATCAGATATAGCACCCCACCTGACTGTATTATATGTGATCATGTGAGTTACTATAGTATTATTAATTATTAACACGTGAAGTGATGACGTGTTAATAACCCCGCTCTATATATGTAAACATTTTAATATCTTCATGACTGCATTAACAAAATTTGATCTGTCTCAACAGGGTAAGATTTGCTCTGATATAGTCGGAGTCATACCTGGTCTGATGGTTCAGATAAACTATGATTCTATCATATCGGCAGGTCTATTGTTCATAGATGTCCAGGTCTACTGGGATCCACGGTATTTTATTCTTATACGGACAGACAGATCTGGTCGAATAAGATTAGATTTGCCTGATATGATCAGATCTGGCCCAATAAAATCAGATCTACCTGACATGATCAGATCTGGCCCGACAAAATCAGATCTTGCCTGGGGATTGGATCTGGTCAGACCTGCTAGGATATGGACGGGTCTGCTCTCAAAATTATCGAAATGGCTCTGATATGATCATACATGTTCAGCATATATGATCTGTCATGACACTACATGAACAGATATTGCCAATTTTCTTGTCTGATCATATCGGATTCTACAGATATGATTCAGATATATTCAGATATGAACTTTTTTTCCCGGGTATGTAAAAAGAAGTGAGATAATATTTTTTAAACTAGCCAAGCCAGTTTACTAGAAATGTCAAGCACAAAACTGTTAAACCTTAGGAATAATATTTTTACAAATATTTCATTTTCATTGAAATAATTATACTACTATTGTAACATAAAATTAATATCACCATTGTATAACAGCAGAACGTATATACCACATAAGTACACTGGGAATGCTGTGCAAAGACTTGGTCTGCATGGTTAAGAAAAAAAAGCTCGACGAAGGATCTTCTGCTCCTCGCTACTCATCTCTCAAGTTAAAAAAATATTAAATTGCCCCATGTCTTGATCTTAGGAATACGAGTTGATCAGATAGTAGTAATCAGTGATATACTTCTAGAGCATACGATCCTTGAAATCTTATTTTATTTACATAATTTAAAAAGTTATATAAAAATATAAACTTGATCACATAACTATTACACATTGCATGAGATATATTTAGTCAGATAGACTTTGGCTGTTGCGTCTCCTTACTAGCGAAAAAATATATATCTGTTTAACTGTTGACATCTATCGCGGTCTCGATCGCATCTATATTCGACGGTTTGAAACGAATACAGCCCAATATTTATTGGCGGTGGATATATCACTGTTATTCTATGTAAATCACACTAACCTAAGAGACAGTTCATTCCATTGCTAATAACACCAACGGTTGATGCAATGCTTAAAATTTAAAAAATGCATATACTGTTGCAATAGTAAGTTTTCCAGGCGGTATGAACGAACAATGTTATGTCTTCCCGAGCTTTTTTTTCTCATCCGTGCACGCCAAGTCGTTACACAGCATTCCCAGTGTATTTGTGTAGCACATACGTTGTATTGTTATATAATGGTCATATCAATTTCATGTCATAATAGTGACATTTTTTTCAATGAAAACGAAATATTTGGAAAAATATTATTCCTAAGGTTTAACAGTTTTGTGTACAAATTTACTATTCATAAACTGGCTTGACTAGTTTAAAAAATGTTATCTCACTTTTTTTTAATACATTTGATTAATTTTAAAAGGAGATTAAAACTATTGCTTGAATCATATGAAAAAATAATTATCAGGTAAATCAGAATGTTCTTATAAGTTAAAATACGCGATAATGTTTGTGACGGAATTTTTTTATTACTTGGCGTTCATTTTTTACTTTGAGTACTTGGACAGTCGAGTTTATGCTAATTTGTTTTGTTATTGTTGGAAATGTTCCGTGCGTGTCTCCCGCGACAAGAGAAGGTGAGAGCGTTCATCGGCCGCTTGGGTCGGAGCAAGCGGCAAATGAGTCTGCGAGCAAGCGGCGATCGTTTATCGACGAGTCGTCGTCGTTGAGAGGCAGCAGTTGCCATGTTGACGTGCAATAAGGCATACGTGCACTCGAGCGTAGCTCATAAATAATCAATAGTCTAATAATCTTCAGTTGAGAATAAAGAACGTGTCCTTCATCATTTTACCCCTTTTCCTTCACAATCCGATCCGCTGTTTTAACAGTTATTATGAACACTTTTTATTACACATGATAACAAGAGCCTCATAATGGGGGTAGGGGGTGGGAACTGAAATTTCTTAATAGCAATTGTTAGGGCAATCGAGTTTGGGCTCATTAACTTTGTTGACTCGAGCACTATTTGTAATTACACTATTATAAAATTTCTCGCGAAACCTTTATAACCTAAGGCAAGGTTTTTGATTACAGCGATGTCTGAATGGCATGGGGGTCTGTCATGGCAAAATAATGAACCAATTCTAATACTAAGAAGTATAAAATAGAATAAACGTAAAAAAGCTTTTAATAACAAGATTTTATTTAAAAGATAGTGTACTAAAAAGTAAAAAATAATGTTCAGTAAAATTAAAAATCAAAAGAGTAATGCTACAGAAAAGATCCGTCCTTTGTCACTCATCATAGGTGCAAGACTTAAAAGGTGCATAAATGAAGATATTTTCAAAATATGAAACATATATTTTAAAAGCTTGAGGCGCCAAACGTCATAATTACTAATACTTACTTTATAATTTCTGAAAAAGCC
This sequence comes from Ophion obscuratus, assembly GCA_964007375.1. Lineage (NCBI taxonomy): Eukaryota > Metazoa > Arthropoda > Insecta > Hymenoptera > Ichneumonidae > Ophion > Ophion obscuratus. Next base: position 60,931,795 of record OZ023315.1, on the reverse strand, counting down.
GCAAACTTGTAAAATGTATGTTTTGTATTTTATCTATTGCATGGTACCTTTTAAGTGCACCTATGTATGATGAGTGAGCAAGGAAGCGACTTTTTTTGTAGTTATACTGTTCTGGTTTTCAATTTTGCTGAACATTATTTTTTACTTTTTGGTACAGTACCTTGTCGATGAAAGCTTGTTCTTTTAAAGTCTTTTACGTGCATTTCTTTTCTTCCTCGTGTTTTAACCCATTCAACAATTTTAATCTCGATTGCTTCATCTCCCTTCAGGATGTTTCCAATGTCGATTAAGACGGAATGACACCTCATCGCGGTCGGTATGGTAGAACAACTATAGATACCCAAAAATCTCTGAAACGGCTCTTCAGATCCCGTCGAAACTTTGCCAAACGACGTCAAATAGATAGACGAACAGCTGTCCGCCCCACAAATTTTCTGAATTTGAGAAAAAAAAACGTAGATGGGCTTATCATAAGGCAATCTACGTTTTTTTCTTAAACCTACTTAAATAAGGTACCTCCTATATCCAGCAAATCGGTGTAACGTATTTTAATTATCCAATAAAATCAGGTCAGTTATAGTCACTAAATTGATTAATAGTTTGAAACGTACTGGTTCGTCTCATAGATAAATACCCCACCACGTAGTCAAAAAGTAATCGACTTCGTGATAGGAGTAGGAGAGGGGGAATAACTGACAAACATAAAGGCAATTAGATCGGACTCACAGAAAAACAAAAACATAAGCGGAAAGAAAAACGGTGGAGAGAAAAACAAGAAAAGTAACAAAAACAGAGAGATTTATAAACAGTAGGAAGACATTAACAATAACAAAGGAAAGGAGAACAAAAAGGCGGCACAACGAAGCAAGAAGTGAAACATGGAAAAGAAAACGAAGGAAACCACCAAAACCGAGTAAAAGTAAGATGTGTAAATTAAAGAAGAAGTTAACAATAAGGGGAATTATGGGTAATTAGCAAGAGAAGGGGTACGAAAAGGCCGTAAAATCAGAGTATATAAGGACGGGAATTTTTTGAGGAAAGGCATTCCTCCTTTTCCTGGAGAATCGAGAAGTACTTAGTGACGCGAATCCTAACCCTCAGGGTGGGGATAGTGTTAGCAAGGAAAACCGAAAAAACAGAAAGAGTGGAGTCATCCGCTTACAAAAGCACTATTAATTTCCGAGGATCAAGTTTCCGACGAGGAAAGAAAGGGTAATCTCAAAGGAGCAAAAAAGTATTACAGAAATAAGAAAAGTAGGTGGAGTCGATAAAAAGAAAAAGATAATTAATTGATTAAACTTCTCACGATTACTGGTCCAAGGGAGAGGGAGCCGAAGAGGAATATTAGGTCGAAGCATAAAAAAGAATAATTGGTTACGTAAAAATAGGGAACCTCTCGCGAATACCAACCCGCAGATCAAGGAAAGACGAACCGAATAAAAATAATTATTGAGTAATTAAATAATAATGAATGGGAGCGATTTATTGAACGTTTAATAGAAAAATTGTATTGAGAGAAAATAAAGGGCTAGGAGGAATCAGGGAGTGTGAAATCACTCATACAAATATGTAACACACACATAAACACACCGAGACATGTGTGGTAACTGACACACACACGGTCGCAGACAGTGATAGTGTAGGAGAGGCGACAGAGTAATGTAGTGTATCGGAGTTAGTCAGTCGGGCTTTGAACACATCCGGGAGCTCATCGAAAGAAATAAACAACGCCGCTCAACTTGGTTATTACTCGTACCTCTGCATTCATCCTTAAACACCACATTGGCGACGAGGATGGGATGCGGGCATTAATTAGTTGCCGCGTGCAATGATAAAATAAGTGTCATGAACGATGACAAATGGGAAGAAATTGAAAGGTTGGTGCAGGAAGGACAAACAATTTGGATCTATAAGCGTACCAATCCGGAGTTGATCGTGCTGTGTGGAGAATTTGGAATACAAATAAGTGCAAATCAGAGTATTGACGAAATTCGCAAACAGTTGGTGGAGTTCGTCAGAGAAATTAAACAAAAAAAAGAAAGCAAGAAATTAATAACGCAACAAGCTACACATCATCTACAAATGATGAATTCGGCATTTGGAAAAATCGAAGCGTTCAAGAAAGGTGGGGACTGGGAAACATTTGAGCAACAGCTCGACGCGACGAAAACGTTAAATGAAGTGCCAGAAAGTAAACAATCGGCGCTCTTGTTGACAAGGCTCGCTCCAGAAATATTTCAAGAACTCCGAGCACAGGGCGAACCACAGAAGCCGATACCGTTATCCTACGCAGAGCTAAAACAAAAGTTGCAAGAATTATATGAGCCACAGCGAGGTGAACATATCCACCGATACGCGTTTAGAGAGCGAAAGCAAAAGCCGGGAGAGAGCATCCAAGACTTCGTACTTGCATTGAAAACACAAGCAAAGCCATGCAAATTCGGAGCTAACGAGGTAGACAGTAGTATTAAAGACCAGGTGATATCAGGCGTGAGTAGCAAAATTCGATACGAGCTACTCAAGGCATCAGTCTCCACGCTCCGAGACCTTGAAGCGTTGGCGAAAACAATAGAAAGGGCGATCGCAGTCAGCAATGCGGAGCAAGGGGGGATGAGTTCGGGGGAGAAACAAGCTGGCGCGGCAACCCAGGAGGCGGGAGCCGAAGTACATGCGCTGCGAGCGGAGAATCGGCGATATACGAACACGGAAAATCGTACTCAAGGCCAGCGAAACTCAAGAGGAGCAACCTGGAGTGGACAACAGGGACGCACTACGCCAGCCGCACGTCAAGGAGGACGGTGCTACTGCTGCGGAAAACCGAACCATCAAAAGGCGCAGTGATTCCTCAAAGATAAATATTGTAGCGAGTGTGGACAAAAAGAGCATATTTATCGCGTGTAATAAAATAAAAGGAAAGGCAAACTTTGTAGGGAAGGAGAGAGAGCAGGATAGTGATGCAGAAGAAGGCGAAGCGAGATTCCAGAGCGATTGTTATTCGCTATCGCCAGGTGAAGCGAGCTGTTTTTCAATAGGGCCACATGAAGCGAAAAGAAAAATAAAAGCGGAAATAAATATCCTTGGATTATAATATAACCTTGAATTGTCGGAAGAAGTTGTCGGAAGAAGTTGTCGAACCACAGTGGATAACGATTAAAGTAAATGAGACATCGCTGAAAATGGAAGTGGATTCAGGGGCAACGTACTCAGTAATATCCAAAAAGCTGTACGATAAAATGTTCGCAAATATACCGATAAAAAATCGAGTAGAGTTGCGTGCATACGATAAACAACCCATAAACACGTTAGGCTACGTTGAAGTCGCAATTGCGGCAAAGGGGGTTCCTGCAAATCGAATCGCGTACATCGCGCGAGGAGGGGGGCATCCACTCTTGGGAAGAAGCTGGCTATATGTACTCAAAATGTGGCCGTTGAAGTGGCAAAAGAACGCGAGAATTAGCCAAACAGACGGAAAAATAGATCGCGGAATAGTAAAAAAGTTACGTGCGGAGTTTCCTCAATTATTTTCGCCGGGGTTGGGCACGATCAATAAAAGCAAACAACATTTAATACTAGACCTCGACGCAAAGCCTAAATTTGCGCACCCGCGTCTAGTGCCGTAGGCAATATTATCTCTGGTGGAGCAGGAGATCAGGAGATTACAAAAATGTGAGATAACATCGCAAGTTGAATTTTCAGATTGGGGCACGCCAATAGTGCCAATTATTAAACGAAATGGTACCATACGAGTATGTATATTGATGTGGATACCGAACAGTGAGATAAGAAACATAGGTCAGGAAAACAAAAAGGGCAAGGCCATATCCCGAAATTGCGAGCGTGACGAAATCTACTAAAAAAAGAGCATCCGAGACCCCTATATAAACAGCGGGTGTTGGTTGGCGCAAACCGGTACGCGGCGACCTCTCACGCCTCAATCAACAACACCGCGAATCAATCCTCGACGCGCGATAATCGATCAAGTTCCGGTAGATTGATAGGAAGAGCGTATCAATAGCACAACGCGGCTAGTAGGCATATGGAAGGGGAATCGGTATCGACGCGTAACGATAGAGCATGCCCGCCGCGTGTACCTAGACCAAGCGACGCTATATACAGCGCCACGAGCGAGAGCGCGTTGCGACTCAACGCGCCCTAAGAGTTGAGAATAGCGACAGGGGGAAAGATCCAAAAGCGTCCATGAAACTGTGGATTTTAGAAGTTAGTGTTTTCACAGCGTGCGTCGCTAGTGCATGACCACACCGAAATGAACTGAGCGACAAGAACACAACCGACGCCATGCGTCATCGATGATTCCCGCTTGTCGTTCATATTGGGATAAAGCGTGTTCGGACCAACCAATTTTGCGAATTGTGTTGGATATAATAAAAGATAATTGTGTCTCGGTATAAAATATATTTATAGTGATCTGTGGCGAAAAAAATCAAAAGTAGGCAAGAAAAGTAGTACTTACATTTATAAAAAGGATGGTTTCGCAAAATCCATATATTGCACGTTTTGTCTCATCGACGGGAGACTTGCTCCGTATCTCGTGTTTGTGATAATTTTTATTTCACTCGGTACGATAATGGATATATTACGCACGCATATCTGTATTTTATCACGTGTACGCTGCTAATAAAACACAACGCGTGCGTTGCTTGCCTTCACACTTCCCATTTTCACGCCTTTAAAATAAACATCTTGTACAATACTCGATGGAATTTTTTTTTGTAGTCGTGCAATAATATTATTATATTATTACTTACTCGTACTATTTTGTCTTCAGTAATCTACGATTAATTTTAATATCTGCGCTCAAAGGTATGGGTAAAGTGTGCGCTGCAGCGAATTGCTGCAGTGGACAATACTCCGATTTAAAGCTAAGAAAAATCCAAAGAAAGTAGCCGCTCTCTCTTTTTGCAGTACCAAAGGTAAGCAAAAAAAGAATATTCAACAAAATGTAAGTGAGCATTTGTGCTCGCGTATACTAGGTCTACTGCCGAAAGCAGCAGCCTACATGGCAATGCCGAAAGCACGCCGATGTCGGCTGCTGCCTCCAGCAGTCAACCTAGTGTAAGCAAAACGCTAGGGTGGCACAAATTTGAGCTCTATTTTTTCCTTTTTCTCAGCTTCGAATTATGTTCGTTAATGAAAAAAAAAAAAAAAATTGTCGTGGAAGTTGCGAGTGGTCAAAAAATATTTAGAGGTTGCTCAAGCTTTCCAAAAATTCAAGTTCTCATTAAATATATGATTTTTCTTTATCCACTTCTCACCCATGAATGTTACGCTTTATAATTTTTTAATTAACCTCGTGAAAGCTCTAGCCGGCCAATGAATATTTAGTGGTCGCTCAAGAGCCTCGAAATTTCCAATTTTCGCCAATTTTTAAAACACTTTTCGGTTATGAATTTGATGATTTATAAAATTTTCAGAACAATTATGAGCGGGCTGGTGATTTTTGTTACCGCAACTGTCTCTGCACTGCTGCCACATCTATCGACCGTTATGGGGGTGCGCGCACTCGAATACGTGTCACCGCCATAAGGGTCAATAAAACGTGGCGACAGTGACGAAAAAGTCACGGTCACAAAAATCACTAGTGCGTACCCACTCTAATCTTTTCTTCTATGGAAACAGATTTTTCCAATTTACCTCACACTACTAACCCAAGAATTATAATCTTTGTTGTCATAAAATAATTCTTCAACGCTCTTGTCCATAAACAAAGTTATAGGTCGTTTTATTCGTAAAACTGAAATGGCAGCTATTTCCCGCCCATCATAATGCGTCCCACAGTTGGTCTCGTAAGTCAAACTGCGGACCAATCGCTGCTGTACTCTGTGACGAGCGACGCTATAATACAATAGTACATAATAATGAATAATAACACATATAGTGCAATTGGTGTTTGTTACAAATTATAATAATAAACTACTCAGAAAAAGTAACACTTCGTTGTTTATTTTGTTTTTATGCTACAAGAAATTATAATGCATGCAAGATTTATTTTTTCGCGGAAATTTTGAATTTCGAAAACCTTGAGCGGCCCCTGAATATTCATTGGCTTTCGCAAGTTTAATATAAAAATTACAAAGCGTAAAATGCATGGGTGAGAAGTGGACGAAAAAAGACATCGATTTTTTAAACGACAATTTGAATTTCTGAGAGGCTTGAGCGATCTCTAAATATTTGTTGACCACTCGTAGCTTCCACGCCATACTTCTTTCTTTCAAGAAGACAATTGGACGGTGAGAAAACAAAAGAAAATAACTAAATAAAAGCTTGGAGCGCTCAAATTTCTAAATGTTTAATAAATTTGATCAATTAAGTTTCGTTAACGTATTTAATTTTGCACAATAGTAATTAGAGAAATTATTATCACACGTTTATGCTCAGTTTCAGGATTTTTATTTAAGGGGTGTGACTCGTTCAAAAGTGTAAATCTTTCAAAAAATCGATTTTTGTTGGCCTTTTTCGACAGTTTATACTTTCAAGAATACCCTGTAATTAGCAGTTTTTATGGTAAATATCATTTTATCTTGCAAAAATCGATAGTTAAATCTTTAAACGCGTTTTTCGCGAAATGAGATTCTTCAAATTTGCTGACATTGTAACTCAAAGAGCAATTATCCGATTAACATGAAATTTGAACTGAGTACTCTTGAATATATTTACACTACAATGACGTAAGATATTTTTGATTGGATGAAAATTGACGATTTGGCATTGAAAAAAAACGACCATTTTATAGGCAAGAAAACAGACTTTTTTTTCATAACTACGCCATTTTGTTAAATTTTGATATTTTTCGAAAATCCTACGTCATTGTACAGGATATACCTTCCAGTTTAACGATAATTTTTCCTTTTTCGATTTCAGCTACTTAATCGGCAGGAATCATGTCAGAAGTGGAGGAACTTTTGTTTTGGCGCTTCCGAAGGCAGCGCATAAGTCGCTTGGATCTCAATATTTTTCTATGAAAAATTATGTAATATAGGTCAAATATAGCCAAATATATTCTTAATTTTTCGAATCATTTAATTCAGTACTTTTTTTTTCCAAAAAATTCCCGAAAATCAACCAAATTTTCAGCGTTCACACTGGTAACGCCCCTTAAGAAATCTAAGGTAGTTGTTTTACAGTACATTAAATACAATTGATATGTTCACGGATTTATGTAAATTAAAGATTATATGTCTAAATTTTGAGCACCCCAAGCTTTTATTTATAGTCACATATAGGTGACTTGGTAAAAAAAAATATTTTCTACTTTCAAATTTCTTTCAAATTTTTGAAATGCATTGTCTTCTGTGCATGTTTGAAAAATTTCAGAGCTTTAAGTAGTCCGAAAGTGGGTAAAATATTCGTTTTTCGTTTTGAATCATGCATTGTCAGCTATTAGATGCATGTTTCCAAAATTTCGGAGCTCTAATTAGTCTATGAGTGGGTGGAATATCGATATTTTATTTTGCAACTCATAGAAAGTCAAGTTAAATAAAAGCTTATAATATTATTTGAATTGTTGCTTTCAGTGCCCGAACGCGAGACAAACACGGAGTGCAGCGGAAAATCGTTTTACCAGATGGAACAGTGGACATCGTCCCTAGAAAAGTCAACGAAAATAATGTGTCGAAGTGATGGCGCTGGAGTGCAGCGGCACCTACATATATAGTAATATATTGGTCAACGAGGTGAAAGTGATTGGATGAGTTTCTAACCTCACGACAGACCGATCGTGACATCAAACGTCGAAATATCCGCCGATTCATAATTTCCTCATGACAGTTCGGAAAGAAAAACGCAAACGCGAGAAAATATCTCAAACTCAAACTCAAAATGGCGGCGATACAGCCCATCTAGAAAAACGTGTTTTTTTTACACATAGCTTCACAGGAGAACGGTTTACTCGTAAAATATAAGACCTGAAACAAAAACCAAAATATGACAATTTAAATATTATTCAGCTATAAGGCTACATAGATATTTGCTTTTAAATTTTGAAAAAATAGCGCACTCTGAAGGAAATAAATCAATTTTTTGCCAAAAAGGCAGTGAATTGTTTATAAAAAAAATTTTACATTTAATAAAAAAACGGCTACGTGCTCCCATAGAGAATGTAATTGTGAAGCTGCTATCAAAATTTCAAATTGATGCATGCAAAGGTGGTCCAGTAATACGTCTTCCGAGATTGAAAAAAGTGGTTTCGAGAAAAACGCGTTTTAAGTTATACGAGCAACGCAGCGCGCGCACCGAGGCGCTGCGGCCAAATTGATAATTGAACCTTTAAATAAAAAAAATCGCTACAGGACCAATTGCATATTGTTTTTGACACCAAAGTATAATTAGGCAAGAAAACGTTTTTCCAAAATCCTAGAGTGGTGTTATCCCTTAACACGAATGAGGGTTAGGTACATCATCTGTGATTTGTCTTAGATCGCACCCGTGTTTAGCGTATATCTATATACATATAGGTGCCGGAGTACAGCGCCATCATTTCTCGTTCTCGTTTTGGGGACGAGTTGAAAGGCCTCGCTGAACCTCCCGGTATCTAGACTCCATGTCCACAACGCTCCCGTTTCCGGTGTGGGTCGAGAATGGCGCTAAATCGCGGCGGCGAGTTCGGGAATATCATTTTGTGATCATCGCCTCTGTCGAGGTTGCAGATTCCCTTGTAGCTGTGCGAGTCGTGATCACCGCTCAAGTCGGTATCGCAGTCAGTGTGAACACGAATGGGCAGCTCGGTGGGGGAAAAGTATTCGCCTCTCGCAAATCGTGCTTACTCGACAGGCATACGGAGCGAGGTTTTCCGTCCGATCGAGCTCGATATATTTGTGTGGCCGTACTGCGGATTAGAATATGCATTAACTGACTGTCAAAGTGAAATACATGTATTGAGATCATTGTTTTCTCTCGGTTGCCTGTTTATGCCGAGAATGCGGGTTAAAAAAAGTAACGACGAAACGCCCCATGCAGAAATTTTTTGGGGACTCCCCAGATCCTACCAGATCCCTATGGGGATTTGATAGGGACGCCCCAAGTAAGGAGTCCACACTGGAATCCAAATAGATTTGTTGGGGATTCCCCAGATTCTACCAGATCCTTATGGGGATTTGATAGGGACGGCCCAGGTAGGGAGTCCACATTGGAATCCAAATGTATTTGTTGGGGACTCCCCAGGTTCTACCAGATCCTTATGGGGATTTGATATGGACACCCCAGGTAGGGAAACCACATTGGAATCCAAATGGATCCTGGGCTGTTTCCAGATTAACGTGGTTTGAGAATTGTTTACCAGAAATTATATAAAATGGGATTTCGCGACGCTCTGTAAAAAATGATTCTTTGATGGTCCCGTGCACAGATTTGCTTGGGAGTTTCAACATGCACCAACGTGTTTCTAGGAATTTGTTAGGATATCGAATACTACAATATATAATTATATTCTTTAGTAACTTCTTTACTTTAGTGCTTACCCATATTGTATATTTATAGTTTGTTATGGGCTAGTATTTTTTATACGATTAAAAAAACTTGTTATAAATTTTAATATGCACACTTTTTGAATTTTTAATACTTGTGCACATAAAAATTTGTTTTGGACGTGACGGCAATCGGGTTACGATTGCGTCTGCAGTTTATCGCTGTAGGTGTGGAGTTTTGTTAGAGCGGCTTAAATGAGGTTTTAAAAGAAAATTAAATGTAAGTATGAAATCATATTTTTATAAACATGATATCTATTACACATTAGCTTAAGTTTGTAGCCCGTAACAGCAATTTCCACCCGACCCGGTGGATTTTTCATCGGGATCCAATAGGGATTCCCCATCGGGATTTAACAGGGATTCCTTGTCGGGAGCCAATAGGAATTCCCTATCGGGATCCAATAAGGATTCAGAAAATCGTTTCCGACAAAAGAAAGACGTCGGGCGATAGAACATAAGCGGCGCAGGGTACATATATATTCGTGTCGTCGTTGGAAAGCGCGCGACGATCGAGTTACTGCACAATCGCGATCGTAAAATTTATTTACTCCAAACACGCATTAATGTTTGTTGCATTCCAATGATGCAAGCATCAACCTTATTAAAGTGTTTAAATTTTATATAGTATGAAAAGTATTCAAAGAATATCCCGCCCATAACTGCACAAGTATTTTTGCTTAATAATAGTATAAAAAGTGTATAAAAACTACGTTACAGCATAAAAAGTATTTAAAGTATTTTTAAAAAGTTCATAAAGTATAAAAAGTACTCGAAGATATAGATATAAGATATAAGTATTCGAAGAATACTATACAAAGCACTATAAATATTCAGTATGGGTAAACAATTAAAAAAAAAAACAAAATAAGTATATTGTGGTATTCGATATGTACTCCTTTGTAAACAATAAATTGATCTCTTTAGTGTATCGATGCTTTTATTTTTTGTAGCATTTTGGGCTTACAGAATACGATATGATCGATCAAGCATCGTATCGGATTCCGTTCAATACTGTGGGGAAGCTTTAAGATTCTTACATTGGATTCCGATGGGAAATCCCTATTGGATCCTAATAGGGAATCCCTATGGAATCCCTATGGAATCCCGATAGGAATCCCTACTGGATCCCGATGGGAATCCCTTTTGGATCCCGATAGGAATCCCTTTTGGATCCCGATGGGGAGTCCCTCTTGGAATCCAATGTACGAGCGTGACGTTTCCTGATAGGGATCCAATGGGGTGTCCCGTTGGATCCCTATCAGGGAGTAGGGAGAAGTAGGGGAATCCTATAGGATTCCAAACACAATTTCTACCTGGGGCGTTGAAAAATAAAACGCTGAAACGACCGTGAAAGGTTCAAAAAGAAATCCTGAGCCTTTGCCGCGGTCGTTTCGGGGTTTTTTTTTCAACACTAAACATTATAGATAAGCGTGTATCATAAATGTTTCGCTATCCTTAATGAGCGTCGTGGCTGAGTTGGCAGCTTGACGATGAACGATACTTGTGGTCCGGGTTCCATCCCCGGTCAATCGACTTTTTTATCTATTTTTTTTTTCTTTATTTTATATTCCAAAAATTTCGAAATCCTGTCGCTTTAGCTACTCTTGCCTGTCCAGGCATTATTTATGGTATTCAATTCATATATGTTTAATAAAAAAAAAAAGCATTGGTACCGGGGATCAAACCCGCGTCGTCCGTACTCAGAGCCCGCACGCTGATAGCTCAGCAACGAGGCTCTTGTGATTGCAAATCTGCCTTAGGTATACACACTTATCCAATGTGAATGGGGGGGGGGGGGGGGGGTCAAGGTTTGCGTGACGTTACCATTTTAGAACTGCGAGAAATAGCAACATCTGCAAGGTCAAGTTTTTAATTTAAAACTCGCGCGCAATTTTACCGCGGAAAGTTGACAGCTTACCATATGAAATGTCAGTTAAGGAGGGAAGTCACGGTGCAAAAACTTGCACAATGGCTTTTCCAATTTCCCCAAACAAAATTTGAAGAATTTTTTGTTTGTTTGTATAATTCTTGAAAGTACATATATTGAAAAATATGTTGGCTACATTTTTATTCACAAGTCCGAAAATTGACGGAGTTACATATAAGACAAAGACTGCTTGAATACAGAAAAAGGGCCTTGAAAATAGAAAAAAAATGTTCAAACTGTCGGCATTATGTAAAAAAACCAAAATAAAAAAAAACGGCTATGCATAACGATAGCTACAGTTGTATAGATATCGATAAATTGTTGACTTTCAATTTACAGATAACCTTTCATAAGGATACCGATGGAACAATGAAGATTTTTTTTCTTTCGTCGTTAAATCAAGCCATATATCTCGGTTAATTTTCAAGATTTTGTCATAAAAATTGGTACAAAACTAGATGAATTATTACTTCATAAAATTACTTTATAAAATGAGTATAAACCCGATCCTTTCATAATTAGTTGTGTCTATATGATAATTAGTTAGGTCTATGAAAAAAATCGAAATTATTGACGACAAAGCACCCGTTACGTAACGGGACGTTACGTAAAGTATTGCGAAAGTTGCGAAAACAATACCAACAATACATTACACTAATACACGGCGTTAATTTGTATTGTATCAGATCCATAAAAATGAATAAATCATTTTTTATTGTAAATTACCACCAAAATACCTGAGTCTAAATTAGTTTATTCCCGGATCGAGTCTCAGACCAACAAATTTATTGTAACGAGTTTCCGACCCGTTACAAGCTTAATAAAATACGTTGCTCATTTTTCCACCCAGGCTGAAGAACAACGTTTGCAGGATATATAGGAAAACGTTGCGTTATAAAATATTGTTTCCATTGCATTATTTTATATCAAGTCCAGCATTTCCATTGCATTATTTTATATCAAGTTCAGGATCATTTTCTTCAATTTCAAGCTCTTGGCGAGCTCACATTTTTGCGTCTGCGTTGGATGAACATTACTGTGTTGGAGGTTTGTCTGCAGTAGTTATGGTCCGCAGTGGTCAGATCCCGCATTTTCCGTTGCTCTGCTGTACCGTGCGAACTCGAGAAAAGCTGCAATGATGTACAGTCGCGAAAATCGCCATTCACGAGACTCTCCGGAGCAAACTAAACTATTCTCAAGAATGGAACAGAGTTTTTGTATTCTTACATTCTACATTTGGGGTTTCCTTTTGTGTGCGTCTCAATTTGACTGATCCAGCCAAGAGGGAAGGGAATACTACACAACACAAACTTCCACCACCTCGAGGACAATAACCATATCGCTTGTAAGGGGAGTGAGAGAGAAAGATAGGGGAGAGAAGGATCACAGTGGTCGATGGCATTATAAAGTCAGCCATAAGTGCATATCGTGAAAACTACACGATCTCGTGGCGTGACGTTTCTGCAGATACCACAGGGATTTTCTCGCTTCATATACAGAAGCTTGGGTTAGTGTTAAGTGATCGTTTAGCACATCGTTACGATATTCATGTTTATCGAGACACGACTTTTTTGCATTTTTTTTTATTTTCAATACGCACTGACCTCTTTATTGCATGTAAAACAATGGCAATGTTTTCATTTAAGGAAAACCAGTATTGTTTGGGTCATTTTATTGGACAAAAACCGCGCGATTTACTGTGGCGCACGTGCATAGTCGTTTAAAGCGCGTCTGCTGTTACTGAAGGCTTTATTCGGCCATAGCGAGCTCGCGTACATGTATAAACCGCAACAGCCGAGTATCGGAAACTGCTGTGATTGCTTTCTTGCTGTTGTCCTATGGTCGAATGAAGTTGCCGCGAGTATCAGGGTTCAACGAGGATACATAGAGCGAGCCGTGCGTACATGGTTTTCGCTGTATCATAGAAACACTTGCAGCAGTTGTAGTGAGCGAATAAAAAAGACACGGTTGAATTCACGTTTTGGCTTTGAACAGCTGACTTAGGCCCTTTCTTTCGATAATGTTCATCGTTAATGTATATATGCTCATATTGCAAAAATGATGTCACGTAATTATTACCAGAGGTAATACACGAAATTATAACCCGCGGTAATTATTTATAATTATTTACCTCATTATTACCAGAGGTAATTTAGAGGTAATATCGTCCATTTCTCATTCTCCATACATCCCATGAGACTTGTTGGCCCTGCTGTTTCGATAGCGCAACCGATTTTCTCCCTCTGCATGAACGGTTCACACATGGCTAATTAGGATTCTACTATATTGATGAACGGGACACGAAATTATCCTCTTAATGTTTTCGTTACGCCATCTGCTTCACGCCATGCTGACCGTTAGGGGCGCTACCAAAAGTAATGCAAATTTGGTGCGACCGAGGGTTGAGATAGCGAAGCAACCGCAATATCCAAATATCATCAGTGTGCAAGGTTTTACCAATGTTTTTGCATCGTTCTTGCACGTGTGGCTAGATGGATGCTATTTCCTCATTTGCTTACTTAGATTTATTACATAAAGTAAGTAAGTAAGGTAGAAGACTTTACATCTTTGGAAATCTAGAGTATAGCATTTAAACTCCCTAAAAACTTTAACAAGTCAAAAAAATGCCAAGTAATAATGAGTTCCCTCGAAAACATTATCGGTTGTTTCACTATCTACAAAATTCGAATTAATCTCGAAAAATTTTGAAGTCTATTTCAAGCAAAGTGTTTATTTAGATTATTACTATTTAATTTAAATATTTTAAACATACAAAAAAGTGAAATTTTGTTTTTTTATGAAAAAGCCAAGCAAGTATTTATAAATGTACACAAAATTGTCAAATCCTAGAAATAATATTTTTCTCGATACTTTATTTTAAAAAACCATATTACTATAATAATACAAAATTCGAATCACGATTATATAAAAGTACATCGTATGTATCACAACAAGTACATTGGTAATGCTGTGCAACGACTTGGCGTGCATGGTTAAGAAAAACAGCTCAACTAAAAATGTCGTTTTCTCAACAACTTGACGATCAGGCTAAGAAAGATATAAATGAACGCAATTTATTATGTAAGTGCAAACCAAGTTTCTGATAAATAAAAAATAAAGGAATAAAATTCTGATAGATAAAAAAAAGTATAAACCCAATTAGTGATGTACCCCTAGATCACACAGTTCTTGAAATCTTATTTTATTTGCATAATTTGAAAAGTTATGTCCAAGTTCAGTCGAACATCTCATTCCTAATAATCCTAAAAAATCGGGGTGCAGAGTTTTCTTTTGGGGGACGAAGGGTGGATGGGGTGGATTGATGCGAAACTACAACCCCTACGAGGTCGGCGCCGTGAGACAAAATGTTCAGAAAAATCCGGGCTTTAATTTTGTCCACAGCGCCGAAGTCGTGAAAGTTCATTTTGGCGGTGCAAAAGTGGTGTGAAATTTTGAAAAATCAGTTTTATTTCGTTTTATGAACTCTACAGGAAAAATGCATACAATTTTAGTTCAAATTGGAACGTTGCAGCTCTTAAAAAGACGCGTCGATCGACTATTTAATCATTCTTCTCTAATAATATCTTCACCTCAAAAAAGTTGTTGGAGTATGGGACAAAAATTGTTTATTAAATAACTAAAAAACAATCGATTGTTCAGGGATGGTTTAAGTGTACGAAATGTAGAGAATAATTTTCTCTATATTTTCGTTCCTATGGACAACCCTTGAATTTTCCGTTTCCCAACCCCTCTCAGGGGTTGAAAATTCAAAATGAAATTCTGGGAAAACTATTGTGCGAAAATAAAGAAATACGAGTTTGGCGCCGTGGACAAAAATGTAGCTGAGAGTTCAAGTTATAAATTGTTCCATGGCGGCGAATTCGTGCGGTCAATAGTTTCAAACTCATAGGTCAAAATCACATGTCAAAAAACTACCCGAGTAGAAAAATTGTCAGGCTGGCCTGATATTTGATCTGCGCCTGATCACCTTGTAGTACGAAGGCGTTATATAAGTTTGCCTTAATTTGCCTGATCAAGCTGGGGTCAGGCGGTGGTCGAGCAACCGGACTTACGGCTTACTTCAATTTGCCTAACCCGGCTAGCTTCAGGCGATGTCAAGCAACTGGACTTACGGCTTACTTCAATTCGCCTGATTCAGCTAATTCAAGCAATCATCATGTAACTGGACTTCTACAGTTTGGCGCCAAAAAGGTGCCTAACCTCATCTTGTCAAATGATACACAGACACGAGAGAAGCACGAGACATATTATTAATCACTTTAAACATTTGTACATGTAACGTGTACGTTGTGAATAAGATGGACAAACACAATCGGAAGAAAATTGCACAACGACTGTGTCTGCGTGAATAGCGGGCCCTAAATAAGGGAAAAAACGAAGAAATAATACAGCAGCAGGTTAATATAACTTAATTTTTTTCAGACTTACAAATCTTAAATCTATAAATATTAATTGCATTAAATCTGACTATAAATTAACCATAAGCCAAATTACATTTGATAGATCCGGAACAGATCCTCTCAGCGAGGAACAACTCGAAATTCCTGAGGATTGGCGCTACCACTATGTAAGCCACCACTACATACTACTGTAGTGGTGGCTTACCACCTATGTAAGTACCACTATAACACTATGTAAGTACCACTATGAGAAAAAGAGACAGCATAGGCCAACCAAATAATGGTAAGCTGACAGCGTAGTTCAATCTGGTAAATGTTTTGCCATTGGTGCTGATTAGCCCGGACAGCGTAGGCTAACTGAATAATGATAAGTTAACTGCGTAGTTTAGTTAAGTGAAAGTAATTCCATCGGTGCAAGTTAGCCCATAAGAAATGCACTTCGGATGGACATTACATTGACTGAACTGACTACGCTGTCAACTTACCATTATTTGGTTGGCCTTCGCTGTACGGGCCCGGACAGCATAGGCTAACCGAATAATGATAAGTTGATTGCGTAGTTCAGTTAAGTGAAAGTAAGTCCATCGGTGCAAGTTAGCCCATAAGAAATGCACTTCGGATGGACATTACATTCACTGAACTGCACTACGCTGTCAATTTACCATTATTTGGTTAGCCTTCACTGTACCGGCCCGGACAGCATAGGCTAACCGAATAATGATAAGTTAACTGCGTAGTTCAGTTAAGTGAAAGTAATTCCATCGGTGCAAGGTAGCCCATAAGAAATGCACTTCGGATGGACATTACATTCACTGAACTGCACTACGCTGTCAACTTACCATTATTTGGTTGGTCTTTGCTGTACAGGCCCTCCTGCTTCGAGAGGAGATTTTTTTCTTCTTTAAGGCAGATAATTGGATGGTGAGAAAAAGGAAAAAATATACAGCTCAAATTTGTGCCACCCTAATAAAATAATATGCATACCTTATATAGATATATATGTAGCCATTGAATTCTCACATTTTCGTATTTTTCAGTGGCTGTCATTTCGAAATATAGGGAACACGGAATAGAAGTTCTTTCGAAGCAAATTGGACAAGCCGTTGGAGCGGTATCAAGGCCTGATTAATTCAGCAAAAGACTGGGACAAGTTTCGGGCGTCGCGGAAAAAAACGAACAGAACGCCCAATGTAACGTTTATAAAATAACGTTTATAAAATACAAGAAAAATGATGTTTGTTTTCCACATAGATATATGTGAAAAATATATGTGATAGATTCTATATTAAGATTAAAAAATAAACGATCAGCGTTATTTATAAAGTCGTGCCTTTTTCTCTTTTGTGTACGCGTTGTATTTTTTATTTCAGAAATAAATCGATCATCCTGAGCCGTGAAAAATCATAAGATTTTTAACTTTGATCAAGCCGTGAAAAATTAAGCTCTTATCAGGCCTTAATTTTTTACCCTGATCAGACGGAAGTCAGGGATTGTGTTTCAAAAATGATCAGGGCTTGATAAAAAATTCTGATCAAGGCTGGACAAAGAAATCAGGATGCCTGATCAGGTGTTTATTGTAGCTGGAGCAAGATTGCTATTCAGGTAGCCTTCTTCTATTTTTTTCCAATCGAGAGACGCAGCAGCGTCTCGACGGCAAGTAATAAAAAAAAGATGAGCACCACTTTCACGGACGACGAACACGCCGCGACTCTTTATACAGTAAGATAGACTTTAGCAGACGACTCTTTAACGTAGAATCGAAATTACGCGAAAACGCGGCGACGAATAGAAAATCTAATGACATTTTACCAATGTAATGTGATGTTTTCCTATCGATTTTGTTCGGGTCATTTTTCGATCCGTCTACTCAATCTTGAGATTTCATGATATTCGACCGAATTTTCCAGCGATTTTTTCCCACAGAAATTATCCTTTTACACTTAGCGGGAACATGCACACCGTACGCGCATGCGTACGTTATAGAGCGCGACGTTCTCAGACTCGTCGCCAGAAACAAACGCAGCGCCCTGGTGCCACAACAGTCGGATTCTTCAAGTGCACGGCTTCTGCCGGCTCTAACCCCAAGTAGGGTTAGAGCGTGAAAGTGGAAATGCAGTAAAAGTATAAAAGCAGTGAAAGTGAATATAAGTGCATAAAAAGCAGCCCTAAATACGGTTACAAAATTTATTCAAAAAATAGCGAAAAAACGGTCGAATAATATTGGTACACGATGCTTCGGGCTGAAGGTCTTCGTAACATCGGTTGACGCTTAGCTATGTCTGATAAATGCACATTTAAAACCGACACAGCAATCCGACAATTAAAACTCCTCAACGATCTTCGCAAATTGCGTTTCCAAAAAAGCCGATAACAAATCTACCATGTGTGAGTATATTTTTCATTTTCTGCAATTCCTACTGCCCCGATTATTGGTTTTATACTCGTTATTCGTTCGAAAATTTTCTCGACAAAGTTGAGGAAAAAAAGTACGAACATCTCGTATCGTCTTTTTTTAGCGGACGACGATAGTAATTTGATCGTTTCGTCAAAGCGTCAAACGACGTTGAGAAGTTCCTAAAGCTGAAAGATGCCGACTCGAAAGCTAACGACACCAAAGAAAGGAAAAAGAACCTGAAGTAACTTGACTCAGCTTTTGCTTGCGATGCGGCATGTGGTCGCGGTGCTGATGAAAAAGTGTCTGAAACTCTCAGAGAACATGGTGAAAGCCGTGGCCGTCGGTGCTTCGACCTGCGGGAATTTCGGCGGGCTTGACAATTGCGCCCTATCAGAAGATCGGCCTGAACTGACTCGATGTAATGCACTTGCAGAAGGTCTCCTGACCGATGAGATGGGTCTCGGGAAAACTATTCAGGCAGCCTTTGTCATGTACTTGAAAGAGGCGGGACTGAAAAACGAGGACGACGGACTGCATTTCATAGTGGTGCCGAATTCCACCATGAGTGACGAGACGAAAAATCCTTCGTTTTGAATTCAGAAATTTATATGTAAACAAAATTTAAAAAAACAAGCCTGTATTCCATGTACAGGGTGTATAAAAATTATGTGTTACCACTCCGCCGGGTCCGAGTCACATTCGGCGAAGATCACCCCCAACATGAACCCGCAAAATTGACCTTGACCCCATAACTCAAGATCAAATTTTTGTTCGCCTTGAAAAATTCTACTACATGAGAAGAACAAAAGTCAGAAAGGAACCATGGGTCACAAATGAGCCCGCCAGCCAGAAAATAAAAAATAAAATATTAAAAATTCGGAAATATGAGTTTCCCGGATCGTGGATAGGAGAAACACAACAATAGCGAGTTAAGCACCAAAATAAAGCCGTCCGTCACTCAGCCAGGGCAATTCGAATGGTTTGGGCGTGCCTCTATGTTGCATTGTGTCTGACTGCTTATTCGTGTCTCTGTCTCTCTGTCCAATCGTGTCTGACTGTCTTGGTTGTTTAACTGTCTGGTCGTGTCTCTTGGTATTATCGTCTGCTACGGTCTGGCCGTGTCTAGCTGCCTTGTCGTTTAATCATCTGGTCGTGTTATCTTAGTCGCATCGTGTATGACCATGGATCGTTACCGAGGTCACTGTCGTGATCGTTTGCGAGATGGACAAGACCAACGCCTTATGACTCGCGCTATTGATCAGGCTTTTGGAAGTTATGTTCGAGCTCGCGAAATTTATGGAGAGTGGCTGTTCCAGCGTGCCCATTGAGGGTGGCTAAGGCCTGGCGCAATTCCAGATTGGCGTGAATTTCAACGTCTTGATGAGCGCTTTAATGACCAGGAAAGGTTTGCCATCCAGAGCGCTGGACATCGGAGAACAGGACCTCCTTCAGTCGATTGGAGGATAGAGGAGCGTGTTATTGCTCTTGCACCACCCTTTCCTGTCATGGGCTTACGCCGAATAGCCGCTCGCGTTGGTGCAGCGCATATGACAGTTGGTTGCATAATTCGCGAGGAGGGCCTGCGACCGTATAATGTGCAATATGTCCAAGCAGTGTACCCTGGGGACAATCAAATTCGTTGGAATTTTTGCCGCTGGATGCTTTGGAAATTGCGAAGAGACCCTCGATTTTTTGAGCACGTCCTGTTCACTGACTAGGAGAGCTGCTCAAGCACCGGCATTATGAATACGCGAAATATTTGTATCTGGGCTGACAGGAACCCTCATGCGATGATCCAACGAGTCCACCCGAGTCGATTCAGCGACAATGATTGGGCAGGAATCGTTGGTGACAGCATCATTGGTCCGGTCTATTTTTTCCTAGAATCCATAACACATTCTCGAAACCGTCCCGTCGAGTTTGCCGTTGATTTCATCTCGTTCGCGATCAGGGAGAGTGGGTCATGAAAGCAGAGATATAAGCTGCGCATACGATAGCTCCTTTGCGTACATGTAAAAGATGAAATCAACGGATCTATCGGTACATTCGGGTAGTTTTATAGCCCCGTCAAACTCGTCATAAACTGCATCGATTTCATCTCTGGTTCAGTAAACGATGCCGAAGACGTGGATGGTCTACCGCCTTGAAAACGGAGCTTGGACGACTGCCACTCACTTCCTAGCGAACAGATGTGAAATCGATTCTCTCAATCATTATTCTAGCATCCATAACACATTCTAGAAACAGTCCCGTCGAGTTTGTGGTTGATTTAATCTCGATCCCGTTCGGGGAGCGTGAAGCATGCAAGCAGAGATATAAGCTGCGAATGTGATAGCTTCTTTGTGCACGTGTAAAAGATTAAATCAACGGCTCGATTAACACATTTGCGTATTTGTTGCCATAACCCCGTCATACTCGTCATAAGCTGCATCGAGTTCATCTCTGGTTCAGTAAAAGATGCTGAAGACGTGGATGGTCTATCGCCGAAACAGAGCTCGGACGATTGCCACCCAGTACCTACGGAACAGAGGTGAAATCGATTCTCTAAACTATTTTCCTAGCATCCATAACCCATTCTCGAAACCATCCCGTCGAGTTTGTCATTGATTTTATCTGGTTCCCGATCTGGGAGAGTGGATCACGAAAGCAGAGGTTTAAGCTGCGAATACGATAGCCCCTTTGCGTGCGTGTAAAAGATGAAGTAAACGGATCGATTGATACATACGGGTAGTTTTCACCATAACTCAGTCATACTCGTCATAAACTGCATCGATTTCATCTCTGGTTCAATAAACCATGCCGACGACGTAGATGGTCGATCGCCGAAACGGAGCTCGGACGATTGCAACTCAGTTGCCGGCGAAAAGAGGTGAAACCCATTCTCTCAATCATTTTTTTTAGTATCCATAACACATTTTCTCGTTGATTTCATCTCATTCTCGATTGGGAAAGTGGATCATGTAAGCAGGGGTAAAAGCTGCGAATACAATGATAGCTCCTTTGATCACGTGTTAAAGATTAAATGAACAGCTCGATTGGTACATTCAGGTAGTTTTCACTATAACCCCGTCATACTCATCCTAAACTGCATCAATTTTATCTCTGTTTTAGTAAACGATGCCGAAGACGTGGATGGTCTATCGCCGAAACAGAGCTCGGACGATTGCTACACAGTTCCTAGCGAACAGAGGTGAAATCGATTCTCTCAATCATTTTTCTAGCATCCATAACCCATTCTAGAAACCATGCCATCGAGTTTGTCGTTGATTTCATCTCATTCCCGTTCGGGGAGAGTGGATCATGTAAGCAGAGGGATAAGCTGCGAATGCGATAGCTCCTTTGCGTACGTGTCAACGATTAAATCAAAGGCTTGATTGACACATTCGGGTAGTTGTTATCATAACCCCGTCATACTCGTTATAAGCTGGATCATTTCATCTCTGGTTCAGTAAACGATGCCAAAGACGTGGCTAGGAACTAATTGGCAATCGTCCGAGCTCCGTTTCGGCGATATACCATCAATGTCTGCGGCATCGTTTACTGAAACAGAGATGAAATCGATGCAGTTTATGACGAGTATGACGGGGCTATAAGACTTCTCGAATGTGCCAATCGATCCGTTAATTTCATCTTAGACATGTACGCAGAGGAGCTATCATATTCGTAGCTTGTATCCCTGCTTTCATCATTCGCTCTCCCCGATCGTGAACGAGATGAAATCAACGACAAACTCGACAGGACGGTTTCGAGAATGTGTTATGGATGTTACAAAAATTGTTGAGAGAATCGATTTCACCTCTTTTCCCTAGGTACTGAGTGGCAATCGTCTGAACTCTGTTTCGGCAATAGACCATCCTCGTCGTCGGCATCGTTTACTGAACCAGAAATGAAATTGATGCAGTTTGTGATGAGTATGGCGGGGTTATGGCGAAAACTGCCCGGATGTGCCAATCTAGCCGTTGATTTCATCTTGTACACGTACTCAAAGGAGCTATCGTATTCGCAGCTTATCTCTGCTGACATGATCCACTCTCCCGATCAGGAACTAGATGACATCAATGATAAACTTGACGGGACGGTTTCGAGTATGTCCTATGGATGCTAGGAATATGATCGACTTCATCTCTGTTTCCTTGGCACTGGGCGCCAATCGTCTGAGCCTACAACGCCTACAACCATCGTGCAAGTCGTCGATTTAATCTTCGCGACATGAATCTCGATGTTGCTGTCATTTTTGTTGCTTGCAGCGTAGCGAAAGGTATCCTCTTGCTTTGATGGGAACTGGGTGGAAATAAAATGTAAAAATCGACGAATTATTTTAGAAATGTTGGACAGATGGTCCAGGGATCATATGGAGCACTGTTTGCTTTTTTGCTCAAGTAACAGCTCGCAGTCGGATGGACCAGCTGGGGCTACTTGCATTTAATCTTCGTTATTTGTATAAATATGTAAATCCGTTTTTTTCGTAAAATTCGGGTACTCGCCAGCTGGATAATTCGGATATTCAGAATACCGGTAATGTGAATAGAAATCATTTATATGTAAGAACACAATTTTTTAACAAGCTTTTATTTAATATGCTCAAAAGTAGAATATATATTTTTTTTACTAAGACACCTATCTGACTATAAATGAAAGCGTGTGTCTCTTCTTAGTGGCATGTTTGCAAAATTCCAGAGCTCAAAGTAGTTGACAAGTGGATGAAATATCGTTTTTCCATTTTGCATTCAGCAGAAAGTCGTCATTTTAAAAAGAAATGTATTTTTCAAATTCGAGTGATACGCTGTCACGTCTGAGATACATGTTTGCAAAATTGCAGAGATCTAAGTAGTCGAGAAGTGGGTGAAATATCGATTTTCCGTTTCGCATCTAACACCAAGTCAAGTTGAATAAAAGCTTCTAAATAAACGAAACAAAAAAAAACGTGCTGTACCTCTGTACTCGAAACTCCAGACATATTGGGTTCTTGCCGACTCTGTTAATTTTTCTTTCTTGAGATAACAATGATAACAGAAACTTTTATTGAATAGTACCATCGGGCGTGATAATTTTTATCACTGCCGCAACAACTAAGAATGAAAAAATTGTTTAAATTCGTAATGAAAATAAAATAATTTATTCGTAATTTGATATGAAAGCGTCCGGGTCGAATCGACACAATAACGGCAATACGAAAAAAAAAAAATAATCGCTCGGTGCCCCTAAATTTGAAAAACACCAAATTATTGATCTTCTGTGCTCTATTTCTCTGAAAAATAAAGATTGCGAATGCATTGAATAATCTGATTTTTTATGATCATCGCTCGCGGGTAGAATTATAAGTCTCATGAATGTCGGCAACTTTCACGCCTCGGCCCCGAATTCATGGGGCGGCAAAAGACGAAGCGTCTCTTCCCTCCATGAATTCAATAGGGGTCCCTTTTTCTAAGGCGCATACCTGAGGCCCCACAGTTTTATTCCAGCTGTGATTGATGCAAGTACGCGCGCATCAAAATGAGTAAGCTCACCACGGAAGAAAAGTATATCTCATTGAGTGCTTCTTCTCGAGGGGAAAAATTTATAGTAATGCGTATAGAAGGTTTCGTACTAAGTTTGGAACTTATAGAGTTGCTAGCGAAAACACTACGAAAAGGTAAGAATTAAATATTTATTTTTTTTACGTTGATTTTTGTAGGATAATCGATAACTTCGTGAAGTATGGTACACTCCAGGACCATAGACACGAGTTGCCAGGTCCATCTTTTACGGTGACTACACCAGAGAAGATCAACGAATTTGAGAATTATTTCAAATAAAATCCAAATGATTCGATTCGGAAAGCTGCTTAAGCATTAAAAATAACCAAATCATCATTACACAACATTTTGAAATATTTTTTAAAGTTTCATCCGTATAAGATAAGCACTCATAAATTGTTAACTGAACATGCCATGACGAAACGCATCGAATTTTGTAACACTATTACGGGAATGTTTGAAGCCGAAGAACTTAACGAGGAATTGATTATTTATTCCGATGAAGCACATTTTTGGATGAATGGGTACGTAAACAAGCAAAATTGCCGGTTTTGGGGAACGGAAAATCCCAACATATCGCTAGCGAAGTCCGTTCATCCACAGAAAGTAACGGCATGGGCAGCGATTTAAGTAAAAGGAATTTATTTGCAATTCTTGGAATCTACGGTAACAGGAGAGAGTTACAAACAGCTTTTGGAAACGAAATTCTTCCCTTATGCAAAAAAGAGGGGACTGGTTAAAAAATTTTACTTCATGTAAGATGGAGCGACGCCGCACCGGACTCATGAGGTGTTTGAAGCTATTCATCGCGTATATGGGACTCGAGTAATCGGTCTGGGGTACCCTAAATTTGCTCAAGGTGGACCAGAATGGCCTGCGTACTCACCGGACCTGAACCCTTGTGATGTTTTCTTGTGGGGTTACATTAAAGATCATTGTTATGCTAAAAACCCCAACACAGTAGAAGAACTGATCGCGGCCATCCAAGAAGTGGTTCGCGGCATTACGAACGATATGTTGGACCCACTTTTTCACAGTTTTGAAAAGAGAATTGATTTTTGTGCACCATCTAACGGTTCGCACTTCGAAAATATCTATCATTAATCACTGTACTTTGAATTGTACTTTGCACTGTGAACATTCGGGTTAGAGTTTTGCCGAACATAC
Source organism: Ophion obscuratus (assembly GCA_964007375.1). Classification (NCBI taxonomy): domain Eukaryota; kingdom Metazoa; phylum Arthropoda; class Insecta; order Hymenoptera; family Ichneumonidae; genus Ophion; species Ophion obscuratus. The sequence continues at coordinate 60,906,887 of OZ023315.1, read as the reverse complement.
GATTTGGTTTTAATCATTTTTATAATGTTTGTGTACTCATTTATTTAATTTTACAAGATTAATTTAATCATATACATACACTACGTATGTATCAGATACGCACGACTAACGCCATGTATTGAATTGCTCAGCATTACTGTCGTGTTCCTAATGAAACATACACAGTCAAATTACCAAACTACTTCACTAGACCCCACTTATTTGAATCTAGTCAATGAAATTAGCATACTCTATTGACTGCCTTGTTTGTCACTCAAAATATTTATGAAATTTCGATTGGATAGATCCTGGGCCTGAATTCTGCCTGGACAAACCGGTCGCGCCACGCGCAAATCACGTTGATCGGTGTCATCTATAATACATACGAATCAGCGCGGTTTCAAAGCAACGATTCGTTCAGTTGTCATTGTCAAATTGGGCCCAGATGTTGAGAAACATGCTAGGTTTGTGAGTTTTTTGGAAAACGTACTTGGTAGATTTACATAACATGTTCATGGGACCACGTCGCTGTGTCTCCCTATACAGCATAGAGACAAGCATTCAAACCGGCCCGGCCAACACGGCGAAATCGGCGTGCAAACTTAGAAAAAATAATAAAAATACATAGCAGCGGAACAGCTTAAAGCCGGTGTAAAATTATTTTATTTGAAACGCTCGAAAGTAAAGTGACCTACTCGAAGTTTCAATACTATTCTGTATCGATTTTGTACTAATTTTGCAATGGCAATATTGAAATCACGTAGTTATATTTTCACATATTTTTCACGAACGGCCTGAGTAGAAATTGTGCTAGCATGTCTGATGTGAGTTACGACCTAGAAAACAGGCTCGCCCAATTGAACTCATATGAACTGACTAATGGTTGCCTCGCTATGAGCTAGTAATATGCCGAATGATTTGTTATCCAGCCCTTGTCTATTCACTGCCCAATCGATGTTCACAAAAATGGCGCTGCGTTTCACTGAAAATGCCATGTAGTAACTAGGCCGTACTGGACTAGTCAACTACGGTTACAAACGACAAAGTTAAATCATGTAACTTACACGTACTATCATTTACGGAATGACTCATGACTGGCTAGCCGACTGGAGTTTCCGAAGGCGTTGCAAATTTAAAAAAATTCTCAAGTGTGTATCTCGGTGGTGCGTAAATTTCACATAAACTACCGAGAGTTACTGGCGGACTTTTTGCACTGAAAAGTTTCGCTAAAAACTTGAGCGACTGTAATATCGAGTAATCGGTCTGGGGTACCCTAAATTTGCTCAAGGTGGACCAGAATGGCCTGCGTACTCACCGGACCTGAACCCTTGTGATGTTTTCTTGTGGGGTTACATTAAAGATCATTGTTATGCTAAAAACCCCAACACAGTAGAAGAACTGATCGCGGCCATCCAAGAAGTGGTTCGCGGCATTACGAACGATATGTTGGACCCACTTTTTCACAGTTTTGAAAAGAGAATTGATTTTTGTGCACCATCTAACGGTTCGCACTTCGAAAATATCTATCATTAATCACTGTACTTTTTCGTTATTTTTATAAGATGTAATAAATTCACATAAAACTATTTGACTGGGTTTTATTTATATGCGTTTAAAACTGCAGAGTTTCCTCTATTGGAAGCAATTTGGCTTTTCTGATTCTGTGCACGTGTTTTAAAATGACAATCGATTAGTTTCAGCAACTTCCTATTGGACACCCTGTATGCAGGGCCTCTTCCGAAGAGATCACTTGGTAGTCCTCCACTCTGTGCTGATATTACCATCTATTCAAAGTTTAAAAACCGAGACGGTGGCACCTCCGCGCCCTCGCGGCGCCCACTCTCGGATACTAGCCTCATTATTCTAAGTCTATCATAACGTGTATGAGGCTAATCTTAATCAGCTCTGGGAAGAAAAGAAATTGTATTTTACGGGGGGAATGATCTCTTTGGAAGAGGCCCTACATACAATTACGATTGAACTTCCCTTACGGGTAAGCTCGTTTAATCGCTTAATTGTATATTTCACGCTCGAATCGAAGATTTGTCTTGGTTAAGGGACAACACCACTGTGACGGCTTCAAAAAATCGATTTTTTGAAAACCATCTAGAAAAATCTAAAATACATTTAAGATTAAGATGCCGTTGGACCCAGGTCGAAAAAATAATTATTTTCGGGGATATTGAATATTTTGTGGAGCGGTGCAGCGCTCCGTGACGCTCCGGGTCTCGCGCAGCTGCGCGCCTCAGGGTCGGCAGGTATACCGGGCCTTTCCCAGGTCCTGCGGGTCTTTCCCAGGTATTCTTTTGTCTCCCTTCACAAAAACCGGCTATTGTTATAAATATAGTTTCGAAAAAAAGCCATAGGTGGCGATAATTGAAAAATTTTCAAGGCAGGTATAGGGATAGCGTCATAGCGTCAGTTTGCGAATAGAAGCGAGGCTACTCGTGTCTAAACGCTCCGAATCGTTTCGTTTATAAATATCGAACGCTCAGAATTATTCTTTGCACATCGAAATGGATAATCCGAAAGTGTACGCGGGGAAAAAGGGAACCAAACGGAGCTATGTGACGAGGAGTCGAACGAAAATTTCGAATCGAAAACCTCCGAACCGTTATAGCTCCGAAAATAGTTCTGCAAAGTATGTGAGCACGTCGGCGAAAAAGTTAAAATCGTCGGACGATTTAGAGGTCGGTGCTACTAACGATTTCGGTTATCGTATAGTGCACCTCGTCAGTGCATTGAACATTATATCGACGTTAGTGAAGTGCAAAGTGTGTGATCGCGATATAAAGTTTACTGAAAAAAGTTTGCGCGGAGTCGGATTCAAAATCGAGGTCGATTGCGGCCGTTGTGAAAAAGTGCAAATCAATTCGTGTCCTATGATTGACAATGCATACGAAATAAATCGTCGGATCGTATTCAGTATGCGTCTTCTTGGCGTCGGTTTGAATGGCCTGCTGAAGTTTTGTGCATTTATGGACCTACCGCGCCCCATATATCAGTCTTTCTACGATCGAATCTTAAATTCGATTTCGATCGCCACTAAAGCTGTGAGCACAGTGAGCAAACAAAAGGCTGCACTTGAGGAGGAGATAATTTCGTTGGAAAATGGGATGGAGGACGGAATTATCGTTTCAGGCGACGGATCGTGGCGTAAGCGCGAAAGCTGCAACAAATCAGTTTGGGCAATAGCCCCCAAGTGTCAGTCCGGGAGCAAAAAAATCGTCGATATTGCAGCTGATATCGCGGTATTATTATTCAATGATGGCCTGAGAAGCCTCATGAAAGTTTTGGAGCGTTGGGGATAACTATCGGCCCAAATTGTTTCAATGTTTGCGTTGAAACCGACGCAGCGCGGATCGAGCTGGCGGAGCGCTCGCTCACAGACGCTGCAAAAGAGGCAAGAGGAGCCTCTACAAGTTCGAGAAAAGATGCTAGGGACAATGATTTGCTTCTTGAAGGCCAACTATATGGTGCCGGCATCGCTGATTGAAGGTAAACATTTTTTTTCCAATTTATCGCATAAATTAACAAACCTAAAACTTTGAACGCGTTTTTCTCAAAACCACTTTTTTGAGTGCGGCACGCAGCAGAACTCGAGCAATTTTTATCCGATCGACTTCAAATTTGGACTGCATCAATAAAACTAGATTATATAAAGAAGTACATAGGATTTTTTCGATATCTCAATAATAAAAAAAGTTATAGCCTATTTTCGACGAGAAATTTTGCTCGAAAATCGTCCTTTAATTTCAAAAGCGTGCCTATTTTTTAAAAATCAATATTTTTACAAATCCTTGTGTACTTCTCTTCAAAATATCATATTATTAACGAAAACACTCGGTTTTTTTCAGGTCGACTCTGAAGAGAGTTCTGCTGCGTGCCGCGAACCACTGCAGAGGCAACAGTACCTGACGCGGGAGCTTTCTCAGCGTTACCATGGGGCGTGAAAAATTTGGAAATTTTTTTTTATGTATCTTCAATAAACAACGAACAAAACAAAAAAAAATTTCGAATAACTCTTTTTGTTCCACAAAAAAAAAAAATTCTTGAAAAATGGGAAAAAAACAGGGGGTCACAGTGGTGTTCTGCCTTAACTCCTGGCGTGAACGAGATATATATATATATATATATATATATATATATATATATTTTAAATTGTATAGTTAGAAAAGAAAACGCAATGTTTAATCGTAATGATGTTGACGTTACAGTCCTCTTATAAATTTAATATGGCCTTGGCAAATGCCGTTTTTTCCTCTACGATATGGAGATCATAAAACCTCGCGAAGGTTTTGGACTCTTTAGTCCAGCCCGCCGTTGCCCTGATCGTGTCTATATTGACACCTACGCGTTTTGCGACAGATGTCAAGGCGTGGCAGACGCTGTATGCACCAAAACAGTCAGCATCGATCCCGCTCTCTTTCAAAACTTTTTTGATCTGTGTGCCCACTGCCTTATGCGGTTTTTTGAATGATATAAATAGGGTTTCGGTATCTCCGCGAATTTCTTGTGTCGATTTTAAATAGTCGAGTAATGTTTGAGCAGTGCAGTTCTCTTTTTTCTCGAAAAACGGCAGGAACAGCACAGGCTGTTTCCTCCTTGGCCCAAAGGTTTTAAATTTGAGCAGATATCTTAATCTCTATTTTTTCTTTTGATATAGCTATCTCATTGATTTTAATCAACGACAATGTCTGTATTCTATGACTCGTCACTAAAGTTAGCAGCGCCGCTAGTTTAATAGAAAGTCGTTCTAGCGTGATGTTGTTGTTGGGTGTCCACGTGGCGAGAAATTGAAGTATAACCTTCGGGTTCCATGTGGCATTATACTTGGGCAATTGTAGGCGAAGCTTGTAATCACCTTTACATATCCTTTTGATCCCTGGATCCTCTGCGATGCTCGGGGCAAATATGAATGACAGAGCCGATCTACAGCAGTTAATCGTTGTATACGATGCTCCGTTGAAAAATTCTTCGGCGAGCAAGTCCTGAAGTTCTGTGAAGTTTATCATTACGGGGTCCAAATTTTTCCGATTACAAAACTGACGCCACTTTTTAATTGGACATTCGTACGGCCTTAGCGTTGATTCTGTGACTGAAGCTAAGGCGATTGTTGCTGCTTTCTCAGATATTCCTCTCTTTGTTAGCACTTTTTTGATAAAATCCCTGCTAGCAATGATAACTATGGCCACAGTGGATGGGGTTCCCCGTTACAGGACCGCAGTAAATCAATGTCTGGTTCAAATCTTAAAGGTTTCGATTCTGTCATGCTCATAAATAACGGATACCAAGCATGCGACCGCCAGTCTGGCACTACTAGAATTCCCCGTGAATTTTCTTGATCAATTTTTCTTATTGCTTTGATAATAATCGAAAAAGGAGGAAATGCATAAAATAAGTAAGGCGGCCAATTAACCGCAAATGCGTCGACTGCGATCGACCCCGGATCTTTTTTCCATGAAATGTAAGTGTTACATTTTTTGTTAATTCGACTAGCAAATAAATCTATATCCGGATTGCCCAATACTTTTCGAATTCTTTGAAAGGCTTTTTCTGATAACGTGTATTCCGTTTCAAGCTCCAGTAGTCTAGATTCAAAATCTGCCTTAGAATTATTTTGAGATTGACTATACGATGCGAAGAGCTCAATGATGCGGCGTTCCCACCATATCCACATCTTTTTCGCAATTTCGCTTAATTTCTTACTGCCCATACATACCACCCATATGATTGATGTATGACATTGCTGTTGTATTGTCAATCCTTAACAGAATATTACAGTCGCTCAAGTTTTTAGCGAAACTTTTCAGTGCAAAAAGGCCGCAAGTAACTCTCGGTAGTTTATGTGAAATTTACGTACCAACGAGATACACACTTGAGAATTTTTTAAAATTTGCAACGCCTTCGGAAACTCCAGTCGGCTAGCCAGTCATGAGTCATTCAGTAAATGATAGTACGTGTAAGTTACATGATTTCAGTTTGTCGTTTGTAACCGTAGTTGACTAGTCCAGTACGGCCTAGTTACTAGATGGCATTTTCAGTGAAACGCAGCGCCATTTTTGTGAACATCGATTGGGCAGTGAATAGACAAGGGCTGGATAACAAATCATTCGGCATATTACTAGCTCATAGCGAGGCAACCATTAGTCAGTTCATATGAGTTCAATTGGGCGAGCCTGTTTTCTAGGTCGTAACTCACATCAGACATGCTAGCACAATTTCTACTCAGGCCGTTCGTGAAAAATATGTGAAAATATAACTACATGATTTCAATATTGCCATTGCAAAATTAGTACAAAATCGATACAGAATAGTATTGAAACTTCGAGTTGGTCACTTTACTTTCGAGCGTTTCAAATAAAATAATTTTAAACCGGCTTTAAGCTGTTCCGCTGCTATGTATTTTTATTATTTTTTATAAGTTTGCACGCCGATTTCGCCGTGTTGGCCGGGCCGGTTTGAATGCTTGTCTCTATGCTGTATAGGGAGACACAGCGACGTGGTCCCATGAACATGTTATGTAAATCTACCAAGTACGTTTTCCAAAAAACTCACAAACCTAGCATGTTTCTCAACATCTGGGCCCAATTTGACAATGACAACTGAACGAATCGTTGCTTTGAAACCGCGCTGATTCGTATGTATTATAGATGACACCGATCAACGTTATTTGCGCGTGGCGCGACCGGTTTGTCCAGGCAGAATTCAGGCCCAGGATCCATCCAATCGAAATTTCATAAATATTTTGAGTGACAAACAAGGCAGTCAATAGAGTATGCTAATTTCATTGACTAGATTCAAATAAGTGGGGTCTAGTGAAGTAGTTTGGTAATTTGACTGTGTATGTTTCATTAGGAACACGACAGTAATGCTGAGCAATTCAATACATGGCGTTAGTCGTGCGTATCTGATACATACGTAGTGTATGTATATGACTAAATTAATCTTGTAAAATTAAATAAATGAGTACTCAAACATTATAAAAATGATTAAAACCAAATCGTATGTTCGGCAAAACTTTAACCCGAATGTTCACATTTTACTCATTGTCCCCAAATATTTGTTATTTCTTTTTTAGGAATGGTAATATGTACATTTTAACGGCCAACGAAGTGAGCTCAGAGCTGGTATGCCAGGATAGGTAAAAGCTGCAGATGAGCGAAGCAACTACGCAAATGTTGTAGGTACGGCATACGGTTTCGACACGATTGAGGTCGATTACAGTTTGTAGAATTTTTTTTTAATAAGTACTGCATACCGAAGTACTTATTAAAGTACTTTTTCCGACCCCCTATCGAAGCCAGTCCTGGCTGAGCCTCTGCGCACACATGTACTGAGACGGAGAGATCCGTCTCACGCGCGCGTACGAAACAAACCGAGCGAAGGGCAATAATGTGTCAAGCGCGGCCACGGCCGTCTCTATCTCTCGTGGAGAAATTAGCTAGAAACGGCACAAGTGGTGCCATCCCTCGGGGGAAACCTGAAGTACGGGATAATGTCAATAGAAAAAGAAAAAGAAAGAAGATAACATTAAAGCAATATTAATTGTAAAAAGGCGCTTGGGAAGGGGAACGAATTGGCGGGAAACCAGGGGTATAAAAGGGCCTCCCTGAGGATAGGAAGGCACTTCTTGTTTGAAGTCCGACGCATACGCGAGTCCTGAGACAAACATAGGTCCAAGCTGAAAGAAGCAGGGATACTGTTTGGCAGAAGGATAAGCTGAGGGTGGACAAAAAAAGAAATCAAGTATTTGGCCCGCTGAATAAGTACCCGAGTGTCCGGAGTAGCGAATATATATCCAAGCTGAAGAAAGTAAGGAAAATATTCGTGAAAGGATGGGATCGGGACTGAAAAGAAAAGGCAATAAAGAATAAGGAGCGAGGATCGGTGGAAAAAGGACGATAAGAAAAATTTATAAAGTCGAAAATTAAAGCCGAGAAGTCTCAGCTGACCAAGCGCCTCGAAAGAAATTATCGGTCTTTAAAGCCCAACGATAAAGGAAAGAAAAATCAAGAGCATTCCCCACGAGAGAAAGAGAGAAGGAAGGAAAACAAAAGGGTTAGCGGCCGAGCGAGGCCGGACGCGAAGATTCAAAAATCTCACATACACAACGAATCGAGGCGGTACACCTATAAAAGAAATTGGAGCGGACGATCTCGCGATACACACACACCAACTAGCTGTACATAAAATAAATTCGAAGCGAGCGGCACGAAAACAACGTCTCGGTGACAAACGTCAAAACGACAGTACAGAGATACGCAACTGCGGGGCAATGAAATGTACAGGGTGATTCACATCTTATGTGCCTGATCGAGTAAAGGAATTGCAAATAAAATTCGATTCTTTTCCCAAATAAAAAGGTCTAAATTAATTTACTCCCTAGTCGAGTCCCGAACCCAAAATAAATTTAATGTAATAAGGGGTTACCCGTTACAGTACATGCTATTACGCATATAGACATACACTGATGACATACAAAGGCATCATAGTCCCTTTGCTAAATGCATAGAATATTGCATAAAGCTCACATTAAATATTCAACTGAGATATCCACATCAATGATTTTTTAACTTCTAATCCGTAACTTCCCGTCCTCCTTGAATTATTTATTTCAACGAAAATATATCGCCAATACATGCAATCGAACCTTTCCCATACTACGCACGCTGCCACCACGCTATCGAGTGCTTGTGGCAGTCTAATAGTAGATATGGCATAACAGACAAAAGTAATTCCAACTGTACTTCCAAATAGCTGTTACATCCAATTTAGGCTAAATTTTGCACAGATACTTTGTTTTTACAATATATGTCACTGCTTAAATGGATTATTGGCACATCGTCATAGTTTTCGAAATATCGAATTTTTAAAATTGGCAAGTTAATGCGCGTGTATATCGTCTATGTCGATCACGTCATGCTGCTGCTAACCCTACTTTATTAAGGGGTGAGGGGCAGTCAGAAATTTCAAAAAATTGATTTTTGTTACATCCTAGCGAATGTGCCTTCTCTCGTTTATTCCCAATATCCTCATTTGCCGTCATAAGCGTATTAAATGTATAAATCTAAAAATAAGACGCGTAACAGCACGGAACTTACGTACGTCCCGCGAGCATATTCAAATCACAGCGATATATACACGATAGCCGCACCGCCACAGTCATCGACTTTTCCTATCCCATTGGCTGTCAACAAGAACACTATCTCAGGCGCATATTCCAAGAAGAGCTGTCGAATGAAAAATCAACCATTGGCTCGATCGACAGACTCCAAAAATCCTACGCCAGCCCATCCGCATCGTGACCAAGAGAAGCCTCGACCCAAGATTATTTAAACATAACATAGACTGGACGGCTCCGACGAACTTATAACTCCGACTAAATAATAAGACATCCGATCTCGCCGCCGCGAGACCGGATGTCTTATTATTTAGTCCGATATACCTGAACTGGCCCTTATTACTTAGTCCGATATACAAACTTCTCGATATGAGAAGTCACCAGAGCCATAAATTGACATAACACAAACCATGCGAATGCTTAGGTCACACATATCGAACTCTTTATCCCATGCGCTTTTTCGCCGAAACACGGGACAAAGGTCTTCGATACGTGCAATTCTATATAAGGAATGATCGAGATCGATTCTGTGAATCATGAATATCGCAATCAATCACGCTAAACCTTAAAGTTCTTTCTCCCACCATGGAACCCCTTCTAATTTTTATATCAAGAAAGACTTCCTTCCTAAAGTCAGTCTTCCAACAATTTCCATCACGTTCAGATCAAGTCTCCCGACAATCTTCATCAAATACGGATCTCAGTCTCGCAAAATCTTCCATCAAATTAACTTCACTGCTTAATCTTGTTCTGACAGAGTTCGAAGTGTAGAACTGGTATCATAGAGTTTCGAATATTATACATCTTCGGGATTTGACCGAATTGTCGTATAAACGATTAGTCGACTCTCGCGCCATCGAGTCTGTAAAATAGTTCAAGTGCTGTTTATTACGCGTATATATATAAATACTCTTAGCGCCCCAAAACTCTGGTGCATCCCCCTTATCTGCGAGCGTCAACCGATATCCTTGCGAGCCAGCGTACCTACACACCGATACACTCACAAACACAGGGACCAATGTAAGCAACAAATTTCATTTTATGTTAATCCGATTTTTCCCCGGCTTCATAGTCATTTTCATTGTCAATTTTTGTGTATAAGCAACTTTATTCATCCGATCACTTATTTGTAATAAACCTTTAGTTAAGTTTGTACAAATTCGTCGGATTATTTCTAAATACCAACCACTGCATGACTTCCTAATTTTTAACTCATTCCAAGCACAACCCCTTTTCACCCTCATCCCGTGCTATTGCGCTTGTCGTAGGCAAAAAAGGAGGGAATCAAAAAATATATGCTCACGTCCCTTCCGGACGTGACATTTTTAAAACATTTTCTTGAAGTATGATGTTTCGAAAATATTCCCTGAAAATTTCAAATCAATCCGTTGAATAGTTTCCGGGGTATCCCACAAGTAGTGCAGGGGCGTCGGGTCCCCATGACAGGTAGCGGTTGAAAAACGCGCAAACGATAATACCCGGGAAGGCAGAATGCTTCGAAGACAACAACAAATTGATATTTTTGAAGCTTTCATATCGGCAGAAGCCCTATTGCATGGGCCGATTGATGATTCGATGTAAGTCATTTTTTAATTAGTATTTCTATACATAAATCAAGGGTAAAATTGGAAAACTCTTTCGGAAATTTTCAAAAATGTATTACTCAAAAACTATGAACTTTAGCAAAAATTTATAAAGAATACTGTTGTTTTAAAATCGCTCAAAATTAAACGATCAAACGAGCCCGTCGAAGGCGGGCGAAGTTCGATCAGAATTATATGACGCCTCGTTCGAGAGGATTACTAAAAACGTAGTATCGCTGTTTGTACAGCAACACCATCACTTGTTCTGAGTAAACAAAAAACAAAAATTGAGGGCAGGAACCTCTACGTTCCTCCTCCCATCGTCCCTAGCAACTTTCAGTCATATTTTTAGAGTAGGTTCGTGAAATAATAAAATGTGCAATATACTAATAGAATAATTGTAGTTAAGGGTGGGAATGACCAATTATTTTTATTGGGTGGGTGGTAATCCTCTCGAACGAGGCGTCATATAATTCTGATCGAACGTCGCCCGCCTTCGGCGGGCTCGTTTGATCGTTTAATTATAAGACGCCTCGTTCTTGGGATTACTAAAAACGTAGATGTTTAGAGCGCACCTTAGTGGAGCATAAACATTTTTATTATTTCATACGAGTTAAAACAAAATTATTCGTTCAGAATTACAGTCTTTGCAAAATTATCTTTTGATGGTTGTAACGGTCGATTATAAAATTTCGCAAAAACCTCTGATGACGGAGACCATCCGGCCGTCGACTTGATTATATTAACGTCTACTCCTTTTCTGAAGGCGGAAGATGTTGAAGCATATCTTGTACTGTAGCCCGTAAATTCTTGGCTTACTCCACTAGTGGTTAAAACAGCTTTAATCCATCTACTAATTGTTTGGGTCGAGGCCTCTTTGTGTGGTTTTTTCCAAGTAACTAATAGTTTTTCACACTGGTTTCGTATGGTACTGGTCTTCGCAATATATTCCAGAACGGTTCTTGCGATACAAAGTTGTGGTTTTTCTTTGAAAAAGGGTAACACTAATAGTGGTTGGGTAACGCCTTTCTTTGAAGTTTTGATAAAATCTTTTATTTCTACCTGTAATCCGTCTTCATTTCTTTTGATATTATTCAACCTTATGAGGGATAGTGTTTGGAGTCTATGTGCAGTTCCCAGAGCTAGTAATGTTACCAGCTTTAATGTTAGTTCTGAAAGTTTTAGTAGGTTGGGGGGATACCATTTTTCTAAAACGTCTAACACTGTCTTGGGATCCCATGTTTTTTCGTATTTTGGTTTTAAAGGACGTTGTCGGTAAACACCTCTGAAGAATCGATTGAGTAATGGATTGGAGGACAAACTTGTCGTAGCTATAAGGGATATTGCTGCTTTGATTGAATTGAGAGTCCCATAGGACGCTCCCGCTTCAAACCTTTCCGAAAGGAATTCTAAAAGCTTAGTTTCTAGAACTTCATATGGATCTGATCCTTTTTTAACACGAAACTGTCACCATAATTTGATTGGGCTACAATATTGTTTTATAGTCCCTTCTGATAAAGATGCCAGCATTATCTCGGAAGTTTGAAAAGAGAGCTTCCTCCTCGTGAATGCTGTCCTGATAATCTGCCGGCAATCGGAGACAGCTTCTGGGACAGAGGATGTTATTGGGTTCTGCAAGGAGACATCAACAGATTTTTATTAGGTTTAAATATGAGGGGCTTATCGATCAATAAAGATTCAAAAATAGGGAACCAAGGTTGAGCTGTCCAAAAAGGGATAACAACAATGCCTTGGGATTTTTCCGTGATAATTTTTTGTAATACACGTGGTACTAGTACGATTGGCGGGAACGCGTAAAAAAAATTATTTTCCCAATGTATGGTAAAAGCATCTATATGTGACGCTTCAGGGTCTTTGAACCAGGAGCAAAAAATCTGACATTTTTTATTGATTTTGGTCGCGAACAGATCGATCTCTGGGTTTCCGAAAAATTTAATAATTTTCGTGAAGGTATAATCTGCAAGTTCCCATTCAGTGTCGATATTATCTATCCTGGATTCCTTATCGGCTTCTAAGTTTTCTTTGGATGGGATGTAAGATCCAAAGATCCAGATGGCTTTGGCTTCGCACCATTGCCAGATTTCTCTGGCCAATTTATTCAAATGAGGGTATTGAATTCCGCCCATACGATTAACGTATGATATTGCGGTGGTATTGTCCATTCTTAAGAGTATATTGCAATGTGTGAGATCGGAGGCAAAAACTTTCAGGGCCAGAAAAACGGCTAGGAGCTCTAGATAATTAATATGAAAATTTCTCTCTTCTGATGACCTGAGACCATGCGACCTTCGTTCTTCACAGAAAGCTCCCCAGCCTAATAGAGAAGCATCTGAATATAGTACTCTTTTGAAGGTGTGTGGATTAAAGGTATTCACTGATGTAAGGATGTTTTTCTCCCATCATGAAAAATCCTCGCGTAAATAATCTTTTAGCGTCATTCTTGCTTCATAGTCTCCATCATTTGATAGCAAGGCTAAATATTTTTCTCTTTCAAATTGTTTGGTGTATAACCAGCCATACTTTATTGCCGGGCAAGCGGCAATTAGGTTTCCTATGAATTGGGCGAATGTCCTTATCTTGCAATCTTTTTTCGATATTAAATTTCTAATTAGTGTAAAAAATGTTTGGCGTTTTATTTCTGGTAATTCTAAAGTCGAGTATTCCGAATTTATGGGAAAACCCAGAAATTGATAATTTCTCGAGGGGTCAATTTACTTTTTCGTCGGTTTATAATAAAACCAAGGGTTTGGAGCGTTTGTATTGTGTTAAATACGTTTTTTTACATGACGCCACGTTTGAACCTATACATAAAATGTCGTCAAGATAGGCTATAGATAAGAACCCTTGTTCACGTAAGAATTTTAATACTGGTTTTAAGATTTTTGTAAAAATGAAAGGCTCTGTGGAAAAACCAAATGGTAATCAGACGAATTCGTATAGTTGCGATTGAAAACGAAAACGGAGCAGTTTTCTACTTTCGATGTGGATTGAGACAAGAAAATATGCATCTTCTAGGTCCAAATTAGCCATGTAATCGCCGGGGGACACTAATTTAGAAACTAGTTTGATGTCTTCCAGTTTAAAATGAGGTGGGTCGATAAAGATATTTAATTTTTTCAAATTTAATATGAATCTTTTAGTTCCATCTGGCTTATCTATTAGAAAATAGGAGGAAATGAATTGACCCTCCTGGTCATGGCACGGTTGAATAGCTCCTATGCTCAAGAGTCTATTGATAGTGTCCCTGCAGTCTTTGGAAGCCGGAGAAACATTAAGATTGAAGTTATTTGGTTCTTTCGTTTGAGAAACAGGTCGATTAAATTCTATTTTATGACCTTCAATGCAGCTTAAAATAAATCTGTTGTTTGTGTTTTTTTTTTCATTCGTCAATAAAGAATCTTAGTCTTTCCGCTTTCGGTACCTCTGAAATTAATGTCGTTGACCCGATCGTGGGCGATATGTTTTGGTGTCGTTCTGAGGAAAGTGGTACGTTTTTCTCGATGTGTTCGCTCCTAGTTTCCCCTTGGGAGTCGATTTGGTTCCCATCCTCGATGTCCATTGGACTTTGGAGGATGGGGCCTTCTAGTTTAACTGAGTGGCAGGTCTTGATGGCAGATTTTTCGGAGCAGCTTTTTGTTTCATTTCTGCAGCTACCTTTTCAATTGATTTTGTCGACTTAATCTTGTCTGCTAAATCTTGTCCAAAGAGAAACTTGTCCATTTTGCATTTTTCCAGGATATCTTTGATGTTCTTGTCCATGCCTGGTAGTATAAATGATCACCTCGTTGATGCTTCCTGGTGATGAGCTTCTGCCATCAGCTTCCCCGCGTCGCACAAGTATTCTAAGAGTTGATTTTCATCCACTCCTTGATCTTTTTCCTCCAGAAGTATGGTAATTCCCAATCCCAGAGCGACCATCGCCGAACTAATAGTTCTCTGGACATAACTGGCGTAATTGTCCCTTTTTATGGCCGCCTCCTGCATAGTGGCCACTATTTCCGGATTTAAACTTTGAGGCTCCAATTGGCAATTGTCGGCGCGTGGATATTTTCATAAGAGTTCATTTGTAGTTTCCATTTTTAAACCTTCGATTATCCAGCTTTCCCATCGTGGTGCCAGTTCTGAATGCAAAGTTCCCACCTGATGATTTTCAGTTCGTGGGTCCTCTCCTAGGGTTCTTAAGACCTCTGTGTTCAAATCATGGGTCGTGTCCTCCGTAGGTGCAGAGGTACAGGAAATGTCTGATTTGGGATCGTTTCCCTCGATTGTATCTTCCGATGGTAGGTCTGGCATCTGAGCAGGTGGGACAGTCGCTGAGTCCTCATCCAACTCGATCGAATTATCGACCGAACTTACTACTGTTCCTATAGAAACAGCTATGGGAGATTGGGTTATGCCTATACCACTCGTGTAAGTACGAACCCAATTTCGTGAACGATTTGTCCCACCACTCGTGTGGGCACATTGCCAATTTACGACTACCAAATCATACCTGTCGTTTTTTCATCATTGCCGAAAATCGGTGGTGGGTGGCCGGACGTTGATGTTCTGAAAGCGTTTTCTAATTCTTTTAATTTCTTCCAAGTCCGCTCTTCCCTTTCTTCTGTTCCTTTTTCCTCTGGTGTCTTCCCATTCCGGTTGTTTATTTATTTAATTAAATGATATTTTCTACTACAATACTCTGAAAAGATGTGACGATATCGAGCACAAGAAACGTTATGATTGAAAGTTGCTAGGGGCGATGGGAGGAGGAACGTGGAGGTTCCTGCCCTCAATTTTTTTTTGTTTACTCTGAACAAGTGATGGTGTTGCTGTACAAACAGCGATACTACGTTTTTAGTAATCCCGAGAACGAGGCGTCTTATAATTGTTATAAAAATAAATCATCCCGAAAAACATTAATTTTTTGAATAATTGTTTTAACAATTGGCTATAAACAATTGAATGCTCGCCTTCCCGGCAAAAATTATAATATTCGGATTAAGCGGATCAAATAACATAAAAAAGTTTAGCTTCATCCATCGAGCTCAAAATTTTACGAACATATACCGTATCCACATATACCGTATCCACATCGAAAAACTTCCCGAGTAGAAATTGTTCTAGCATGTCTAAGTTACGACCTAGTAACTGGCTTGCCCAATTGAACTCATACGAACTGACCAATGGTTGGCTCGCTATGAGCTAATAATATTGTGAATGTTTTGTTATCCAGCCCTTGTCTAGTCACTGCCCGTCTGATCTTGGTCACAAATGACAAAGTGAGGTTATGCGACTACGTATAGTTCCATCGAGCGAAAGGCTCATGGCTGACTAGCTAACATGAGTTTTAGATGGATTTACAAAAGAAAAAAATTCTCAAGTAGGCACGACGCCATAACCTAGCCAACACTAACTAACTGTGGCTATGCGCCCCTTGGCTAGTCACTGCACAACCGAGATACGTCATGAATGATAAAGTGTGGTTATGTGACTACGTGTAGTTCTATCGAGCGATTGGCTCATGGCTGGCTAAGAAACTTGAGTTATAGATGGCGTTGCGAATGCAAGCATTCTCATGGCGAGATTCCTACTTACAAGTAAATATCTCGCCATGACCTAGCCAGCTATGCGGCTATGCGCCCCTTGGCTAGTCACTGCCCAACCGAGATTGGTCACGAATGATAAAGTGTGGTTATGTGACTACGTGTAGTTCTATCGAGCGATTGGCTCATGGCTGGCAAAGAAACTTGAGTTACAGATGGCGTTGCGAATGCAAGCATTCTCATGGCGAGATTCCTACTTACACGTAAATATCTCGCCATGACCCAGCCAGCTATGCGGCTGTGCACCCCTTGGCTAGCCACTGCCCAGCCGATCTTGGTCACAAATGACAAAGTGTGGTTATGTGAACACGTGTAGTTTCATCGAGCGACTGGCTCATGGTTGGTTAAGCAATTTGAGTTACAGATGCCGTTCCAAATGAATAAAATCCTCAAGTCGGTATATCGCGATGACCTAGCCAACACTTCCCAACTTCGGCCGCACTCGCCGGAATAAATGATCGGACAAATACAAGTTAAGGTTATGTAATTCTATGCGATTATCGCTCTCAATGCGAACGCAATTGAGTCTTTCATCCGATAATGTTATTTACATTTGTCAATCCACCCATTTTTCAATAATCTGACATTGTGTAGTGTAACATATGTAGACGATAAGAAAATTCAGAAATTAAACAAGTAGAATTGGCTCAGTGGACAACGTCACAATTCATCACCCAGAGGTCCCGGGATCGAAACCACGTTACGGCACAAGCGTTTGTGTGAGATAATTTAAAATTGAATCATTAATATATTTATAGCGCAAATATCATAACCTTAATTAATGAACAACGAAGAATATGGTAAAAGGGTCCAATGATGTAAATAATGTGAAAAAAAAAATCACGAAAATATAAATATATAGCCGCAAATATTTTTTGTCTAATCGCCGCCTAATTTTTTGTTCCCAGTCGCTAGCTGAAAAAACTAGTGCATGGCTAGGTCAGAAATATAATACAGCCGTGGGATATTTCTTTCTATCTAGTCACCATCTAATTTTTTGTATTCAGCCACTAGAGGGACAAAGCGTTACAAGGCTGGGTAGTCAATCGCTAAGACGGCTAGCTAATGGCTATTCGAAACATTACTTTACTAGCTAGTTGCTAGGCGGTGATGAGTTACGTTTTCCACTCGGGTTTAAACGCGTTTTTCTCGAAACTGTGTTTTCCAAGTCGGTGACCAGTATAATTTAAAAACCACTCGATGGATTTTGATGAAATTTAGTGTGCTTGTTGATAGCATTAAAAACTAGTCCTCAATCGAAGAATTTCCATTTGTGTTGAAAATTTCTATTTTTTTAAAACAATAAACGACCGGTTTTTTGTCGAAAACCGAAAGTTATGTGTCGGAAGCCGCCATTTTGTTAATTAAAAAAAAGCTTCGATTAAGGAATAGATTTATTATGAAACCAATGATTATTTTGTTGTTTTTTTTTATTTCAGATGATCCAATAAAATTTTATGATGGTCACCGCAAAGCACCACATGCCGAAGGGGGTCCGACAAAGATGGCGATATTTATATAAATAATCAATATTTTTCTTTGAAATTTTTTACAACTCAAGTTGAAATATAACAAAGTCTGTGTAACCACTCTTGTAAAACAAACTCAATTACTATAAAATGTTTTTATTGAAAATTCTCGTTTTGTCACGCCTCTGACTGCATCTCACCCCTTAACATGATTTTGTGATTGCACTGAATTCACGGAATCTACATTGTTAAGCCTTTCAGAATAGTTAATGATTATCTCGGGGATAATAGACAGTCACAGAGCCACCCAAATGACATGTCGAGATATACTTTTCGCTTATATAGATCTGTTAACCATCTTATGATGGCGGTGTCAACTAACAATAGGAAATAATACTACCCCTCTTACCTCTCACTACTTCTCTTACGATCGGCGTTTGTTGCATGTATATATATGATATGCATATATATGAAATATCAATGAAGCCTTATGAATAACCCCTGTTTGTTATCGTTAAATTATAGGAATAATCAAATTATACGGCGAGATAAAAATTTCTGTGATACGGAATTTTTCAATAATACTGTTTTCATTGTCAATTTTCGAAGTTTGCACTAAAAATCGTTTTTACCAATTATCGTTTTACTTTATTAATAGATTGAACAAATATATACTCCACTCAGAATCATCGCATTTCACGTACGAATTTTTAGGGAAAAATGTTATAGCACTCCCCAAAAGTTGCATCTTTGGCCCAGGTATATAGATGCAGAGTTTGCTCTAATTAGATTATTCTTTATATATGGATAAAATCAAACAATCACTTCGTAAATTTATTTCTTATTCAGACTTCCACATTTTGTAACGAAATAAATATCAATGAAGACACAGTTTCAATATCGCCTGAACATTTGAATATTTATATAATTCAATAATGATAAACGGTGATTATTCATAATGCTGCATAGAAGTCGTCGAACTCTCGCTCATAAAAATATTAAAACAAACTCAATTTTTAAATATTTGTTTTGTCAAACTGTCACGTTGTAGTTGCCAGTAAATGCAAATGAAATGTGGTTGTATGAGTGAACAATATGCGATCGTGCAAGACTTGGTATGCGGTAAATACATTTGTTGTTAATGGAGATAATTTCAATTTCGATGGCTCGAATTTTTTATTTACTTGGCACGCGCCGGGCATCGTGAGGGCTATTTCTATCGGAACTATGGTAACAATTTGTATTTATAAACATTTCAATGAGACAATATATGTTGTGTTGCCTATTAATAAAGAAGAACTGCGATGGAACTGATTTTTATTTCGTTTTATAACCTTGGACAACGATAAAATGTGAATAATTGAATCCATGTTCCAGTTACGTTAAGTGATTAATTTTATTTATTAATAATTTCATTAATAAATTGATTATTTCTATTATTCTCGGGATACATCATATCCCCATATCTGTATCTGTACAGATACGCGTATAAACATGTTATAGATGGCGCTACGCGCGGTCATGCGGCGGTTCAGCGTGTTATGCTCCCGGCTCAAAAGAGCACTCCGTTCACGACGTTTCCATGGATGGTATCGTTGCATTCTTTTTATTATCTTTTTTATTTCATTATTAATCTTTTAATTTATTATTAATAAACGAGCAATTATATATGTATTCGGCGTACTTCGTCAATACATCACAATTGGCGACGAGGATAATGGACAAAATAAGTGTGCGTTTTTCGGTATAACGTGGACAAAGATTCCGTAATAGTCTATAAAAAAGAAAGGAAAAACGCAACATGTGGTCGTTTAATTGTGTATCATCATGGCGGATGGTGCCAAAGGAAAAGCAGACAGGGAGGAAATTGAGAAAATGAGATTTACGATGACCGAGATACAAAAGCACTTGCATCTTCAGGGCCAACAAATGGTGTTTGAGCAACAAAAGCAGCCAGATCAGATGACGCAGTTGAAGCAGCAATTAGTTGAGCAGCGGAAGCAGTACGACCTCCTGGAACAGCAAAATCAGGAAATGGAAGGATTGTTGAAGGGGTCACAGCCATTGGCAACAGCATCACAGTCGTCAGTCACGGGCGATGTACAGGTGCGCTCGGGTGGATTCGGCAATCTGAAAGAATTTAAATTGTCGGACGATTGGTCGTTGTGAAGTGAGCGGCTCGACCAGTATATTATAGCCAACGAGGTTCCGGTGAATAAAGCGGTCGCTCTACTTATTACGTTGCTGGGTACGGAGGGATATACGCTATATTGCGAGACCTCTATACACCGGAATTACCTAGTTCGAAGACATTGGCCGAGCTAAGGCGCTTCAAGAGGGACCATCTGCAACCGAAGCCGAACATTATAACGACGAGGTACAAATTCGAGGAATGTCGTCAGAAGGAAGGAGAGAACGTCAAACAATACTTCGCACAGTTGAAGCAGCTATCTACGTATTGCGAGTTCGGAGCAAATCTCGAGAGTTCGCTCCGGAATCAATTCGTTTGGGGTCTACGGAGTGACGACATTAAGAAATGGCTTCTTGGAAAGTGAGATGTCAGCTACGCCAGGTGTATCGAGCTCATAAGAGCATTCCGTTCACGACGCTTCCATGGATCGTATCGTTATATTTCCATAATCTGTATTTTTCTATTATTACTAAACGACCAATTATATATGTATTCGGCGTACTTTGTGAATACATCATACTATGAGTCTCAAAATGTCACCAAATCAACTTTTCAGGTCCTCTTTTGCTGCTGGTAAGGCCTACCTCTTGCACAAAGCCTTATCTACTCTTTTCATTGCGTTTGAACTTACCGAGTATGTATCTGTTTCATCCAAGCATATGATCACGGGAATAATAATTCATTTACTAATCGAATTATTAATAAATTAAATTAAAGTGTTTAATGTCTCTATGCAACATGAATTCAATTGTTCCCATTTTATCATTGTTCAAGGTTACAAAAATGGAATAAAATTCACCAAGGTTTTTCATTCTGGTTATTTTTTTTTTAATAAATAGGCAATGCAACATATATTGTTTCTTTGAAATGCATATAAATGCAAACCGTTGGAATAGTTTCGATGTATACCAGGTGTGTAAGTATGAAACCGGAATTTGCCCATAGGTGGCGCTAGATGTCGATGCAGTTACCGACACATCACGTCAGCGGTGTCTTGTTATTGTATTGATATCCGACAAAGATTTCCAACTCACAATAACACGAGTTTCATTCAGTAGCATTAGTTTATTAGAGATAAACATGTCGAGTTTTGTGCCAACAAATTACGATTTGCGGACAGCACTACTTTTCTGTTTTCATCTGAAGAAAACCGCAGCCGAATCGCATCGAATGCTTGTGGAAGCGTTTGGTGAGCATGCTCTCGGTAAAACACAGTGTTTCGAGTGGTTCAAACGGTTCAAAAGTGGCGATTTTGACGTGAGGAACGAAGAACGTGGAAGACCACCGAAAAAGTTTGAAGACGCTGACCTGCAAGCCTTGTTGGACGAAGACGACGCTCAAACACAACAACAACTGGCGGATGTACCTACGGTAATGATATGATACTTTGTATCATATCATTACAATAAACGTGTTTTTTTCTGTACAAAAATTCTGGTTTCATACTTACACACCTGGTAGCCCTCATGATGTCCGCCGCCCTCATTAAATAGTCCTCACGATGTCCGCCACAAGGCAAGTAAATAAAAATGTCGAGTAATCGGTTTTAAAATTATCCCCATTCACGACGAATGTACGACCGCATACCAACTCTTGCGCGATCGCATAATGGTCACTCATACAGCAACATTCAATTTGCATTGGCCGATAATTACAGTGTGAAAGTTTGACGAAATAATTGTAAAAAAAGATTGTGTTTTTATTCATATTTATATTCTTTTTAGCAATAGGTACATACCATAACTTTTACAACATCGATGCAGCATTATGAATAATCTCCGTTTATCATTGTTAAATTATAGGAATAATACAATGTTTAGGCGACTTAAAAAAATGTGTATAAATATAGAAGTTTTCATTGGTACTTATTTTATTATAAAATGTTGGAATCTGAATTGGAAATAGACTTTCGAAGCTATTGATTAATTTTATTAATATATAATAAATAATCGGAATAGAGCATACTCTTAGTCTATCTTTGGCTCAGTGAAAAGGCATGTTTCTCGAAAAATTCGTATGCGAAATGCAATGAATGTAAGTTAAGTATATATTTTTAAATCTATCAATAAGGTAAAATGATAATTTGAAGAAACTATTTTTCGTCCAAGTTCGGGAAATTTGTAATGAAAGCAGTATCCATATAAAAATCCATATTTCAATGAATCCTTAATTCACCTGATGATTTGATGATGGCTATAATTTAACGGTAATAAAGAGGGGTTATTAAAGATGCTTCATTGATATGTCGTATACAGGGTGGACCATATGACGTGACCACCCCAAATATCTCCGTTGCCTTTAGAGTGACGAAAAAAATGTCGAGAGGTATTTTGGTTGATTTCGAAGGGCTGATACAGTGGTGAAAAATTCATTTTTGTCAAGGCCATAGTCCTTACGTTCTCAAGATCGTCAATGGTTTTTCAAATGGGAACATGTTTTTTGTTTGTTATTAAGACGTTATATCTGATATTCAGACGAATCAAACGACCCATGATATCATGTAATTGCATTTGTTGTACGGAAAATTTATTGTAATAAATGTTCGAAGTGATGGCCAGTAACCTCGACATATTTATGAAGACGTCGGATAAATGATTCTCTTGATCTTCGAATAGCTTCTGGTGTAATAGCGGCGCAGGCTCTTGTAATTCGTTCTCGCATATTCGCCGGCGTCGTCGGAACATCATGGTAAACACGATCCTTTATAGCTCCCCATAGGAAGAAATCAAGTGGCGTTAAATCCGGCGACCGAGCAGGCCAAGGGATTACTGCACCTCTCCCAATCTAGCATCCGGAAAATTTTCGGTTTAACATTTCGCGAGCTATAACTCCCCAATGAGCTGGACAGCCATCATGTTGATACTACATTCGGCATCGTTGGGCTAACGGGACATCTTGTAGCAATTCCCCCAAGGTGTTGTTAAAAAACTCGACGTATTTTCGTCCATTCAAATTGGTGTCTATGAAAAATGGTCCAATAATCTGGTCCTCTATTATGCCATAGCCCATTCACAGAACTGAACCCTATTTCCAAAATCGGCACCATAAAGTTCTTGATGCAAGAAAATATGGTACGGATTAAATTCATGTCGTCTTAATATTCTTAAAACACTCGCCTTCAATCTTTTGGAATAGCGATCAATTTGCCGCTTACTTAATTGCGGATCATGAACTACTGCAGCCAGAACGGCAATTCCTGCTTCTTCGTTTGTTTTAGTTTTTTTTTTGAGTCTGTGAATGCATTGACGCACTACCGACGGGCCACCGTGTGGTGGTGTCCCGTCGAGTGTGGGACTCGGCGGCTACTCAACCGTCCCTACCCACTAAATACATATCTCCCTGTACGCCCGACACCAGCCCGAAACTGTTATTTACATTACTTCAGACTGGGCGGCTGTCCTTGCGTGCTCTACAGACACGTCCCTTCCCTTGAAATCCGTTTGTTACTCGTGCCTGAGATCCTTTTCTGTTATCGCCTTTGTTTAGTTTTCCAGGCATCCATCCATTCTTTTGCTCCGAAGGACCGTCGTTACGTAGTTAGCGATTAATCGCCAATTGTCCGTGTCCGCCGTCATCAGTGTCGTCACATTGTCTGGTGTGATCGGTCCTAGTACTGTTTCCAGTCTGCGTCTTTGCTCGGTCCAATGCTCGCACGTGAAAAACGTGTGCTCTGCGTCGTCCCGAGTTCCCCTGCAGTATTTACACTCTGGCGAAGCCAGTCTGTTCATCGTGCAGAGTTACTTGTGGAAGTACCCGTGTCCAGACAGGAACTGGGTCAGGTAGAAATCCACCTCCCCAAATTTCCTCTCCTTCCACGAGCTGATTTCCGGTATCAGTCTTTTTGTCCGCCGTCCGTCCTCGTTTGCCGTCCATCGGTTCTGCCATAGCTCGAGCGTTTTTATCCGTTCCTCCGTCGTAGCGTTTTCCCTCCCACGAAGTCCATTGCGGCGATAAATGCGACGACGCTCTGCAGCGAGCAGGTCGATGGGGATCACGCTCGCGATAACGAAGACCGCGTTTTCAGACACGGTCCGATACGCACACGCAATCCTCAACGCCCCCACCCTCTGCACGCTCGTCATGGCTTTCGCCCGCTTCCGCACTTTTAGGACGTCGGCCCACACCTCCGCCCCGTAGAGCATAATCGAGTGGGTGACGCTCATTCGTAGTTAGTCTCCGTAGACTTGGTCTCGGTCCGTTGGTATTGGCCATGAGTCAGGGCCTTCGTCTTTCCCACAGCCTTGCTCGTCGCGTTTCGTATGTGCGGCCAGAAGGTCAGCTTCGTATCCAGGGTAACCCCTAGATACTTGACTTCATTCTGTTTCTGTTCGTTTCGTCCCTATGTTCATCAGTTTAATTGTCTCTATCCGTTATCGTGTGAGCAGTACTAACTCGGTCTTTTGTAGTGCCAGTTGCATTCCGTGTCCCGTCATCCATGCGTCCACACGCCTCATCACCTGGTTCAGCTTAAGCTGAATGTGGTAGCTATCGCGGGCCACTATCGCGACAGCGACATCGTCGGCATACGCTACAAGGCACGTGTCCGAAGGCATGTCCATTCTCAGTAGGCTGTCGTACAATCCGTTCCATATGTCGGGGCCCAAGATGGAGCCTTGCGCAACTCCTGCCGTTATCCGTTTGTCCCTTCGTCCGTCCGTTGTCTCGTACATGAGTATGCGGTCTCGGAAATAGTCCTCCAACACCCGGATGAGGTAGGGAGGGGCCCGGAAAGTTGTTTCCAACGTATCCAGTATGTCCTCCCACCTAACGGAGTTGAAGGCATTTCGAACGTCCAGTAGTGCCAGGAGGAACACTGGTCTCGCTCCATGGCAGAGCGGTCTTCCAGTGTTTACTGAAAACCCCCCCGGCCAGGCACCCGTTGTACGTATCCAGGTGTGCATTCGGCAGTTGCGAAGCAACAATACGAAGTACCTCCCCGGGACCCCATCGGGGCTTGGTGCCTTGTTCGGTTTCAGTATCTTGACAGCTGCCGCCAGCTCCTCTTCCGTGAAGAAGGGGCATTCGGTCTGTATTCCTGTATCTGTCTCTGTCACTTGTTCCGGATGTGTCGGGAAAAGGCCGCCAACAATCTTTTCCATCGTACTGGCGTCCCTTGTCACCGGTGGGGCTCTGGTCCCCAGCGCTCGGGTCACAATCCTGTATCCCGCGCCCCAGGGATCCGAGTCCACCTCGTCCGTGAGTCGTTTCCAGTTTTGTCTTTTACTGTCATTGATTGCGAACCTCAGCTGCCCTCTGGTGCGCCGGTACTGTTCCGTACAGGCAGCTGCATCCTCTCGATTTCTGACTCTCTGGGCTCTCCGCCTAAGTGCCCTACAGCTTTGTCTGAGGTTCGCTTTCTCCGTTGTCCACCAGTACACTGTTTGTCTGTTTTGTACGTATCGTTTCAGTGGCATAGAGGCCTTGCAGAGCTGCTGGAGAAGTTTGGTGGTCTCTCCAGCAAGCGTGTCCGCTCTGGCCCGGATTGTCCCCTGCGGCAGTCGTTGCTCAGGGCGCTCTGCAGTCATCAGTCGTCTCGTCAGTGCGTCTTTGTCTAGACGATTTACGTCCCACCTTGTGGGCCGTTCTCCCGACGCCTGTTTGTCCTTGTCTCGTCCGTTATGTCGAAGGCGATGTACTGGTGGTCACTAGCGTTGTAGTCTTCAGTCACTCTCCACGCCTTTACTTTGGTCAGAATTCGGTCCGGGCCATCGTCACGTCGGGTGTCGAGTTTCCGTATCCTGGTCGTCGATAAGTCGGTGTCGTTCCCTGGTTAACTACTGCCAGTTCTAGCCTTGCGGCCATCTCCAGCAGTAGTCGTCCACGTCTGTTCGTCGTTGACATCCTCCACTCGACCGCTCGTGCGTTAAAGTCGCCTGCGACGATAACTGCGTCCCCGGGGATATCCCTCAGTGCGTCTTCAATGGCGTTCAGTTTTTCCGCGTACTCGCGCGCCATACAGTTTGGGGATATATAGACACTGACGTACGTCAGCACGCCTATTTTCACCCAGGCGCAATCCGCGCCTCGCCCGCGAGTTGTGACTCGCGCCGCGCTTTCCCCTCGGACCCACACTGCTAATGTGCTCGAGCTATTGGCAAACCATTCTGTCTGAGTCAAGCCTCTGTATTGTTCACTAATTATAAGTATGTCAGCGTCGAATTCCGCTGCAATCTGAGGGAGTAGCGCGTGTGCCACACTGCTCCGGTTCGTGTTGCATTGGAGTACCGTCGTAGTCATTTTGTCGTCGTGTTTTTTGCGTCTGCTAGGGCTGCTTTCAACACGGCGCACGGAGCCATGCCAGGCACGTGTGCGTGGTCCTGGTCAGCAGTTCCCGCGCAGAGGAAACACGAGGGAGAGCTGTTACACACTTTACTCGCATGTCCCCTGTCACCGCACCGCCAGCAGTTCTCATGTCTGTCCGGTCCTGTGCAGTCTCTCTTCGTGTGTCCATATCCGAGGCATCGGTGACCCCTTGTCACACGTAGCCTTTGCCTTATGCGGCAATTGACCCACCCAATCTTAATCCTCCCTTTTTATAGTAGGCCCATGGCCTCTGTGCTGTCAAACTCACACACAGCCATCGTTCGGCCCTGGTGGTTCATGCCAAAGATATGGACCTTGTGATCCGTGTTTGTGCCTGTCTCCCGGTTGATTGCGTTCGCGACGTCGTCATTCGTTGCCCAAGTCTCGGGGTTTCGCTGCTCAGCAGCTACCTCCTCGGGGCTTGGGGTTTGCTTGTCTCTCTTCCGATTTCTCTGGGGGGTCACGTCAGTCCGGTCGCACCGTTTCGGTTGTGTGGTCGCTGTCCTTCGGAGTTTTCTCATGCGTTTCAGCTCGAAAATTCCCACCTCTACCGCTTCCTTCATCTCACACATTCTTGTCGTAATTCTTATCGTCTTGTCGTCCGTGCTGTCATTTTGTCTAGGGTGCTGCTTATCATCACAAGTTACTCTCGCAGCTTATTCTTCGCAGCATCCCAGTTTCCTGGCGACCCTCCGTCTGTCTTGTAAGTTCCGGTCGCGGTTACCATGACACTGGCCAGGTTTCCTACCGGTGTCATGGTGGGGGCGGGCAAGCCCCTTTGGCTCCTCGGAGTCGGTGTTCGGTGCAGGTGGCGCTTGTGAGCCTGCTTGTTTCTTTGTGTTCATTGTCATTTTTTTATTCATGTCCTCCTTGTCCTGCGCATGTAGGGTAGGTGTGCAGTGGCCAGAGATCCCCGTTGGTTGTAGATGGTGGTAGCGGCGGTCTGTCTTGAGCTACCCCCGTGCACCGAGCGCGCCTACAGTCCGGTGGCCTCGGCCGTCCCCCCCCCCCGCCTCCCCGCAGCGGAGGCCCATCCGGTCACCAGTCGGCACCACTGCGAGGGGCGAAATTTGGCGCAAAGCGCTTTACCAGAGTGTGGGGCTGCCTCCCGGCTGGCTGGGCCGGGTTCGGGCCCCCTACTACTGGCGGCCCAGGAGCGCCTTCCTGGTTTTACGACTGTACCCTCCAGAGTGGGCGCGCACACAGCGCCGGAAGAGGCTCCCTCTCGGCTGGTTTTACCACCCAGCCAGGGGGTTCTGCTTTATTTCCTCGCGTTCCGTCAGAGGGATCCCGTGGGCTCACTCTCTCTTGGGCGATGCCCGTTTATAGGGCCCCCTCCTTTCATACCCCGCTTGGGAAAATACCCGTTTATAGGGTTCCGTCTCAATCGTGGGCGATACCTGTCTATAGGGTCCCCAGATTCATTCTGCCATGGGGCCTCTACTGGGGCGCTCAGAGGTGTAAGTATGTTGTGCGTGAGTGGTTGTGCGGCATTCGCTTACCACTATATGTGGCCGCAGCCAGAGCTTCCATTAGCCGCCCCTGTTATTGCGTTGTCGCGGAAGACATTGACGCGATAGGGAGCGTTTTCAGCGGGCGCGACGTGGACGCAGGAAGATAGCGTTTCCCCTTTATTGTTGTTACGCGCACAAAGGAGCTGCCCACCTCGTTTGTTTTAGTCTTGCGACGTTTCCTTTTCAGTTCATTGACATCGCCCGTTTCACGGAATAAATTAATAACTCGATCGGAACTTCGACATGAAGGATGATTTCTGTCAAGGTAACATTGTGCATAAAGTTCCTGTGCTTGCACAGGGTTTCTGCTGGTCTCACCATAAATCAGAATCATTTCAACTTTCTCTGCTTATCTGTACAATACCATTTTCGATACGGTAATCACATATTACTGTGGATGGATATACTTGTCTACTGATTCTAATATTGGTAGATAGTAAACATTCTTCACTTTGCTACAGTTTTACTACGTTACAATGCCAGTATTTACAAACATGAGAAGCGACTCCGACTATTGACATTGTTGTGTTTGTTGGTCAACCTGCGCCGCTATCACACCAGAAACTATTCGAAGATCAAGAGAATCATTCATCCGACGTCTTCACAAATGTGTCGAGGTTAATGGCCATCACTTCGAACATTTGTTACAATTGAGAGAAAGTGTCGCAAAGACGCAGTACTCTCGGCCCGAGCAAAAAAAGCGCCGGACACCAGGCAACCTGTGCGACACCCGTGCAGCACCATGCGAGGGAGAAAGCGTTCACCCAGGCGCCACTACTTTCTCACAAGCACTCGCTGGGGCTCGACTGCATATAACGGCGACGCCGGCTTACGAATCTAAGACAAGCTCGCTCGAAGTATCGGACGTTTTACGTCACATACACGACAGCTTTCTCCTTTTTTGCACTCCCAGGTTGCATCTTCGGCGGAGATCCCGTAAAACCAACCCACAGGGACAGATTGTCGTGAAGAGAGCGGCCACCGCCAAGAAGTCCACTGCTACAGCATGGAAGCGCGTTCAGGTTGAGCTGCCGCTCCGTTGCCTGCCTGGACGCCTGACTAGGCCCCCTCGGCGCATGCTAATACCAGGAAACACCAGGGTGAGACGACTCATCTCGCCGCTGTGGTACTCGATCTGCCCATCGCTGCTCTCACCCACTGTCCAGCCCGCCAGCCAAAAGAGCCAACAGAAGCCCCCAGAGAGCGAGACTCGCACGAGTGCACCGAGGAACCCAAGCTCTCCTCGACGTTCCACCGGAGTCAGCCACTCCGAGAAGGGACGCAGCTACCCAGACGTCTTTTGGAAACGAGTGGGAAGCTCCCACTCAACACAGTTGAACAGAGAATCTACCCGAAGGCAGCCATACTCCACCACTGTGGCTCCTGCCTGGAGTCCGCAGGACTAGAACTCTGCCCTCGTTGCTCTGGAGCAAGTCTCCACGAGACTCCATTCAACCTCGACTCATCGATTGCAATAATAATTATGACTGTAAAAAAAATGACGTGAATCTTAAATACCATCGCCTGACTCCAGTTCTCTCGACGACCTACCCCAGCGCTGCACCTCTACTCTGCAAAAATGAACTACCGTACAAAGCGAGCTATTGTACAACAATACATTTTCTGCACAAAAAATTCAATCACATTATTTGGATATTCTTATTGTCAATACGATTACGATTTTCCGTTTTTACACGTGTATTTTGGTGAAAAATAATTTTAAGGTTATGATATCATAGGTCGTTGGATTCGCCTGAAAATCAGCTACAGCGTCTTAATAAAAAAATACATGTTCCCATTTGAAAAGCCATTAATTACCTTGAAAATGCAAAAACTATTGCCTTGACAAAAATTAATTTTTTACCACTGTATTAGTCCTTCGAAATCAATCAAATTACCTCCTGACATTTTTTTCGTCACTCTAAAGGCAACGGAGATAATTGAGGGGGAGGGGGGGGGGTCACGTTAAATGGTCCATCCTGAATGTGCATGTAAAATGTAATGGTAAGAGAGGGGCTAGTGCAATTCCCAACAGATTATTGACGGCTCAATCATAATATGGTTAACACAACTATAAGCGGAAAGTATATCTGAACATGCGATTTGTATGGCGTGTTTGACCGTCTGTCACCACCGCAACAATTATTAACTATAGTAAAAGGCTTGGCAATATAGATATCATTAGTTCAGTGCTATGACAAAATTATGTTAATAAAGTGGGGATAGCAGTAGCATCTCATGAGTGACATAAGTACATACGTGCATTAATTTATGAACTTTCTAAGTACGATATTTCAAAAACTATTGCCATTCGCTCAAAATTCATTTAACCCTAGGACCCTACACTATCTGTACTAAACAAATAACCTATACTGGGGTTACGCAGACCCCAGCACTTTAAATCAACGCTGCTAACGGACTGTTTGTCGCAGAGAGATTTAAAAAAAAAATCGAACGCTTGAGAACTGACGAATGGAATATGCTTTGCGAGAAAAACCTAATATAAATGTATCAGAGCGAAAAATACGATTGAACAAGGCAAGAAAAATTATGTTAGCATCTCTCACTAATAATGTAGGGAATTATCGATGGGCCTCGCATCAAGCACAATGGATGCAAACTGTCTTTAAGCATCGCGAAGGCAAATCTATTTGTCTGCTTCATTGAAAACAACTTATAGATATCGCAAGGTCGCAAATATGAATTTGTCTTATAGCGAACATACGCAATGCAAAATGTTCAGAGATGCAGATATTGAAATGCCAAAAACATAAATGTCTTTTGAATGAGATAACATTTGATAAAAACTACACATCTTTGGTTACTACAAAGCCAAAATTCTTCCAAAGACAGGCAACTAAATACTAAATAGCCAAAAATGTGGAATTCTCTTGCATCGAACCCAGGTAATTCAATATATATCTTTTCATATACCGAGAAGTTAGAATGAGGAATTTGTCATTGCTAAAAGAAAATTTAAAAAAAATTATATTTGTACGTATATTGCGGAGCTGAAAATAGGGACAAAGTCTGCTCGATCACAGACAATGAATCCGTGTCCTCAAGCATCACTGAGCCAAACATGGATTTTCTTGCTTCATGGCAGATAAGACAAATTCAAACCTTTAGGTATCAAGAGGCCAGAAGGGTAAAAAATGTGTACGTCGCGTAAGTTAACCAGATACCAGGCAACGGTAACAACAATTAATTTAAACACAATCAAATAATACTTGATGCAGCCGGTATGCTCGTTTAGTAGTTAGCGTGCTTGGCTCTGAACCAGCACATCTGAACAAGCCGCGGGTTCGAATCGCAGTCTCGTAGTCTCAAAGAAAAATAAATAAGAGCGTGATGTAGCTCCGGTTCTACACTCATGTCACGCACACATACCAGTACGTGTACGTATCACTGTAGCTTGTGATTTATTTGTCGGTGAGGCGCGATTAGCTCCGAAACTGAAAAGCGAACCTGGTACCGGCTGTAATGGTATATGTTTTCTGCAGTTTCCCTATACGCCTTTTAGATATCTTGGCGAAGCGACGGTAACGCCGTCTGTCAGTTAATGGCGGCAACTCGAGGTCGTTCTTCTCATAACAGTAAACATGATTTGCATACAAATCACTGCACATTGTGACAGGAAAATGTCACGGTATTCTCTTCTCGACGTCTCAACGTTCAAATTCATTGTACGAGCGCGATCTATCGGCTAGTTAGGCCCGCCCGAAGATATATCGTAGGACCCGTTGGGAAAGCGAGGCACTTCGCCGTTCACATTGTGAAGCAACGTGTGGTCAGCTCCCGCGGGTCTGTGGCGGTATCGCCACCAGCCAGAGCGGTTTTACCGACGGAGAAAGGAGACCAAATGAGGGCGCCACAGCGACAGCGAAAGCAAACGCTGGTACCACGGCGCTGGGACGCATAGGGAGGAAGAGCTCCGATCTAGCGGCTACATCCGTAGCGTCCTTCCTAGAACTTCCGGTCATCTCGAGCGAGCAACACGCGAGCAAACCCCTAGTCCGCGACAAAGACTGATTAAAAGTAATTCTGTGCCTTAACTTCGTTTGGGAGAAGTAAAACCCCCAAAGGTCCATTGCGACTAATTGTAATTCGCGTTATAATCGGAATTGTCCCGATTTATTGTGACTCGCGTTATCGTCCTTGTAATTGTATTCAGTCGTCATTTTAATTAAAAGTGTGATTTATAAATTTGGTCGGAATATCAGGAAATGAGATATCCTCAAAATAGGGCAAGTCACGTTAACTATACTCGTTTCTGTTGGAGCGACTTCAGTCTGACCGGAAAGTGTGCAATTTTCCCATCTTTAAAATTGTCTTTGGGTCATCCAATCGAACCATCGAGCAAACTGAGCTAACACAATACACAGACTTTTTATGTTATATTTCACCTTATTTGTACAAATTTTCAAAGAATAATATTGATTATTTATAAAAATATCGCCATCTTTGTCGGACCCCCTTCGGCATGTAGTGCTTTGCGGTGACCATAATAAAATTTTACTGGATCATCTGAAGTAAAAAAAAAACAAAAAAATCATTAGTTTAATGATAAATCTAGCCCTTAATCGAAGCTTTTTTTAAAATTAACAAAATGGCGGCTCCCGACAGATAACTTTCGATTTTCGACCAAAAAATCGCTCGTCTATTGTTAAAAAAATAGAAATTTTCAACAAAAATGGAAATACGTCCATTAAGGACTAGTTTTTAATGCTATCAATAAGCACACCAAATTTCATCAAAATCCACCGTGTGGTTTTTGAATTATAGTGGTCACCGACTTGAAAAACATAGTTTCGAGAAAAACGCGTTTCAAGTTTTTCGATGTGGATACGGTATTATATGTTCGTAAAATTTTTAGCTCGATGGATGAAGCTAAACTTTTTTTTATGTATTTTGATCCGCTGAATCCGAATATCACAATTTTTTGCCGAAAAGTCGAGCATTTAATTGTTTATAGCCAATTTTTGAAACAATTTTTCAATAAATTAAAGTTTTTCGGGATGGATTATTTTTTAAAAATATTTTGGGCAATTTTAGAAAGAAAGCATTATTTATAAAAAAAATTCTAAAGTTCATAGTTTTTGAGTAATACATTTATGAAAATTTCTGAAAGAGTTTTCCTACTTTACACTTGATTTATGTATAGAAATACTAATTAAAAAATTACATCGAATCATCAATTCCTGGCCTATACAATAGGGCTTCTGCCGATGTGGAAGCTTCCAAAATATTAATTTATCGTTGTCTTAACCGAAAATTTTCAGTTACCAACAAGACTATTTATAGAATATAATAAGGGGGGGGGGGGGGCAAAACCGGTTGCTTGCAGCTGCCGTCTGCTACCTGCCACGGGGACCCGACGCCTTCACTAATTGTGGGATATCCCGGAAACTATTTATCGGATTGACTTGACATTTTCAGGGAATATTTTCGAATTTTTTTTTTCAGAAAAACTACAAAATAAATCGAGAATACAAAGAAGGGTGTTTATCATATATATCAGTGACTGTATACAATAATTTTTTGAAGCGATTAATTTCTAAATGCCGGCTGTGCAGCGTCTATCTCAGAACTGCATTTTTCAAGTTGGCCGGAAACATAACTCAGACAATTTTCAACCGATTCACTTGAAATGTTGAAAATATCTTGAAAAATGTATTGTCTATAGAAGTACGTAGGATTTTTTTTATATTGCATGGTTCATTTGTTATTAACGATTTTTAGGCAAATTTTGACAAATGAAAAATTTGCCTAAAAAATCGTCAGATAATTGTTAATAACAAATGAACTATGCAATATAAAAAAAATCCTACGTACTTTCATAGACAATATATTTTTCAAGATATCTTTAACATTTCAAGTGAATCAGTTGAAAATTGTCTGAGTTATGTTTCCGGCCAACTTAAAAAATGCAGTTTTGAGATAAACGCTGCACGGTCGCCATTTTGGAATTAATCGTGTCACGTATGACGTTATTCTCTGATTTCTTTTTGACCAGCACACACATAATTGTACACATGCGAGAAGCAATGGAGCCAGCTATTTTTATTTTTCACCGCAACTGAAAATATAAGCGTTCGAGATACCTATCACAATTGTATTGCTTCTTACACTCCATAGACGCATGCATCACAGACCATAGCGAAGATATACTCTTCCCCTGTTTATCAACCGGACACAATACCTAATGCACGTATTTTCGTGTAGCGACCCGCTCCGCTGTTTTTCCCGCTCTGCATGAGAGCAGTAATAAAGGTTTTCCGTCCGGAGCCTCAAGCCCTATGATAGGGATTGGCAAGGCGACATGGTAGAGATCCAAAAAATATTCAACCTTTACTGCTTTTCAGAGGAGGTCGAACTTTCGAATATTAGACGAAAAATTGTTCTCCTGTGTGCCCAAATTAAGAGCGTAGCCTTCCTGGTAAAGTCATCTCGCCCTCCTTGTCTCGACGACAAGCGCGCCGTATAGCCGAAGTTTTTAATGCCGATACACGTTCGTAATCCAGGTCTTCCGTAGAAAAGTGTGATCCGACAGTAGTATTGGACGTATATTATAATAGATTCAGTCTCAATTAAGATTTTCCCGCGTCGTTACGCTGTTCGAAATCCGGGTCTTCTGTAGAAGAGTGTGATTCAGCGTAATTATTAAAGTCAATTCATATTGTTTTATAATCGAAAAGGTCAAATGACCAAATATTTCAAAGTACAAGTTTTGTTAATCCGCGACCAGATCTCTAGAAGATTGTGAGAGCACGCGTGTGTGTTTAAAGAAATATTCAATGAAAGCAAGAATACGTTATTGAAAAGCGACGACATCGCTCCTGATTGTCAAAGGTATTTGTCACATTATAAAATTTACTTGGAACGTACCAATTTATTATTTCATCGAGTGTTTATTAAACTATGACTCAAGACATTGAAGTGCCTTTATTATCAATTTCCTAAATCCATAAAAGATACAAGATCTCTCGAGGTCTTACAGCAAAAGTTCCCACATAATTACCTTCCCAAAGAGCACTCGAGACTTATTAGGGTAGTAATCAGAGTAAAGCGTTTACCGCTCGACACTTATAACTCTAGAAATATATATCATTTCTAAACGGCTTCGGACGTAACAAGCGCTTTAAAAAATTATTGTATACAGTCACTGATATGTATGATAAACATCCTTTTTGTAATCTCGATTTATTTTGTCGTGTTTCTGAAAAAAAAATCCCAAAAAGCCTTTTTTTTCGGCCTCTAGAGTGGCCTAAGGCCTTAAGCTACTATACCGCATTTGCCGAGGATAAGGGGAAACTGTGGAGAACCTGTACCGGTGCTGACGGCTGCATATTCCCGTTTGCTCACTGATTGATGTGCCAGCATATGCACGGCTAGGCGGTTGCCGCTCCGAGTATTGGCCATGCATATCACTGCTTAAGTCGCTATACCGCCAAAACCGAACCCCGATCAGTGTAGGTTGATATTAGTTTTATATTTCTTATAATTATAATGTGTTCTCGTTTTGTTGATGTTCACGGGAATTGTGTACGGCACGCAGTGGTTTTGGCAAAAAAATGATTTGCCTGACCGTTATGACAAATATTTGTTTGACGTATGGATGAAATAAAGAATGGCAGTAGGCATAGAGATAGGTGATTGATTAATGCATTTCCGACAACAAATGGAACGTTTCACCGTGATCATTCCGTGCATCGATTGGTACGATGTTACTTGGCACTACGTTACACTTTATAGGCCATTGATAGCCGAAAACCTAGTAAAGTTAAATTCTTTAGGGGTTTTTCGTCTTATACACCGTCGGGCGGCGGGGAACAACGTATAGTAGCTGTGTAATATAGCTGGATAAAGGTAGAGAGTCTATGGCTTGTCGAGGCGTTACTCTTCTTGCAATACTTCGTACAAGCGATAACGAGCCACCCGGGAAATTGAGTCGTCCCGAACCTTCCTCGGCAGACGCCTCTCAGTACGATATGTGTGTGTGTATGTATATATGTGTATCTACACCCATACGTTTAAATGTGTGCGTATGTATGTAACAAGGGTCCTCGTGCTATTGCCAGCACAGAGGGCTATGGGTCTTGTGATAAAAACCGGACAATAAAACCTATCGCGAAGAAAATAAATATACTTCGTTCGCCAATACATCTTGTACTTTGTCGATTTCTTTCCCTCTTCCTTTATTGTAATCAATGCCTCTGACGGTGCAACTTTCAAGATCTTGCGAGTATGATATGTGACGAGACAAAAAGCAATAAAAGTACTGGGGCAATAGATAAGAAAACGTAGTAAATAACGTATCGCTCCAATGCAAAAACGAGAAAAGGAAGAGATTGATACTTCAGTTTCTCATCTCTCAGCCATCCGGGTCCTGTTATCTGTACATTCACATATACGACGCACTGTCGTTGTCGCGCGCCGTCTTGCGGCGAACATATGTGGCAGAGTTGGTGCACACGGCGCGAAAAATGTATAGGTTATGAAAGAAAGAGAGAGGGAACGAAGGCGGAGAAAGAGCAGCGTAGCGAGAAGCAGAAACTCGAGTATTCATGGAACACATGGTGCGCAAAAAACCATTTGACTGCGAAAGAATATTCCCTCATCTACTCGACAACAATAGAGTACGTTCTAAACGATATAGTTTCTCCATAGAATGAAGAGCGGAGTTCACTCCAGCAAGAAGCGGCGCTCACGTTCGACCTTCATTTTTTCTCCTTCGTCCGTACAAATGTTTTTTATTTTCTTTGAATTCATGTTGGTATTTCAATGAAGTAGCAAAAGTAAATAATCAGTACTCAGCTTCTCCAAATTTTTATTCAACATTTTTTAAATCATTCGCGAATGCAATGTTTTCGCGCGTTTCGGAGGATGCAGCTTCGAAGAGTGCATCCTTGGACTATCGTGATTTCAAACTATCCTTGCAAATTATCCTTATAACCTTCACGTTAGAAGAGTTCTCGCATTTCCATGCTTATGAAATCCACGTGGACGTCCTTTTCAAATCCTTTTTCATCCACGATCGATCGTGGATGGAAAAGTGCGCCTGCGAAGAGGAAAAAGTTGCATCCAATATATGCATTGTTATGTCTGAAGGCGTTAAGAAAATATACATATATATTTTTCGTATATATTTTTATAGAGTTATAAGCATCGAGCGGTAAACGCTTTTCTATGTTTAATACCCTAATGTGTCTCGAGTGCTCTTCGGGATAATAATTATGTGGGAACGGTTGGTGTAAGACCTCGAGAGATCTTGTTTCTTTGATGGATTTGGGAAATTGGAAATAAAGAAATTTCAAAATCTTGAGTCACACATTACTTTAATTAGTACTTGATGAAAGAGTTATTTATCTATAATATAATTATTCTAATATTGTAAATACCTTAGGCTATCTGAAGCGGTGTCGTCGCATTACAATTTTGTACTCTCGTTCTCGTTGACAATTTCTTTTAAACACACACGTATTCGCGTTCTCTACTTCAGAAGAGCCGGTTGCGGAATAACAATAAATGATACTTCAAAATATTTGGTCGTTTGACGTCTTTTGAATATAAAAACAATATAACTTCGACTTCGATAATTTTGCCAAATCACACTCGTCTACAGAAGACCCGGAATTCGGACCGCACACAGTGAATTGAGGCTAACAAGGAGACGGCACGAACGTGGGGTCGGGGGTTTGGCCGAATTTTTTTTGTGGTGAAAGAGGAACCCTAGCACCTCACGTGGTTAAAGTAGCAGGACGCACTACTCGGAAAATTCCGAGAAGCATCGATTCAACGTTTCTTAGGCGCCTTATCAGTTTAAAATGTCAGGCACTTGTCGAGCCGCCGTCTAGTCTAGACCGTTAGGGCTCGGTCTTTTGCGCCCGAGGTCTCGCGTTCGATTCCTCCTTCGGATCTATTTTTTTCTTCTTTTTTATTTTTTTTGTTATCCCCACAATTGTTCAAAACGGTCCTCATGTCTACATTATTAAAAAAAATGTATTTTAGCTAAAGAATGTAAAGTTTTTCATTCACTGAAAAATATTCGTGCTCGTTGTTCTATTTGGTTTTGTGGCTTTGTAAGCGTCTAAAGAATTTTGACCTGGGGTCCCCTTAGGATTATAACGGACATTTGCGCATAGGACTGTTCGTGAGTCTATGAGAATTGAACAGCAGTTCATTTTTCGATTTCGTCGTAAACAAACGTGCCTATTTCTTATTGTTAGATTTCAAAGTTCTCTTACAATTCGAAGTTAAAAATGTCGACTGAAGAAGTTCCTGGCTTTTCTGGAATAGGAGAGGAAATTCCTGAAGAATCCATGTACAGTGACAAATCAAAATCGCGATTGAAGGACGCAGTAGTTTATTATGAAAAGCTATTGACGGAAAATAATTTAATTGCATCGACACCTTCGGAAGAAATATCTCACAATGCTATGTTATTGGCCGGAGAACTTTATAATAATACATTGGAACTTTTGGGTCAAAACATTCGTAATTGAAGAAGAATTAATTCACGCTCATGAGGATTGCGAAGAACTACAGTTCGAAGTGCCCCAACTTGATTCTTCTTCAGACGGGTACGAACCAGAACCGAAAAAAAATAAAAATGAAATGATTCTCATCGCCTACAAAGTCAAAGTCATGAACATTGCTAAAGTGCATCCCACGTACTTTTGGCGACATTGCAAAAAAAAAGGATGCAGCCGCTTGAAGAGAAAAGATTATCTTTCACAATGGGAGAATTATATTAAAAGTGGTGGAACGAGATTGGACAAATTTGAGGCGATAGATTCATGGACCTACGACCGTTTTGTGGAAGCAAGGCAGCAACAACAGCAAGTTACGAAAAGAAGTTGACAACAATGGGCGTTGGCTGCTGCTGCAGATTTCATCGATTTCAATTTCAAGGTGTCTCATCGATGGGTCACGGCATTCAAACAGAAGCACAAAAGTTCTCAACGGAAAATCAAGAAACTGGTTTCGAAAAAAGAGGCGACATCAATGGAGGAAATCTGGGCGTCTGCAGAGACCTTTCGTCGACAGACGTGCCGCTTAATACCTCAATACCATGAGGATTAGGTTATAAATACTGACCAAACAGGTAAATACAAGTTTTCTGCGTATAAAATGTTTTTACCGATGCAAAATGTATAAATTCAAAATTAATTACATAAAAAGGTTTCTACATACATATTCGATATTTTTTAATATTAAAAACACATCTTTTTTTTTACGATGTAAATATCAATTTGTTTTCACCAGGACACTCACTCAAAAAGGGAGTAAAACAGTTTTCGTCAAAATGTCGGATTTGAATGAAATGACGCATTTGTACACCGCACAATATTCCGTCACATTATCCGGAAAACTGTTCCCACATGTTTTCGTATGTTTGTAAGAGGCGACCGGGCATTTCGGACCTCATATTAAAAAATTAGTAGATAGCTATGCCAATACATATACGAACGTCATCGCAACATCATCGAAGTCCGGAAAACTAACAACAGCCTTATACACGGATTTTCTCCAGAAATGTTTAAAAACTTACGTCGGGGAGAATAAATGTTTACTTCTCATTGACTCTTGGGGGGGTCAAATAAATCCGTAGATATATAATGAAATCTCCCAAGATGACGAAAATATGCCAAGTTGCTCTGTAAAAGTAATTTCTCCAAAATGCACTCCCTTGGTGCAACCTTGTGGCGTTTACTTTTACGGACAACTTAAAAATTTCATAAAGCGCTTGCAAAATTGCAGCGAATTG
The DNA here is from genome assembly GCA_964007375.1 of Ophion obscuratus. Taxonomy (NCBI): domain Eukaryota; kingdom Metazoa; phylum Arthropoda; class Insecta; order Hymenoptera; family Ichneumonidae; genus Ophion; species Ophion obscuratus. The sequence continues at coordinate 60,867,348 of OZ023315.1, read as the reverse complement.
TTAGAGCAGAATCATGAAATTAATTCCCGGGACGATTGTATGAAAATTTATTCAATAATTCACCATCAATAATCGTCACCAATATTCCGATACATGATTGAATACGCCTGGTTTGCCTCAAAATTATCGGTCACTAGAAACATTTTCATGAATGTTAATGGGACATGTTTTTGTACGGATGTATTGCAAACTCCCTGCGATTGTAAAAAATCCGCTTTTATATGTTGCGCAAGATATCGCAAAAATTATTGCTTTGTTTGTTTCTACGATAATTGCCACTGCGGTTTTTGCATATAATTATTACATGAATAAAAATTGAATTGTTCCCAATCGACTTTGTTACTCTCATGAAAAACTCATGAGGTGCCTAAGAAACTTTGGATCGATTTTTCTCGGAATTTTCGGAGTAGTGCGTCCTACTACTTTAACCACGTGAGCGGCTAGGGGTCCTCTTTCACCACAAAAAAATTCGGCGAAATCCCTGACCCCACGGTCGTGCCGTCTCCTTGTAAGACAAAAATAAAAAAATTAAGTTTATGTTTCGGTCAAGTTATGGTTATTTTTGTAAACCATATTAGTTGAGATACGCCGCCAAGTAGTTAATAATCTGTGGTTTGTCGTCCTTAGCAAGTTCTATCCCCATTAAGGTATTTGGAATGTAAATTAAAATTGATCCATTATCATTCAACATTTGTTGTTCGTGCAAATCGTATTATACTGAAAGTGTACATTCTTTTGAAAACCAATTATGGAGCTCACATGTCAAGGTAAAATGTTCTTTAAAATATTGTTATAAATAAGTCTTTGAATGATTTTTATTGTTGTTTACAAATCCTGAAACTTACTGTACAAAATGTAGGGCGCTTTTTTGTTGTTAACGTCGATAATGGTTTTAAAAAAGTGTCAAAAAGTGTTCTTAGATTGTTGCTTATAATTATTTCTACATTAATGTAGATTCAAATTTACATTCATTTTTTTGCGTCTGCTTGACAATAATTTTTTTACAATGTTTCTTTCGGAGAGAGGTAGTTTTATCCAAAACTCCGAACTAGTAGATCTGTGGATAGAAAATGTAAAAAAAACACGCAGTTTTCAATAAAATTTATTCTGAAGAGCAACTTCACCAATATTCTGACTAATTTCACGAAGAAATAAAAACAGCAAGTCACACCCGTAAATGCTCGAGAATAGACTCGGACAAAAACCTCATGAGAATACTTCCAACGACTTCTGAACCTCTAATATCCAGTAAAAGAAAAATAATAACCAAGAAGAAGATTAAAGCCGATGAAGTGGTTCAACCGTATATCATTTTAGCAGACGAGGCCTCCACTTCCTATAGCTTACACATCGAATTGTCTAGTGACGAAGCATCTTCACATTCTAACTAGATTAAGGATCAATGGGACAGTTTTTTAAAACCAGATTAGATATAGCTGATATATTTTCAATAAGAAATATAAAAATTTACCGCATTTGAAAAGACTTCTGATATTTGACCCATTTCCCGATACATTCGATGCACTGTGCAGCGTAACGACGCGACGTGCACAAATCTTGATTGAGACTGATCTATTACAATGTACGTCCGATACTACTGTCGAATCACTTTCTTCTACGGAAGACCTGGATTACGAAGAGTGTATCGGCGTTAAAAACTTCGGCTAGACTGCGCTCTTATCGTCGGGACAAGGAGTTTTTATAAAGGGGGGATGACTTGCCCGGCGGGCTGCTCTCTTTATTTGGGCATACAGAAGGTGACTATTTTCCGAGAGTTTCCACCCTCTCTGAGAAGTAATAGAAGTTAGATATTACGGATGTTTACCATGTTATCTTGGATATCCCTTTGAGAGGCCTTGAGACTTCGGCCTAAAAGCTTGTAACGCTGCTCTCATGGAGAGCGGAAAAAAATAACAGGGCGGATGATATAATTGTTTTTAAACTAGCCAAGCCAGTTCACTGGACATGGCGTACAGAAAACTTTTAAACATTAAGATGAATGTTTTAACGAATATTTTATTTTTATAGAAACGAATTGCATTAATACTATAACATTAAATGTATATCCCCATTATAGTATAACAGTACAACGTACGTACCACACAAGTACACTGAGAATGAAACGACTTGGTGTACATGGTTAAGAAAACAAGCTCAATTTCACTGTTCATTGTTTTCAATCACTGTTCGTGAACAATTGAATTGGACAACAATTGGATTGAACAATTACTGTCGAATTCAATGTTGATTGTTTTTAGTTGCGGTAAGACGAATACATATTTTTGCTTTTCGACTATCAACATTTTACATTTTTAAAGAATGCGAAGCCAAAAACATGAATTTCATCGCAGCGATTGTAAATATTGATTCGGTATGAAGAAGTGCATTATATAATTTATCCCACATCAACTGAAGGATATAAAAAATGTATATCCATTGAAAAATGTTTTTTATTGCCTTCGTTTGATGAAAGAAAAATTCATAGACTGGCTTCTCTATATCTAGAAGTATCTAGAAGCTTTTCAATTTCTTCGATCGCTACGAAGAAGTTTTACGATCGCTACGAAGAAGGAGAATGATTTTGCCTTGTAGTCTCTAAAGATATAAGATGTTGATTGTTTTTAGTTAATGTAAGACAAATACATATTTTTGGGTTTCCAGTGCCTACTAATATGAACATTTCATTGTTTGTCTTATATTAACTGAAAGCAATCAACATTATACCTCTTTAGAGACTGCGAAGCGATGAACATGAATTTTTTCGCAGTGATTGTAGATATTGAAACATTTGTGTTTCTCGGTATACAGAAGCCGATTCATAAACTTTTCTCACATCGACTGAAGGCAACGAAAAATGTATATTCATAGAGATATACATTTTTTATTGTCTTGTCAATGTCTAGAAATTCGAAGTTTTCAGTATCTCCGATCGCTGTGAAGAAATCCATAATTTTGGTGTCACAGTTTCTAAAGCTGTAAAATGTTGATTGTTTTCAGTTACTGTAAGACAAATACAATTTTTTCCCTTTCAACTGAAAACAATCAACATTATATATCTTCAAAGTCTGTAAAGCCAAAACCAAAACTCCGATTGCATTTCTTTGCAGCGATCAGAGACATTGAACAATTTATAGTTCTTGATATACAGAAGGAATTCTTCAATTTTTCTCACATCAACTGAAGGCAATGAAAAAATGTATATCCATAGAAATATAATTTTTTTCTGCCGCTTCATGCAAGAATACTTTATGGACTGTCTTCTCTATATCTAGAAATTTGAGGTTTTCGATGTACCGATCACTGCGAAGAAATCCATGGTTTTAGCTTTGCAGTCTCTAAAGATATAAAATGTTGATTAAGGTAACCGGCCCAGTGGCCGTCAGGGTCCTAGGGATCGTCATATTTACGCATTAAATAAGTATTTTAAGATAAAAATCAGTCCTTCGTGCAGATCTGTACTATATTAGCTCCCAGGAGGTATTTACTATGTTCCATTACATTTTTATACCCGTAAATCTCCGTATTCAAGAATAATCAATTTAAATATATTCCGCTACGACGTGTAGCTGTCATTTCGGCCGAATCCTTCATTAGGATGTTAACGTGAACTATGTCACATCTCGGGTGATTTGAGAATGCCTTTGGACTTGCGTGAAGTAAGTTTGCCTTTATGTGATTAACAAGGATCTTAGTTTTGCGTTCAGCATAAAAAAAATATAGTTTTATGTTAATTTCAAAGAGTTTTCATATATGACTTTTACCGGCTCAGCAACATAAATACTCTGCCGATTAATCGCCACGGCTATCGATGACTGGGACAATGTTAGCAAAAAAATAATCTTACGAATCAAATATTAGTTTATAGAAAATCAGAAAAGAAATATTGGGTCCGTAATTAGCCTTGTCTGAAGGATCCACGGACCAGTAATCGTCATACACATATTCGCGATAGTAAAAAGATATACACATAAATAAAGTTGTCGATTACTGGGTCGTGACCATGTCGATAACTGGGTACGTCTTCAACACAGGTGAACCCTACTCGATCGAAATAAAATTAAAAATTATTTTATGAAAAAATAGTTGTTTATAATGACTACAAATAAATAAAAATTATAATTCTGACGTAATAGGCAATAATTAGTTTTGTTTTTGAAATTAATCAAGTTCTATGGAAGAGAAATTTATGTTTCAAAGTCTTTATCAAATGTTCTAATAAAAATCATAAAGTTTGTAATAGAGGGCGTAAAAACTATTCTGCAGTTCTATTTGCAGACATAGTCGAGTCAACAAAGTCCTAGGAACCTTTGCATAATTAGTTAACTCTATATTTCGCTTCTGACTGCTTGAAAATGTTCACAATTCCACCGACCTCCATTTTTCCAGATGACCCCTCGTGATTTGCACTACATTGATCTTTATGCGTTTCACTCCATTCTTCAAATTGAGCACTATTCATTTTCGATTTCCAATATTCACACAGCTTAGAATACCTACTCTTTATATTTAAGGAAGTTGGAGCGATTCAATTGAGTCAAATGGCGGTTTTTTCATATTTTTTTCAATGAACCTCAAAAAAATGCATACGACGTACAGATTTATTCTGTATATGCTATTTTTTTAGATATATAATTAAAGGGCAAAATTATGCATTTTAATATTTTTATTACGTAAAGTAGAAAAACTTTTGTGTTACTACCAACTTGAAAAAGTATAACATTATCGATGCTGATTATGAAAAAACTACGACAACAAATGTTTTATACAATGAAATTTTGAGCAATTTATAATTATGCCTATTCATATTTTCGTCACGAGATTATTGGCCCATGGTTTCCGATTGGCACGATGAGGATTTTTTTTTTTTCTAAATGTTCACCAAGGTTCGGTTTGCGTTAATCCGTTGTTAGAAATGGTTTATCTTGGTGCTAAATAACAATAAAAATTACATAACCTTTAGTGTAAAAGTCTTGCCCATCTATCCGCGCGTTAAATTAATACGTTAAATTATTTTTTATCTCTGATGTTTGGTGGTGAAAAAAGTTAAAAAAATTCGTAAAAACTCAGTATAGTGTGAACAATAACATGTATTTTTTTTTCAAATTAAATTTAACCTTGGATTGTGGCTAACGCTCCAACCTCCTTAAATCAAGAACTTTTCCAGTAAAATAACCAACTATTGATGAAACTCCAAATAAAGATGTATAAAGGACGCTTCTGCCACGGTCTATCTCCAGATACAGTGAATTCATTCGTTTCCTTATTTTCAGCTTTTGATGTTTCTTCTTTTTCTTCACCCACAGCTTTTGAAGCAACAATTCTGCGACGGTTTCACTACCATCTGATATTTGCTTCAACAATATTGTGAAACTACGCTTGTCTAAAAATTGTGGCATGTCCATTAGACCACAACATTTTCGCATTCCTTCATATCCCATTCCTAGGAGTCTCATTACAAATATGGATCGTCGATTTATTTCATAGGAATGTCCTATAAAAGAACACGAAGGAATGTTACCGTTGACACAACCGTCACATGATACGACAGTTTTAAATCCCAGACCACGGGTGCTGGCTGTCTGAAATGCCCCATTCCCATTACACTTTTTGCACTTTACAAGACTCGAAGTGCCCGTAAATACAGAAATAAAGTTTATTATTCTATATTTAATACTACTATCTTCAGGTACATCATCTTCTATGTCACCTTTTCATTTTTTAGCTGATTAACTTCGTAACACTTTCATCATATTCCGCTGTGCTCGGATTGCAAACATTTTTTCTTTTTGCGTTATGCGACTTACGAAGATTATCAGAATTTCGACGTTCTTTAGAACCTTTGCTACGATTTATGATAAAATAATCGAATAAGTTTTTATATAAACGCACAAGTATCGGCCACTCCGTTCGACTGCCACGAATATACTGATGTCTGACCAAAAATTTTCAGTTACGAACAAGACTATTTATAGAATATAATAGGGAGGGGGGGGGGGGGTAGAAACCGGTTGCTTGCAGCTTCCGTCCGCTACCTGCCATGGGGACCCGACGCCCCTTCACTAATTGTGGGATATTCCAAAAACTATTCATCGGATTGACTTGAAATTTTCATCAGAGAACATTTTCGAAACATCATACCTCAAGAAAATGTCAAAAAATCGATTTTTTGAAAATTCTGACTGCATCTCACCCCTTAAGAAAAACATTTTTTTTCGGACACAGCGCTAATTGGCTGGGGGAGGGAGGAGGTACTGCAACGGTCAAGGGACTCACGGGTTTTAGTCTCCCTCCGAACGAAAAATGCTAATGAACCATTTAGAGTTAATAGCAGTTTCGATGGCTTTAAGAACTTTTGCATCGGAGAATAGAAATTGCGAAATTTTGCTCAGAGATGACAACTCGACTGCGATTTCCTACTTTAATCGCATGGGAGGCGTACAGCCTGACGAGTATAATGAGCTCGCAGCTAATATCTAGAATTGGTGTGAAAATGATGAGAAAATTTGAATTTTCGTCTCTTATGTACCGTCTAAACAGAATAAGGATGCAGATAGATTGTCAAGAATATCGAATATTGACACAGAATGAAAATTATTGGCTAAGGCCTGTAATAAAGAAGGCGAAAAAATTCGGAAGGCCCTCCATCGACTCGTTTGCGTCACGTTTAAACAAGAAATGCAGAATTTATTCCTCCGGGCAGGTGAAATCGGATGCCATGGCTATAGATGCATTTACGTTTTCCCATTTACGTTTTGATTCGACCTGTAGTACATAAAATTAGAGAAGAACAAGCGTTCGGTATAGTCGTGGTCCCATTTTGGCCCACACAACCATGGTTCCCCATTTTTAAAGCGCTCCTAGTAGCAGAACCGGTTATTATTAATCCACAATTAGAATTGTTGCTTTCACGTTGCAGATCTCTAAAGGACCCGCTATCCCCCAGTCTACCACTGATAGCCGACAAATTATCAGAGATTCTTTCGAGGCGAGAGGAATGATGCGGGAAGCGGCGGAAATAATGACATCTTCGATTGCGGAAGGGGTACTAAAGCAATACCACGACACAATTCGCGAGTGGATGGAATTTTGTCATCAGAAGACATTCGACTGCTTCGATGCCAGCATAAAAAATATCACGGATTTTTTCGGCTTAAAGTTCCAAGAAGCTGGTTCGTACGGTATCCTGAACTCTCACAAATCTGCAATATCCCTTAAAAAAGCAAATCTCACACGGTGAATCACTCAAACGGTTCGTCAAAGGAGTGTACGGATTGCGATCGCCTAGACTAAAATATGAAGAAGTATGGAACGTCATCGGATTTCTAAGTTCGATTCCCCCGTCACCGCGTCGACCGAAATTAATCTGGAAAAACTCACTTACAAGTTGACAACACTGATGGCGCTTGCCACCGGAAGCAGAGTTCAAACGCTCGCTCTGGTTGAAACAATAAAAAAACACATTACTATTGGTTCCGCGGGAGCTAAAATAAAAATTCCCGATCTAATAAAAACGTCGCGATTGGGAAAACTTCAGCCATTGCGTCTTCTTCCTTATTTCAAGAAAGGAAAAGACTTGCATGTAGCAAGTACATTAACTACGTCTATAGACGCGACAAAGACGTTTCCAGGGAATAAAACGGAGTCGTTCATCGCGTTACAAAGTCACAGAAGGCAGTTTCGTCTCCGACCATTAGCCGATAGATCGAAAAAACTTTGGGTAGGAGTGGAATCGACACGACGCAGTATGCTGCACATCTCACGCGTCATTTATCCACATCTACTGCATGTTAAAGAGGATTAGATATAAGCAGCATCAGGAAGACTACAGGTTGTGTAGAAAACTCAAAAGGTTTCACAACTTTTTAAAAACGACCATTATACCAAACAGAACCGAGTTTGCATCGGACGTACTGGAATATGAAAAGTTAAATAAATGTATTCTTATTCTCTGAATATCTTCTGGTCATCATACTGAACATCTGAACATCTAATCTCGAAAAACGGGGTCGAATTATAATTGAAGGGCATGCCGGAGGTCTCTGCGGAGGGGGGAAGAGCCTGACGCGGGAGAGTGGGTATGTGACGTAACGTGGTGGGGGACGGAGAAAGGGACTAGCGTGGAAAAGGGAGTGTTATAAAGAATTCCATGAATTAAAAAAGATAGAATAATGGTTTATTAAATATAATAAAAATTTACAATGATAGTGTATGCGTGTGTGTGTGAGCGTGTATGTGTGTGTGTTTGTGTGTGCACTCGCGGGTGTGGGTTTTATAAATGTTGACACCGACGGCATTATTCTGAAACAAAACAATACACACCATTTTTTTCATTAATCTATATAAACGATTTTTTTCAGCATGATGCTAAAATTCAGAAATGATACATACAATCAGCTGAAGATCCCAAAGATGATTGCATGTGAGTCCGCCCCATCACGAATCTCGCCGAGTCTTGAGACAGGTGAGGGGTGAAGCATTTTTTCTTGGTTTACATTCACAGCCACTTGCGATGGTAATTTTTTTATCGCCTGGATATTCAAAACATCGATGAAAACAACGTATTTCTTGGGCAAACTATCAACTTTAGGGATCTATCGTCAAAGGCCTTCAGCGCTGATGGACCACTTGAGCACAGATGCAGGATCCATAAAATACATCTTTCAACCCGATGCATACCGACTTGTAGTTTTCTGTCGCGATTTTTTCTCCGGCAATGTATATCAATGCGTTATCGGAAAAAATCCGGGTTTTTCCCCCGTGATATAGGGGATAGCCGAAATTTTTCTTTTTTCCGAACGGAGAGCCATTTTTTATGATCTGTCGCTCTCAAAATTGGCCGCACTTTGAATGAAGCAGTCAGTCAGTTGGTGGAAGTCTTTGCCAACTTATTAGTGTGGACAAGAACGTTGAACAAATCTTGCACTACCAAGCTGCGCTTTCAAGTTCGTCCGAAGATTTTGCTGCGTGGGAACAACGGTGCGTCGAGTTCATCGAAGAATTGGAAACGCAAAGTCGACATAAGCGCCCACGATTATTAATTGAACATCAACAATCATTGATAGCGCAAATAACGCGTCTAGAAGGATTGAAGAATTCTGTGCGCATCAGTGTTATAGACACGGGTGCAGGACATACTGGTCATGGGTTAATCTGGCGAGAGATTGACACATTCCTCGAGAGTCGGATATTGACGGGTTCCATAATCAATCGCAACCACATCGAGCCACAATAATTCCTCAACGATGTCTAGTCTTCCAACATGTGCGAAATACTATTTGCATGCACAATAACGTCAAAGTTAATACAGTGTTTAATCGTGAATTCGCGAGTGGAGACAAACATGCCAATACAGGTGTCAACACGCGAAACTTTAACAGCGTATTGACAACTTTACAGGTGTCAATACGCTTAACACAAGCGACATGAATGAGTGGCACGAGCAACGCGGTATCGAGCCCACTTTAACCTTACTCGACAAATTTCAACAACGAGATAGTCGTTGGACACAATCGAAAGACAGAAGAAAAGAAAACGACTGGGCTCAGAAGAAGCAGACCACCTGACGAACACTTTTGAATGAAACAAACGTAATCCGGCAAAGGTAAGTTCCGACGAACCAAAATACGAGAAAATTGGCTCAAGTAACTCCACTGTAAGTTAAAAATAAGAGTATTCCCAATATAAGTCGACAGTATACTTATTGATTATTGATTAACATTGACTTTGATTTGAAATGCTCACGGGGCATATATTCCAAGAGTTGAAATTCCTTTTCAATAAAACCGTTTATATATTCATGGCCGGAAATAGATGGCTAACATTCTCGTTGCACGGGAGACACTTGATGAATTGAAGCCAATGCAGTCATCGCGAAAGGAAACAAAACGTACAAGTGCACCGCTTGCACCACCATGTTCCATACGCACGCTTTCGGACAATGTCGGCACAATAATTTCTAATGCAAAAAGGGTTGTCGAACTCCTGGAGAAAAATGGAAAATGTATTGCACAATTATGCGATTGAAGATTCTGGCTCGGAAATAAAAATGATCGTAGTGGAACCCACAATGCAAGACCACTGTCACCGGAGGTGTTCGATCAATTCCAAGACCTGCTATCCAGTGGGCAGCAATACAATTATGATTCAGATGAAGCTGATGGGGATACCAGCGTCCATGTTTCACCCTCATTTTCCTCCACATCTCAATGTAAGGGGTCGTTCAACAAATGTTCTGCTATGCAAGATCACCAATCACTTCTAGTCCCGTATCGTGATTAATCAAACGATGTTTCTCACGATGACTCTCAATTGGTGAATAAATATAAAATACAGTCGAAACCGCTTATAAACGCCATTGAAGGGGTCACGCAGAACCGACGTTATAGCCGATAGTCGTTGTAAGCGGTATATTTACAGTGAAAACCGGTTATAACGATTTTCAGATTTCATGATAACATCCGATTCGTCGTCTTAAGGGGGGTCGACATAAGCGGTTTCAACTGTACACATATACATATTTATTCGATAAATTGAGATCATTCCTATAGATTAGGAGTTGAATGGGATGATCCGATACAGTTATTAAGTTGTGAAATGGTTGCTTCGTATTTTTTTAAAATCCCATAATTTGACGAACGAACCAATAGAATAATTTAGAGACTACATTATTCTATTGGTTTATATTAAGGTAATATGTTATATTACCTTAATATAAACATATAAAGATTTAGCTTAATAATAAAAAGATTTGAAAATCGCATATAATCGCACATTCAATAAAAATAAATAACTCCCTTTGAAACAGAAATCAGAACGCAATGATGGTGAACCAAAGAATACAAACGAACTATCTAAAGTTTTACTTGAGAAAAAAACCATCAATAAAGAAAACGACGAGAAGGTGAAAGAGCAAACTGGAAAAGGGTTCAAATATATGAGAATGGGACCAATACATGGACGTTGAGATTTACAGCGAAAGAAGAAGGAAAGGTGATGAAATAACGACTTTTATATGGCTATCTCCCTCAAGAAGATCGTAATATAGCCTTAAAATTACAACCGTTGAGATTGGGAAAAATACACAAACTTAATGTTTGCATATACTTAATGCTTGTATAAATATAAATACTATTGCATCAATATTGGGTGCATCCATTTTTCTTGTTTCTTTTTTCTTTCTCTTCTATCCTATTATACGCACAAAAGAGAAAGAAAATTGAAAGAAACGAAAAATTGATGCGCGCATCTTGTAGAGGGTCATTGTTGAGAATTTAGAAGCGAAATTCCAAAAATTAATTGAATTTTGAGTTGTTAACTATAAATGCAGATAGCTCATTTTCCGTGTTGCTGGAGTGGAGGAAAAACATTATGTGGGCTCTCTGCTCTTAAGTTCTTGGTTAAGAAGCTTAATAAGCTTTTTAATCAAAGCATAGGCAGGAGTGCTACATAATTTTTTCCTCCATCCGAATAACACGGAAAATGAGCTATTGACGTTTGAAGTTAATAACTAAACATTTAACTACTTTTTCAAATCTGATGCAAAATGTTCAACATAGACTGTAGAACTCGTAAAAGGGTCGAAGATTTTCGTGGCAAAAAATGCGATCGGAAACATCTTGCAAGGAATCAAAAATCAAACGAGCTTAGCCCGAATGTTATTGGAAGCGATTTTCACCCGACAAGTGTTACATCCTAGCGAATGTGCCTTCTCTCGGTTATTCCCAATATCCTCATTTGCCCTTTTAAGCTTATTATTAAATGTATAAACCTAAGAATAAGACGAATAACAGCGTAAAAAGAAACGTGCGTACGTTCCGCACGCATATTCAAATAACAGCGATATATATGCGGTAGCCGCACCGCCACAGTCATCGACTTTTCCTATCCCATTGGCTGTCAGCAAGAACACGTTCTCAGACGCATATTCCAAGAAGAGCTGTCGAACGAAAAATCAACCATCAGCTCGATCAAAAGATTCCAAAAATCCTACGCCGTCCCATCCGCATGGTGACCAAGAGAAGCCTCGACCGTAGATTATTTAAACGCAACATAGACTAGACGGCTCCGCCGAACTTATAACTCCGACTAAATAACAAGACATCCGGTCTCCCAGCGTAGTCCGATATACAAACTTCTCGATATGAGAAGTCACCAGAGCCACATTGATAATACAACCATGACATAATACAAACCATGCGAACGCTTAGGTCTCAGATGTCGAACTCTACATCCAATGCGCTTTTTCCCCGAAACACGGGACAAAGGTCTTCTACCTTCCACGTGTGCAAATTCTATGTAAGGAATGATCGAGATCAATTCTGCGAATCATTAATATCGCGACCAATCACACTAAACCTGAAAGTTCCTTCTCCCACAATTTATTCCCTCCTAATTTTCATATCAAGAAAGACTTCCTTCCTGAAGTCAGTCTTCCAACAGTGTCCAACGCGTTCAGATCTCAGTCTCGCAAAATCTTCCATTAAAGTAACTTCACTTCTTAATCTTGTTCTGACAGAATTCGAAGTGTAGAACCGGTATCATAGAGTTTCTAATATTATACATCTTCGGGTTTTGACCGAAGTGTCGTATAAAAGTTTAGTCAACTCTCGGGGCCTCGAGTCTATAAAATAGTGCAAGTGCTGTTCACTACGCATATATACATAAACACTCTCAGCGCCCCAAAAGTCTGGTGCTGGTGACCGCTTTCCGAACGCTAAGCGTGGCGTCCATCAACGAGACCCTTATCTGCGAGCGACAACCGATACTCTTGCGAGCGAGCGTACCTTCACACTGCTACACTCACAAACATAGCAACCAATGTAAGCGACAAATTTCATTTTATGTTAATCCGATTGTTCCCCCGACTTCACAGTTATTTTCATTGTCAATTTTTTTGTTAAAGCAACTTTATTCATCCGATCACTTATTTGTAATAAACCTTTAGTTAAGTTTGTACAAATTCGTCGGATTATTTCTAAATACCAATCACTGCATGAGTTCCTAATTTCTAACTCAATCCAAGCACTACCCCTTTTTACCCTCATCCCGTGCTATTGCGCTTGTCGTAGGCAAAAAAGCAGGGAATCAAAAAATATATGCCCACGTTCCTCCAGGACGTGACACAAGCACTGCTCGAGTTTTCACCCTCATGTGGCTCCGACAACGGAAAAGGAAAGTAGGGTGATTATAAACGAATGGGGCTGGATAAAACTGCCGTAACCGCGCTATTAGGTAAATATTCATTGGCGTATAACAATGGCATTTGCTATAATCGTTACTGTGTCGTCGCAGATTTCGTTCGGCAGCGTGCGGAAACGAAAAGTTGGCCTCCCATAGACGATAGGACTGTAAAAGCCAGTCTGCGAGGGAAGCTAACTGAGATCCGAAAACAACACATTTTCAAAGAAACAAAGGAGAAAACAATTTAAATTTGTGAAAAATAAGCCTCTTTCAGTGACGACAAAAAAATTTAATTATAGAGTGCAAATAATTTTTTTGTCTTTCTGGTATTTGCGTTTCGGTATTGTCATTTTATGTGTGTTTTGTTCATGGATTGCGTTTTGTATTGCTGTTAACTTTGCATCCTTATATTCATACGCATGAAATTTTCAAGGATAATATAGAATCTCTGAAGATTTTATATGGTGATTTCAGTATAACAGATTTATCAATATATTAACATTGTTTTGCGTAAATTCTGGTTTTGGTGGAAAGATTATAAAAACGGGTGGTGACACTGGAATGAAAAAACACGATTGGTTTTATTGGGTCAGATCTTATAATAATGGTCTTGGCAGTGACGCCGTGAGCCGATCAAATATAACGTTTTGTATTATTGGTAGATAGCCAAAAACCGCCAATCGGTGCTGCACAAGACGGGGTGGCTAATTCCCGAATACTTTCCCCACCATCGGCAACAGTGCTGTCGATTGATGAATCCGGCTGCATAACCGGAAGTGGAGCGAGCTTTGCAACATGTCTCTTATCGGTTGACGTCGCCGGTTACGTCTTGATGGTTATGACCCGTGTGAGCCCGTCTTGTCCCGGATGCAGTTCTATTACACGTGCGAGAGGCCACTTCGTCGGGGGAAGATGCTCGTCTGTGAGCAGGACCACTGACCCGACCCGAATTTTGTTGTCAGTATGGTGTCATTTTGGAATGGCCTGCTGCTGTTGAAGATAGCTCGATGACCAGTGCTCCCAGAAGTACTGAAGATGTGCTTTGATGAATTGCCACCGAGATAGTCTGGCCGTGGTGACATCCCGAAGTGAAGGTTCTGGCACTGCCGTAAGGACCTCACCGATGAGGAAGTGTCCGGGTGTAAGAACGGTCAAGTCCTCCGGATCCTCTGACAGTGGCTCTAACGGACGTGAGTTGAGGATGGCCTCAATTTGCGTAAGAAGAGTTGTAAGTTCTTCATACGTGAGGCTCGTCTCGCCGATCGTCTGCCGAAGATGGTGTTTGACGGATTTTACTGCCGCCTCCCACTTCCCGCCCATGTGTGGTGCTCCCGGCGGATTTAAAATCCATCTCGTTCCGTCATTCGCCAATATTTTTTCGACCTAATACGACTCCAGCGTTCCAGCTCTGAAGAGTTTCCGTAATTCTGTGTCCGCACCTTGAAAATTAGTCCCGCAGTCGCAGAACATCGTAAGGCAAATGCCCCGTCTCTCAGTGAAACGACGAAACGCCGCGATAAAGGTCTCCGATGTTGCGTCAGTTACAGCTTCCAGGTGTAAGACCAGGTTGCAAGGTAGACAAAAATGCACAGCTAGCCATTTTGCAGTTTGTTTCCACGCCCTCTCCAGCTTTTGAGGGTTACTGGCCCGGCATAGTCTACCCCCGTGAACAGGAAGGCCCGAGACGGCGTAACCCGAGCGATTGGTAGTTGGCCCATAAGTTGCTGGGCTTTGACGCCGCATGAGCGAGCACATCGCACGCCTCGTAGAATGAATGAGCGATGAATGAGTAAGGCTAAGTTCTTCAACCGTCCTCCCACTCTCAGAATCCCGTTGCAGTCGATGAAGCCCGTTAATCGCGGGGTTGTATGCGATCGCCGTAGAACTTGTCTCGATGCAAGTATTTTAAGCCGTGCTGAAAAATATATTCCTTGGATGGCTTTTACCCAGTATAGCCTTGAATGCTCCAGGTCTCCCGGTGAAATCGATGTACCCGTGTTCCCTTGTCCCGATCTTCGTAGGTTTGTAATCGCCTTGAAAAGCAGGGCTGTGATTCTCAACAATCGTGTGAAATATGAATATCTGCTAGATTGTGAAGGTAAGACCTGGTCGCTCTTCGAGCCCCGATTACCCCTCCGTCCCGGTGCAGTGAATCGGCCAATGGGATGAAGACCTTGTTAACCAGTGGGGCCCGTTCCACCATAGTTGAAAATGCTCGAGCTGATGAATGTTTAGTCCCCGTGAAGCAAAATCTGCTGGATTGTTCCGATCCAGAATGAATCTCCATTGCCCCCGTTTTAAAGCTCCTGAATTGATGAAACCCGATTCCGCACGAAATCCTTCCATCGTGAAGGATGATTCGTTACCCAGGTAAGGGTAACCATGGAATGCATCCACAGAAAGACCGGAGAATCCGCCAACTCGAAGGTGCGTTGAACGTACCGAGTAAACTTAGTTAGAAGCAATGCTGCAGTAAGTTCGAGGCGAGGGATCGTGTGCCGTTTGAGCGGCGCAACCTTGGTCTTGGTGCACACCATCGAGACTATGGTGTTGCCTCTTGGACCCGTGACCCGCACATAGGCAACCGTTCCTATCGCGATTTAAGATCCATCAGCGAACCCGTGGATCTCGATCTTCGAATCCGATTCAATATTGATCTATCTCGGCACGGTAATGTAACCGCGCTGAAAGCTTCTCCAACCATAATCGTTGAAGAAGGACTTTTGCTCGAATGGTGATCGGTAAAAGGAGCCCCAAGGGGTCATACAACTGAGCGATTTCGGACAAGATCACTCGCTTCGTGATTCTGCTCCCGTCCGTGTACGGAAGAGCTGTGAAATTGAACACGTCTGCCTTGGGAATCCAGGAGAGCCCAAGCACCTTGGACTCACAGTCCTCAAAGGTTCGCGAAACCGCCGAGATCGAGTGTTCTCCGGTGGTAGTGAGAACATTCCGGTGATTACTTGCCACTTCGCCAGTGGGAACCCGCCCGCCGAGCAATCCCGATCAATTGTTTCGCTTGTATAGCGAGTTCCGACAGTGTATCAGCGCCCCCGAATATATATCATCCACGTATCGCCCCTTTGTAAGGGGGACGTTCGCAGCAGGATACCTCTCACCCTCGTCCTTGACCAACCCGCAGCATCCCGAGAATGCGATGAAATGAAAAGCGACTCATACTCTTAGTCTTACGGCGTGAGTGTATCTGGATCACTTGGGGCCTTCTCCTGGACCCAAAAGCTTGTGAGGAGGTTTTCCAAGTCTTGGACCCCGTGCTTTACCGCAGCATGGAGCACCATACCAATGAAACCAAGTGATTCGTTCACCGGCCCGAGCACAATCCAACTGAAAAGTGTGTTTTGTGCAATGGGGGCCTCACGGGTTCCCCACTTGATCTGAGCCCGGATGAATTGCTCGTACGAATCCACACCCAAGATAAAATTAACAACACGTGGTGATGCGAAGTTTGGGTCGGCCAACGTGAGCCCCTGTAAGTGACTCCAGTGCAAGTGAGGTAGGGAGAGGAATGGGAAAATTGGTATTAACTTTAATAAATAATTCACATTAATAAATAATAACAACGAAGTTTGCAGACGACCATGCCACAAGTCTGTCCCGCTGGTGTTCCGCTAATCCCGGTAATGGGAATGGAGGACGCCGCCTGAGAGAGCCTGAGCTGATGTACTAGGGTATCCGAAATGAATGAGAGCTCAGACCCCATGTTGATCAGCATCCGTACCCGATGCAGTGAGCCGTATGGTGTGACGAGGTCAGCCTGATTCGTGGCAAGGCGGACGGATGGTCGTGAACCTCCAGTCAATGACCCAGCTAATGCCCCCGATCCACCCGAACATCCCGTTGCAGTTGAAGGTCCGGCTCCCGATGAAGACTTCTCGTATTTGGACCACCCCACATGTATCATGGTGTGGACACAATGTGGTGGATACCTGACACTCGTTGACGTTGTGTCGACCCAGACAGTTGAAACGCAGTCAGAGCTTGGTGACCTCTCCCCGTCGAGCCTCATTAGAAAAGCGTCGAAATTGCGGGCAGGTGACAATAAAATGTGGCCCCGTGCAGTGTGAGCAAGCTGCCGCGTTGTCTGAGACCGTGACGGTATGAACCCGGGATCCGAATGCCCAAGAGGTTACCTTTTCCCCCGATGTAGATTTTCCCGCTGAAGAGGATATTGGCTTACCCATCTGTGCGCCCTGCAGAGCTCGGGTTCGATTAGTGAGAAAGCTCCGTAGCTTAGCAAAGGATGGGTATTTCTGGATTCGACGTGCCTCCAACTCCCAGGCTTCCCGCATTGTCGTGTCAAGGCGTCGCGAGACGATGTGGACGAGTACCTAATCCCAATGTTCGGTTGGGGCTCCCAAAGCCTTCAGCGAGTTGCATGCTTCGGTGATAGAGTGAAGCGAGGCGTGAAGATCCCGAACGGAACGTGCAGCGATGACTTCGGAGTCAAGGAGGCTCTCCAAGTGTGACGAGACAAAGATTCTCTTGTTCTCATACCGTTCAATAAGTGTCTCCCAGGCTGTAACGAACGAGTCTTCCTCGATCGGGAGGATATCAATTAGTTTTGCCGCCTCTCCCGTGGTGGAACTGCAGAGATAATGCATCCGCTCCACGTCCGTTATCTTTGTATTTCTCCGTGTCAGAGCGGTTAAGACATCCAGAAAAGGGTACCACTCCAAGTAGGCTCCTGTGAAGGATGGCAGCGCTAGCTTCGAAAGATGCTGTCCGGCCTTGCCGGATGAACCGTCCGCGGTCGGCCCTGAAGAAGCGGGCAAAAGATCTCGCAGTGTGGCCACCCGACAAAGGATTTCCGAGCGAGCCATATGTCAGTGGCCGCATGTTGTCGAGTGCTGGCGCAGATGTATATTCGGCTTCTGCTCGCAAGGCACGCGTAAGCAGGCTCTGTAGTAACGAGACGCGAACTCTCTGTGTGGCGATCTTGAGCGCCAGGAAACCGGACCCGACTCCCGCCACCGTTGAGTTTTCCGGTGTACCCGTGGGTGATTTTACCAGGGATGTCAATTCCGCCCCCACGTCCGACTTCACACTACGGTCATCGTCGTCGCACATCCTGATACGGCGATTTGACAGAAAAACCGTAAAAAAGGACGATCAAGTCCGGGTCTCAACAGGAGAAACGCGCGCCCGAGAAAACGGCGCAACTCGACGCAGAACGCACACCCGATGTATTATCGCCCCGAGCCCGCGACGCGCGAAAAAACATCCGTCCCGTAGCACGCCACGCAATTGGAGAAAATGTCCGAAAATTCCCGTGGCACGACGCACGCCCGAGAAAAAATGCGTGCACAGAAAAATTTTCGAGGCACTCGAAGACAAAATCCAAACAAAAAGGACCGCGCTTTCAAGACCGATGCGCAGTCCAGGAGTAGAATCCTCCGCGTCGAACAAGAAGAACGTCCAAAAGTCCCGAACGAATGAAAGAAAAACCTGCCACTCAATATCACAATGCCCCACCGCGTTCACGGCACCAGATCCGACTCGAAGGACCAAAATGTTTTACGCGGAGTCTGGTTTTGATGGAAGGATTATAAAAATGGGTGGTGACACCGGAATTCAAAAACACGATTGGTCTTCATTGGGTCAGACCTTATAATAATGCTCTTGGGAGTGACGTAGTGTCCCGAACGAATATAACGTTTTGTATTGTTGCCCGGTGCAACAATCCGTTGCGAGCCGGTAGCGAAGATGGCTGCCAAGTGCGCGCCGAGAACTCTACGATACCACGAGCGTAAGCCTCCTCCTTGCTAGCTCCTGCCAATGAAACTTTACTCGTGCTCCTAGTATCAATTTCCCGATGCAGTTAATTTACTTCCCGATCCCGATACTTGCTCTCGCGGATTTTTTTTTTTTTTTCTACAGAACCGCGTTGCGTCGAGCTTTGGCGACAAGGTACCCGAGTGTTCGAAAATCTGAGCGAGAGAGCGAAAACCAACCGATCGAGAAGAAGACGGAAGCGTCCATCGAGAGCGATATAGAGAACCGCTCACGCGTCAGCCGCGAAGCCTAATACTCGCAAGCAGGCAGATGGCGACGCCAGCCCCGTACGACACGTTACGTTTTCAAGTCGACTAGCCTGAAGGGCCGGCCGCTGATAGATGGCACCGCTTTCGGTGCGCGCGAAGTCGTATGTCAAAAACCGCCGATCGGTGCTGCTCAAGGGGGGTCGCTAATTCCCGAACAAACATGAAATAATAGAATTTTATTTTTAATGACTTGTCGGTTCCTGCACGCAGTCACATAAAGTTCTTAAGGATTATATAAAGCGTATGAAGATTTAATATAGTATGGCCATTTCCGTATAAAATCTTTATAGATTCAATTCTATACAACTTTTATAAAAACTTTATAAAAAAATGTCACCTGGGAAAATGAAGGGAATCAAGAATGAAACAACGATCTTTAATCGCAAGCTCTTGAATAGTATTCGACATCTCTTATCCGTACGAGAGAGAATACAACCAGATAGAAGAGAAGAAAGATAGAAGATGAAAAATAAAGACGACTGGGTCTGCGAGTAATCGGATCCACGAGATATTTTACTATGCCTTTGATATTTTTCCGTGGGTAACTCTTCCGTCGCATGAGATATGTTTGTAGTTTTTAATTGTTAGACGATAATTCATTCAAGAACGCCTATGGCCAATAAAAAAGGGCATTTCCCGAATTATAAGCGGGTCCGCGGTCAGCGTCGTACGTGTCACTCCGCTCGAATCGAACAATTGCTACATTTGGCGAGCAGTTACGACGATTTTTAATATCTTTACAGTTTAAGCCGTATTGTCTTCATTGCCGGAAAGAAATACATTGAGATCTTTTGAACAATATGGAATACGTGCAAAACAGCAGGGACTATCCTCAAGGACTATTTGACCAGCATAGTCGCACACCCTAATGAAGGGACTGACCTCCGCGCTCATTCGACGCTCGGCTCGAGCGCGGAAATCTTTTTATTATGGTGACTAGCGCGTCAAGGGAATTTCCTTACGGTCGAGTTTGGGTCCGACAGCGATGTCCACGTTGCCCCCTTCTTTCGCACCAAAAACTCCCTCTCGTGATTGGTGATAAGAAAAAGTCCTCCTACTTTTAATTTTGTACTGATGCTGGCTTCATAAAAGGCACGGTCTCGCCCTTCTCCTATTTTGAGGACTTCTCGTCACCAAATACGAATTTTCAGTCTAGAACTTCACCTCGACCGAGACGCATCAAGAACTACTGGGCAACAGTTGAGATCGTCTCGTTTCTAAAAAAAAACATATTAAAATCATACTGTGCCTTGAGAATACTCTCAAGCACAAGATCTAAGACTCATTACCATAACAACAAGGAAATCTTAAGTCATGAGTTGCAAAGCGTTGAATTCTCAAATAAATAATATGTGTTCTGGTCTTCGTCTTTAAAAACTAACTTCACTTCCGAAACAAAAATCAGGGCGTTGGTGATTAATTTCCCTGACAACAATACCATGGGACTACTTCACCGCCAGAGTGTAATTCGGGCCTTACAACCCCGAGAGATCGAAGTATTATCGCGAGGTCCCGACGTATCGCATAGTAACTTTTTCAGTTTTCGCAAAACAGAACATTTCATAGAAATAATGTTAGTACTTGTCATAAAATTATATATAATAAAATAAAACACTGGGCGCGCGTTCGAGGTGCGGCTCCAACGATTTTCTACTTTGAGCAGATTTGGTTTGGGCCAATCCTTGGATACGTGGCCCTATAATCGCGTACTAGATTGTGCGTCGACTACGGAGTGGAAGGCAGTTTTATTGAGTTTCCGATTGTGGTGGCATAACTTAAAACCGGCGAAAATGCAGATGCTCGTATAAAAAACAGGTTTTCCGCGGTTTTCCTGTCCCCCCAGTGAAAACGTGATACGATAATGAATCAGTAGAGACTAGCCATTGTCAGCACTTTGGGGCAGGAAGGATCTCCCGGAAACTGAGAATAGTGCATTGGCAAGTGCAGGGGACAAATTAATGGAACAGGACATGAAAGGCTACAAGACTATGCGACGAAACAGTGAAAATATGTGATATGAAATAGAAAACGATTATTTTTTTACATGCTAATTTGGGAACATGTACAATGCATCTTCCTTTATGTTGACATTTTCTTTCTCGCTTTTTATCAGTACATCATAAATCGAAGGAAACGGAGCAAAAAACGGGTTTTCGTGAAACTGGAATCAGCCTGACGGTATTGCCATTGGCCGATCGTCAAGCTTTTTACTAAACTCGAGTTCGAGTCTTGGTTTGCGTTGAAAAGCTTCGTGTTCAACTCGTCCCCTGACCCGTACTGTATTGCCTTTCTACCTCCCATTGTGAACGACATAGATCCTTCGGGATTCTTTTTTCCGACGCGAGAGAGAACGTATGGCACCGACAAGTGGAGTTTTATATCAATAAACCGGCGCTCCCCTGTCGGGAAGAATAAGCTCTTGTCCCTTCAGACAGACGATATGAGCGCGGGTTAATGAGGGAATGAGAACAATTTATCCATTATCGAGAAAGGAAATCTCTGCATAGAAATAGAGCCACTAACATTCATAGGCCGAGTATAAAAATGACATATTCTGTGGTTCGTTTTATTTCATACGTCGAATCTATTAGATATGAGATGGTATATAAAAGGAATGAAAACGGGAAGCATTAAATGGAAAGCTTATGTAGATTCCTCACTAAATAAAAGTTCCTTGGATCTTTGGCTTATTCAAAAGTATGTGTATTATATATGTTTACAGATCGGTACTTAGATAATTACGGTAGAAATTCGCCAATCATAAATCATCTATTATACGGTGGATCAAGTTCTTTACGAAATGAATCGTCAGAAGAAAGTCGTTACGATCCTATACAGTACCGTTTACAGTACGTTTACAGTTCAGTACTTCTATGATTGTAACTTCGTGAGGGAGGAAAAAAGAGTGAAACATCGGTCCAGAGTTATACTGAACCTTTGATCCAAATTGAAATACTGCCTTAATTATTTCACAAAGGAATTTGCTGATATTGAATTAAAATATTCTTTTTGCATCATTGTATAGAATAGCTATATAATTATCCCGTTGGGCCTAAACATCAGGCGATGGCGGTTGAAAACAAGTTATCATTATACGTGATTAAAAATATCGGAGACAACATTTACCTTTCGTATGAAAACTATCAAATTGGCATGAAAATTGATGGAAAAGAGAATTATGAAAACACATATCAGAAACATTTTGAGGACTTGTATCCAATGAAATCGAAAATAATGTTTTGCTCATTCAATGGAACGAATTTTTAAATAAATGTTTGAATAATTTTTTCATTACATTCATAATAAACGTTCATTCCGATGTTTAGTCTGTACTTATATTTCTCTAACGGAGATAAGACGCTAAAACTGCGCTGAACCAAATTTTTTTCGAGACTAACAATATTTTATGAATTCTACGATCGATTTGAGAACGCGATGTAAAGGACGATGCACAATCGATCGCAGAATTCATAAAATATTGTCAGTCCCGAAAAAAGTGGAGTGGAGAAGTGGTGGAGCACCTCAAGCCGCATAAAAAACATAAGGCGATCAAAGTCGTTCAAGGTGATTCAAGGTCAGTATCGATTATACAAATCTAAATATCTCTGATCACAGCTAAATATTTGCTAGTGATTAACTTACAATTTACAATTAACTTACGTACAACTTTTGTCTGAAACACTTTTTTGTGACGTCGATAATTACCGAGTTATTTCGGGTGGCAGAGATAAGAGGGACACCCTGTATATATACATACACATATCTATATTGGAGAATTCAATGCCGAATGAATACCAACATTTTAGTTTCTTATCAGGTGCCCGTGCCCTACATGAGAGTGTTCTAGGATTAAATCTGCGCGCGAAAGAATACTGAACATTTTCGCACCATATCCAGATTCATGAAGGACGGTAACAAGTTTACTATATTTCTCTGAAAATAATAGAGGAAACCATTTCGCGTGGAATGTTCGATGCGTAATCGTTAAGAGATAAAAGGATTACTGAAGGAAGATTGTATATTTACAAGCGCTTCGGCAACGGATTATACACAACACGTGAGAAACAGCATGTACACATCGATTGTTCCCTATAGAATTCCAAAAGTGGAAAATCGCATGAGAAAAATGGCCTTTTATGGTGTCGAATGAAAGTGTTAATCCATAAAAAAAGTGTGTAAGATGAAGGCTTTAATAGTTCGTGCCTGAAGAAGTGGAATATGGTGGAGAATGTAAGAAGGAGGAAGAGGAACCGGGACAATGGAATCTAAGATAACTTAAAAAAAAAACATCCTTGCCTTCCAAGGCGAGATAGATTCTGTGTAAAATCTGAGAACGGATTGAAGAACAACTTAACACATAGGTACGTTTTGTTTAAATACCGTTTATTTGGCTAAACGGACGTTTCTAGAATGATACAGTAAATGAGACATTTTATTTACCGAATTATCTTACCAATGTTCAATGGCTGTGGCAAGGCCCGGCTTCCGGATAAAAGAATCACACAGAGAAAAATTGTCAGCCACATTGTAGATCCCATAACTCCGTGATTTTTTCTGTAAAAAAAATAATGTTATCTCGTTTCTGGTATCGTGACTCTCAATTAGTGAGACTTAATTATTTTATTTAAATCGCTAATTTTAAGAAAAAATACCGATAAAGTTCTCGCAATTCACACTTCCAAGTGTCTTGATATTATTAATCACGTTTATCTACTTTAGCATTACACACACACACACACACACACACGCACGCACGCACGCACGCACGCACGCACGCACGCACGCACGCACGCACGCACGCACGCACGCACACACACACACACACACACACACACACAATGCCACGAAAACGAGATGTCGACTTCCGACCGGCAGTACACTGGTGGAGCGAACAAATTGCCGGCCTTCAAAGGGAGTGTCATCGAACTCGTCGCCTAGCGCAACGAGCTCGAGGCAAACGCTCGTTCCCCGATTTGGAAGAACAGCACAGGAAGGCGCGCTTGAAGCTTAAAAAGGCTATCAAGCAGAGTAAAGCTGAAAGCTGGGGCGAACTGCTCAGCGAGGTGGAAGATGCTCCCTGGGGCAGGCCGTACGAAGTAGTAATGACTCGGCTGAAAAGCCAGCCAATGCCATCGCCTGTGGACGCAGCCCTGCTGGAAAATATTGTTACACATCTGTTTCCTGAGCAACCCGAGGAGGACTACCAGCTGGAGGAGGATGTCGATGAGGACATCCCAGCCATTACTGAAGAAGAGCTTCTTACGGCGATTGCTAGGGTGGGCAACAATAAAGCCCCCGGCATGGATGGGATACCCAACATCGCACTGAAGGCAGCGATCAAGTTGGCACCGGCAATATTCCTGGGCATGTACAATGAGTGTCTCAAGGAAGGGATCTTCACGGACAAGTGGAAGTGATAGAAGCTAGTGCTCCTCCCGAAAGGGAAGAAGCCACCGGACGAACCTTCAACCTATCGTCCGCTCTGTATGCTGGATACCGCCGGAAAGATCTTCGAGCGCATCATTCATAACAGGATTGAGAAGGTCGTGGACCCTCTACTGGCGGAGGGCCAGTTTGGAAAGAAGCGCTCTACTCTGGATGCCATTAACACAGTGGTGAAGCAGGCACAGGAGTCGACTGCGGGGAAACGATGGGCAAGAGGGTCCAAGAAGTACTGCGCAGTTGTCGCTTTCGACGTCAAAAACGCTTTTAACTCGGCGATATGGAAGTGTATCATGGATGCCCTAAAAACGTTAGGTGTACCATGGTATCTACGAAGAATCGTGGCGAGTTACCTATGTAATAGGCTCATGTGCGACACAGAGGACGGACCGAAGGCGTATAGGGTGACTGGAGGAGTTCCTCAGGGCTCTGTACTTGGACCGCTTCTGTGGATAATCCTGAACAATGATCTGCTACTATTACAATTGCCGAAAGGAGTGTCCATCGTAGCGTTCGCAGATGACGGTGATTGTCATCGCCAAATTCCTGGAGCAAATCACCGCACTCTTCGGCGAAGCTTTCGCCAAGTTAAAGGAATGGATGTCTTCTGTTGGCCTTCAGCTTGCGGCCCACAAAACAGAAGTACTCCTCGTATCCAGCAGGAAGGTGATGGAAACGGTGACGCTCAGGGTTGAAAACGCCGAAATCACATCCCAACCGTTCATTCCGTACCTGGGTATGATTCTCGACGCGAGGCTGAACTTTAAAGAGCAAACCGAGCAGATTAGCAGAAAGGCCGCTGGGGTGGCTACCACACTGGCGCGACTCATGCCTAATGTTGGCGGCCCCAGACAGAAGAGGAGGAAACTGCTGTTATCAGTGACGACCTAAGTGCTCACCTATGGTATACCCATATGGGCCGATGCAATTAAAATCCAGGAGTACCGCAGGAAGGCTGCAGCAACGTATCGTGTCAGCGCCTTGAGGGTAGCCTCTGCATTTCGTACTGTCTCCGAGGACACTATCAACGTTATCGCGGGAATGCTGCCCATTGAGGTGCTCGCCGAGGAGCGTAGATCGATGTACCAGCAGAAGGGAGCTAGAAACCCCAGTTATGCAAGGACAGAAGCGAGAGCAACCAGTTTCAACCAGTGGCAGACGATGTGGGATACCAAGGGAAGGTGGACACATCGACTAATCCCGAAGGTGGAGATATGGGTGAACCGTCTACACGGGGAGCTCAACTATTATCTCACTCAAGTGATCTCAGGACACGGCTGTTTCCGGACTTATCTCTATAAGTTTAATTATGAAGATTCCCCGGACTGCCCAACATGCGTAGCAGTCGAGGAGAGCGCTGAACATGCATTGTTCCAATGCCCACGTTTTAGAGCCTCCCGCGCGATAGTCGAAGATCAGCTGGAGACACGCATCATCCCGGACAACCTGGTTGAGTTGATGCTGAAGTCAGCAGACGCATGGACAGCGTATCGGCTTATGCTGCCGCAGTAATGAAGGAGTTGCGACGTGCAGAACGCGCGAGGAAGAAGACGACGCCGGAAGACCAGTCAGTCATAGATGAAATCAACGACACGAACCCCTAAACCATTCATATTATCTCGAGTGGAACGGGGGATGTAAGGTCATCTGACAACACTGCAGGAAGAGCTACGGCTAAGGCCTCTCCCGCGATGTAATATCTAGCGGTCGTCCCGCGGGAGAATT
Organism: Ophion obscuratus; assembly: GCA_964007375.1. Taxonomy (NCBI): domain Eukaryota; kingdom Metazoa; phylum Arthropoda; class Insecta; order Hymenoptera; family Ichneumonidae; genus Ophion; species Ophion obscuratus. The sequence continues at coordinate 60,840,940 of OZ023315.1, read as the reverse complement.
TGTAAGGCCACAGGGGAACGGGGGTTTTTAGTCGGTGCAAGCCTGACACACGGCAATTATTTGCTACGATGCGGAGGCATTTTCCCGCTAAACCTTTTTAAAACACACACACACACACACACACACACACACACACACACACACACACACACACACACACACACACACACGCGCGCGCGCGCGCGCGCGTGCATTAAAGAAAAATCAATGACGCAATCAAATCCCTTTTTCTTGGTTCTTCCGCCAAAAATGTAGCTGAGGGTTCAAGCAACAAACTGTTTCATGGCGGCGAATTCATGCGGTCAACAGTTTTCCTAGAATTTAATTTTGTAAATTCAAGGGTGGTCTGTAGAAACGAAAATGTAGAGAAAACTATTCTTTACATTTCGTACATGTAAGCCATACCCGAATAATCGATTGTTTTTGAGTTATTCAATACACAATTATTTTTTTTTGGTACTTCAGTAATTTTTTGAGAGTGAAGATATCGGAGAGTGATGATCAAATTCTCGATCGATGGGACTATTCAAGGGATACAACGTTCCCATTTGAACAAAAAGTATACGAATATTGCCTAAAGAGTTATTGAATTGAAACTGATTTTTCAAAATTTCACTCCACTTTTTCACCTCCAAAATGAACTTCCACTACTTCGGCGCTGTGGACAAAACTAAAGCTCGGATTTTTGGGAACATTTTGTCTCAAGTTGCCGACCTCCTAGGGGTTTTAGTTTGGCATCAATCCATCCTCATCCTCCTAGATCACCTAAAAAAATCCGGCACCTCGATTTTTAGGCAAACTTGGATTTAGCACCCGCGGCCCCTACAGAATCAGTCGTAAAAAAGCCTGCCTTTTAATTTTTCCCGAGTACGAGGTTTTTCAGTGGCAGCACGACTGTACTACTGTATTTCTTATACTTTTTTATACGGGATTTATTTTCTACTAAATTGGTATATCGTGAGTTTAAGCTTTTAAAATCAAAATAGCACTTTTTGGGACTCAAATATTTTTCTGAAGAACTGTATCAACATAAAAAATTCGCGTTTTAAAATCGTTTATGGTTTGACGGCATTTGACTTCGCCAGAAGTTGCTTGTCTCGAAACCCTGGTTGAAGGAAGCTACGTTACCGCGTAATACAGGGAGATATACAACGTTTGAAACAAAGGGTATAATTGGTCTCTTTCAAGAAACAATTAGCAAATGAATAAAATTACCCCTTTAGAAATAAAGAAAAATATTTTTTATAATTAAAAAAAAAACAGATTTTTTTTCGTTCTACAGATTCTGACTTTACATGAGTGAAAATACTGATAGATCTCGAAAGATAATTTTTTTAACCTAACAAGGAAATTAAGGGGAGTGTATCGATATGGATAGAGTAATTTAACCTAAGTGTGTAAGTGTATCGATAAAAACAGATTTTTTTTCGTTCTACAGATTCTGACTTTACATGAGTGAAAATACTGATAGATCTCGAAAGATAATTTTTTTAACCTAACAAGGAAATTAAGGGGAGTGTATCGATATGGATAGAGTAATTTAACCTAAGTGTGTAAGTGTATCGATAACCTAAGTGTGTGAGTGTATCGATATGGATAGTAGTAAGTTTAACCTAACAAGGAAATTAAGGGGAGTGTATCGATATGGATAGAGTAAATTTATTGAAACCTTTTGTACATTGTTAAGTGTCATTTGAAGAACATTCCGTGAAATTTGTACGCGAAAATATCCACAAAGTAACAAAGCTTTTTTGGAAAAGCTTTGTTACCGGCTTGTTTGTGGAACGCCTTTGAAAAAACACGATTTGCGGTGTTCACTGTATCTCAGCTGGAAATTATCCGAAATCAATTACCATTAAAATTTCGTCAAAGTATCATGTAGTTTTCAAATGGCAGTGAACACGGACATTGAAAAAGTGTTTTCGAAAAAAACGCGGCACCGGCTTGTTTGTCGATATTTTCGCGTACAAATTTCACGGAATGTTCGTGAAATGACACTTAACAATGTACAAAAGGTTTCAATAAATTTACTCTATCCATATAGATGAAAAAAATCGCAAAAAGTGTTTTTTTTTCACACTGAAACCCCTACCCTCCCCTTAAGATTCGACAAGTTCACGGGGACGTAACAATAGTACCCAGCGATCGACAGATCATCCTTTGTCCAAATCGAACATGAGCTGGATGTGTCTCGATCGACTGCCTCACGAATTCTGCGGGTTTCTCTGTACCACCTGAAAAAAATCGCAAAAAGTGTTTTTTTTTTTCACACTGAAACCCCTACCCTCCCCTTAAGATTCGACAAGTTCACGGGGACGTAACAATAGTACCCAGCGATCGACAGATCATCCTTTGTCCAAATCGAACATGAGCTGGATGTGTCTCGATCGACTGCCTCACGAATTCTGCGGGTTTCTCTGTACCACCCACATCACACCATACTCGTCCAGGACCTGTCTGAGCAGGATATGGTAAGTCGGGTTATGTTTTTCCAGTGGGCGCTCCGATGGATTTGAGATCAAATTGGTTTTTTTTCCGATGTCCCTTTTAGCGATCAGGCCACCTTTCATAGTAGCGCGGTCGTCAACCGTCACAATTATCATTTCTGGGCGCACAGAATCCATATTGGACGCGTCAACTCGTTCGCCAGCATCGAGGATAGTTAAACGTCTGGTGTGGAATTGTCAAGGGGTGTCTAGACCCACCTAGACCCAAAAATTAGACCTATCTTTCCCGGGTGCATCTGTCAATAGTCAGCGGTATCTGAAGTTCCTCTAAATTGAGGTGCCGCGTCTTCTGGAAGACATCGATTTGTGTACCAGGCGGATGAAGTGGTTTTAGCAAAATGGTGCCCCTCGACGTTTTGGACTTGCTATGAGGGAACACGTGAATGGAATATTCGAGAATCGGTGGATTGGTTGCGGAGATTCGATCTCCTGGCCGCCCTGATCACCCGATTTGACATCCTCGGACTTTTTTTTATGTGGGGGCTAAAAAGTGTGCAGACACTCTACGTAATAAAGCGGCACATTTTGAAAGGCATTTTTTCCGCTGTATGGAGAAAACGGCAACAATTTCGAGGAATTGCTGTGAGGTACGCAGTTGACAGACGGTTTGGGGTCACAAAATACCGCAGCAATGACTAGTTACGGGGTCCGCATTTCTAGCCGGGTGAACACACACACACACACCTTGGGCAGGGCCGGCCCTACCATAGGACGAACGGAGCAGCCGCTCCAGGCGCTGAATCCCGGGACGGCGCTTCGATCGTTAAGGAATAAAGGGAACATTTTTAAAAAACTTTTTCTTCGTTTTTCGATATTTTGCTCGTGAGCATGTGGAGATAAGTTTCCGAACACCCCCCTGCCCCTCCGGTCGAGCTGAAATTTTATACAGACCTTTGTTCTAATATTCTAAGACAAACTCTAAAACGATTTTTAGTGAACCGCAATATTTTTCGAGATACTGAATTTCAAAGTTATTTATGTTAGCACACGTCGACTATTAGGAATACTGGTGCTAGCGCGGGGCACCTCAAATATGCATGTTGAATTGTGGGGTAGACAATTCCGTACGATTTAATCTAAATTGTACGGAATTGTACCACAATTTAATGCAAATAAAAAGTGAGCGCTGTGTCGAGCAGCAAACCTCCTACCAAGCCTGCGAACCGACCCCACAGCGATGGTGGGGGAGCATCCGCTCGACGAAGATCCGCACAAAGAAGAGAACGCGTTAAGTATAGCCAAAACTGAGATTATATATAGATATAGTCGACGCCATCGTCTGGCGGCGTAGTGACTGGCGAATCAATTTTAAAGCGCCGTGCCGTCGCTGCTGAGCATGCGAGCGTGTTCCCGCACTTTCGGCGCGAGTTTCACTTGTCGGCGGACGTGTTCGAGTAAGTACACGTTATTTAATTCGTTTGTTAAGTATGTATTATTTCAATATTTACGTTGAAATTGTTACGTCCGTAATTTGTGTCCTTACTATACTTGTAACAGACATATATTATGTATTACATTATAAGGTCCATACAGTAACTCTACTCACTTTGATAGCAAATGCAGATTAGCAGCCTTAGATCAGAATACATTATTATTACCAAAGTATTAGCGTGATTCGATGTCTAAAATATCTTTTTTCTTATTTGACTATTAGCTGTGGTTCAGATTTAAAATGAAATTTACTTTCATCCCGCGAACCTAAAGACACACAGGGTTACTTTCTTCCGCCTACAGAGATACTATGACACACTTTCCGAGCATGAGACGTAGATGAAAACTACATTACTTGCTTTTATTTGTTTTAGGAACACGGAAAAAATGTCAAGGGCACAAAACTTGAAGCGAAAAAAAACAAAGAAAAGCTAATAACAAAAAAGCGGCCAACAGCTAGGCAAGTATATTAATCTTGAAGAAAAATCGTCTTCAAGTCAACCAACAAACGACTGCATAATTACTTCGCCGAATGTTGCGGATAATTCAGCGAAGTTTTAGAATACACTAGATGCAGAAAAATCACATGATGATGGTCCATCGGTTCTAGAAGTAACAGCCATATTAACGACAACCGCAGAAATATCTCTATACATTGCTTAGTGGCCGTCATCCTTGTCGTCCAAAACAATATATCTCATCATGTTGCACGGTCCATATAACGGTAAACTGACAGATAAAAATTACCCACGGAATGTTAATGGGCGCCATTTTTTAAATACGCACTTTCAACCAGTCATGGCAAATGGCGAAATTTGTTATCAGAAATGGTTGATATGTTCAATGTTTACGCAGTAAATTTATTGTTTTTGCTGCTATATATTTAGCCGGTCTAGGCCCTGTAAATTTGGTTGCGCGGGCTTTGCCGAGTGGTCACATGTAGGGGAGACCGAGGAGATTTGTGACGGAAGAGAGTTGTGACAAAGTCGATTTCTCCCAATTTTTTACCGGTAGCGAACTAGCAACATTACGCATTTATTGCTTTTTATACGCGCCATTCGATGCAGTACGCGCCGACGGCCCACGGGAAGCAGTGGGCCGGGTTGAAATTCCGAACTTTGAATGCTTCGACGGTTTGTAATTCTGAATTTTGATGTTCCGAAATTCAAGATGGGGCCGGGTTGAAATTCTGAACTTTGAATGGTCAGAACGCTCAAAACTCCGAGAATATACTCCCCCGAAAGATCAAAACTCCGAAATAATTTTACACGAAAGACCAAAAATCCGAAAACGGTAAAAATAATTCGGCTATGGAAGTTTTAAAAGTTTCAAATTGTTTATTTCTTAAGAACTGATTGCACGTCAATTTTAAGAATTTTCTAGACAATGTTATACTTTCTACATCATTGACAGTCAACTGTGTAGACTTTCGGTGGCATAATCTTGATGAACCTTGTAGTTTCGGAACATTAAAATTAGGAATTTGAAACCGTCGGCGTATTCAAAGTTCGGAATTTCAACTCGGCCCCGAAGCGGTTACGGCTATACGACGCTTGCGTCAATAATTGCCAAACGTAAGTTTTTGAAAAAATTTGACATCCTATTTTTTTATGCGTATTACGTTAGCGTTATTGTGATATTTTTTCTAATATGTATGGGCTTTTCAAGTTTCATAGCATTATGTTGTTCTTTGGGTTCACTTCCTGTTTGGAGGTTAAGAGTTATTAATCGGACCGAAGCACGATGGCCTAGGAGAATTGTTACAGCCAGTCACAACTCTTCTATCTTGTTTTTTCCTGGCGATGATGTTTTGTGGTGTGACTTCGCATGCTGAATTTTTATTGTATTGTTTCAGAATGTCTAACAAATATGTGAGAAAAACCGATAGGGCCCTTTTTAGTGTCGCAATATATGAACTGCCCTTTGAAGAGGTTATGTTAAGGGGCCGAAATCTTAGAAATGCCGCATCCTGTTACAACCTAAACTATGTGTCTTTGCAAAGATATATTAAAAAGAAAAATACATTTCAGCCAAACCTAACAGACGAGGCTCCAACTCTCGGTTATGCCAGTCCGAAGGTTTTTCCAGAAGATAAAGAAAATATATTATGCAAGTATTTGTTGACTTGTGCGGCATGCAATTATGGGCTAGCAACAAAAGAGACGAGAAACATGGCCAATATGTTAGCAAAAAAAAAATCCGCCTTCGTGAAAAGAAAAGGAAAAGGCAGGAAAAGTATGGCTCAAGCTATTTATGAAACGGCATCCAAATGTATCCTTACGATTGCCTCAAGCTACAAGCATAGCTTGCGCCACGAGATTTAATAAAACGAATATAGCCGCCTTTTTTGACAACTTTACAGGCGTCTTGGGCAAGCATAGACTTAACGCAAAAGATATTTGGAATGTCGACGAGACCGGGATGACGGTAGTCCAAAAACCTTGATAGAGTAATCGCGCAACGTGGAGAACAACGGGTCAGTGCGATGACATCGGCGGAAAGGGGAAGCCCAGTGATGCTGACTTTGGCTGGAAATGCCATAGGTAATTACATACCACCTATGTTCATATTTCCACGAAGATGATTCCAAGAACATTCCATATGAGATGGCCGAGCTGGTTTGCTAGGAACAGCTAACGGGTCTGGATAGATGCAGGAGGATGTCTTTCACTTTTTTCTTGAGCATTTCAAGAATCATGTAAGAACATTAAAAGAGCAAAGAGCTTTGTTACTCCTGGATAACCACTCCTCGCACATGGCTTTGAAAAACATTGAATTTTGCAGAGAAAATGGCATAATTTTGCTTCCATTCCCCCCACATTGCACCCACAAGCTGTAATCAATGGGTCGTGTTGTTTTTGGTCTTCTAAAGAAGGCCATGAATATAGCTTGTGACCATTGGATGCGCTCAAATTCTGTGAAATTTATGTCCATCTATGATATCCCGTTGAGAACAAAAACTGCATTTGATGTAGCGATCACTGCAAAGAATAACAGTGCTGGTTTTTCTGCAACAGGAACATAGCCTGTTAATAAATATATTTTTCGAAAAGCCAACTTCCTGCCTAGTCAAGTCACTGATCGTATGTTGACCACTTTAGTGCCAAAGCAAGCTTTAAGCATTGCAGATGTAACCGAAAATCCAGAAGAAAGAGCCCCTATCCAAAATTTGTCGGTTGATATAGTTGGGAATGAGGACGTCCAATCGGAGAATATTTAGAACCAAGAGCCGCTACTCAAAATAAATCTGTAGATCAGAACGAGTACGTTGCATTCGAACGACATAACGTGACATCTCCGGTAGTCCATCTATTTGAGCAATAACGCCAAACGGCCCGCAAACAATGACCTGCTGCGTCCACATCCACAGCTTGTAGTCCAATTGCCACTACATCTAATATATTCTCGCCAGAAGCACTTACAGACCGTTGCCAAAAGCTCTACCAAGTAAAGGGAACCAAACGCAAAAACCCAAAATCAAATAGGCTGTACTAACTGACATCCCTACTAAGGACGAAATTGCTGCTGTAGAAGCCAGGAGAAAGGTGAAGCAAGTGAAGAATCGTGTATTTAGCGGGGAAAAGAAGAGGCCCAAGAAAACAAAGGAAAAGAAACCGAAGAAGACTAAAAATAAATATAACATCGATGACAAAGAGGACAAAAATGCAGAAAATTATCGTTTCTGCTTGTATTGCCTCGAGCCCCTTTGCCAATAGCTAATCAAAAGAGAAGTGGTTTCAGTGCATCGAATACAAGCGATAGTCACACGAAGCTTGCACTCGAGGAGAGCGTCGATATATTTTTCATACATGCTTGTTGGACTAGATTTCGGAAGGAACTTGATTTTTTACTTCATTTTAATTCGATTGATCTCATGCAAATGCCGTATTTTATTATTGTTATAAGATAACTAATAATAAGATAACAAATGATGATTAAGGGAGTGTAATTAGTGTTCAAATAAATTACTCAGAAACGTTTATCCAAGTAATAAAAAGTTCCCTTGCAAGATATGGTTGTTGCGCTATCTACAAAATGCAAATTCAATTCGAAATATTTTTAATTCTATTTCGAACGATGATTTTATTTACAGTGTTACTCTTTCATCTTAAACGTACAAAAGGAATAAAATAACTTTTTATGAAAATGCCAAGCAAGTTTTTATAAATGTACCCAAAATTGTCGAATCGTGGTGATAATATTATTCTCAATATTTTATTTAAAAAAGCATATTATTATTACAATTAAAAAATCCAATCACGATTACATAAAAGTGCAACGTATGTATCACAGCAAGTACACTGGAAATGCTGTGCAACAACTCGGCGTGTATGGGTATGAACAAAGTTCCGGACATACACAATTTTCTTACAGTACCGTTCCCACCGCTTGCATAAGGAACGTTTGTAACAGTTCATCTACTTAGAATATTTCGAACTGTATCATCGCATTAGTTACCGTACCAGGTATATCAGTATTATTAGAAATGAGATGTTCGATTGTACTTGGACAGATGATCGAAAATGGTCCGATAGGTATCGAGAGTAATATCGTTATTCTAATTCCACCAACAAGCAGGCCGCACCGTAATTTAAACCTTTAGCCTGCGAAAACTATGTCTATTGTACCGAAATTCATACGACGCAATAGATTCTATGGGATCTATGATGGTTCTGCAATAGAGTAGAAAGTAAATACTTCGACATGACTTTTAAAATTATGTAAATAAAATGAGATTTCAAGAGCCGTGTGGTCTAGGGGTACATCACAGATTTGATTTATACTTTGGGGAATCAGAAACTTGGTTTGCACTTACATAAGAAGTTGCGTTAATGTATGTCTTTTCTTAGCCTGATAGTCGAGTTGTTGAGAAAACGACATCCTTCGTCGAGCTTTTTTTCTTTACCATGCAAGACAAGTCGTTGCACAGTATTTCCAGTACACTTGTTGTGATAAATACGTTGTACATTTATATAATCGTGATTTGATTTTTTAAATCAAATAGTATTATGGTTTTTAAAAATAAAATATTGCGGAAAATATTATTTCTACGATTTGACAATTTTGAGTACATTTCTAAAAACTTGCTTGGCTTTTTCATAAAAAGTTATTTCACTTCTGCTGTACGTTTAAATTCGGAAAGTTGAAATCTAATTAAAATCATTGTTTGAAAAATAATTAAAAATATTTCGAGTTTAAGGCCTCATATACGCGATTTCACCGATTTTCGAAGGTACTTTTCTAGACGCGGTTAAAAAAATGACGCATATATTGACAACATTGTTTTACAGATCATTTATGCCCATGGTTAAGTATATGTAAAAAAAATCAGGATTATTAACAGATGGCGGAGATATAACATAATAAAGCAATGTATTTTTTTTGCGCGCGCGTTGGTGGTTAAAGTTCCTGGCATCGATGTGGGTGTCTGAAAAAAATGAACATTTTTATAATTGCATAATGCATGTATCTTCAGTGTGAACCAATAATATTATAAAAAAATTATTATAATGAAAATTCGAATCTTAACATTTTTTACTCCATTTTCTGTCGGTATTTTATTTTTTATATTTTTTTTGTCATTGAAATTTTTGTCTCTGTGGTTCACACGATAGGTGATGATAGTAAGAATATGTTGTAAAAATTTCAAAGCCATCCTAACCTTCGTTGGAGAGTTATAACTTTCACAAGGTTAAAAAAAGTGAATCGTGGAAAAACGGCTTTGAAGTTGGCAGTCGGGCGCGCCGCGCGGTATCTATTATAAATGCATTTGTTTGGTAATTTTGTCGTAGAGCGTTTGACTGAAGCATTTTGGGAGATTCATAATACATATCTAGCGTACTTGTCTCCGTATAGCGCGGCCGGTTACCGCCGCTACCTGCCTGCTTCACAGAAAATGAAAATCCTTACGCTCTAAATGCTGTACCGTTAACAATTTTTGGAAATTTTTCAATTCTGTAAAGCTTAAAATATTCCTAACCGTTCAGGCTAAAGGAATAAAGAATAAATAAAAATGGAAAATTTTGAAATTTTTCGCGTATACAAGACCTTAATTTGAATTTTGTAGATAGCGAAACATCCAAATATTTTCAAAGGAACTTTTTATAATTTTGCGTTTTTTTACTTGTTAAAGTTTTTTAGGGAATTTTCATATCTTTTTGAAATCGAATAGATATACCTATACACTGAGATGTATGAGAACGTCTCGAACGCGAGCAGTGCCATGCCGCCGCGCCAAGGCCGAGGATGTTGGCAACCTCGGACACTGCCTTCACGAGAGCATACTCGAAATAAGATCAGGCTTGAAATGGAATAGGCGGCGCCATCTATCAGGGACCCCATGAGTTAAAAGGAAATAAAAAAAGAAAGAGTAATAAATATTTAGGGAAATTTATTTAACAAATAAGGCTTAGGAAGGGGAAGATTCCCGCTGGAAATAAAGGAACTAAAAAGGGGCGTCGAAAGAGACGAAGGTCTTCTCGTCTAAACACCAACTCGGACGCTGCTAAAGAACAGAATATGAGTATGAGCTGAAGAAGCAAGGAAAGTCTCTAAGTATTGACAGCCGAGGAGAGGATAAGAGATAAAGACGTCTAGACCCGGAAGTCTGAGTAAGACTCCGAGGGCAATTTTTCAACGAGTATCTGCCCGAGCATTAGTAGTGAAAATGTGTGATTTCAAGCTGACGAAGCAAGGAAAAACACGGGACTAAGGAAAGGCCCGGGAAGGACAAGGAAGGATCGAAAAAGAGGTAGATGCCGGAATCTCCTCGATTTAAACTGCGGCGTGAGTAGTGAAAGGGCGCAACTCCAAGCTGAAGAGGCAAGGAGGGGAGCCCGAATAAGGAAAGCGTTGCAGTGGGAAAAGAAGGAGAATCCAGATATTCTCATAGGTTGTATTACATAAAAAAATAAAGAATACGCAAAAGATAAGTACCGAGCAATGAGTTAGAGAGAGATGAAGCAATAACAACGGGGATAGTGTTCGAGCAAGGGCGTCGTGCCGAATTTCGAGTCCACCGCGGAGACACACTAACACAAATAGCGACAAAAGCGACGACCATACATACGCAGATACTATAGATAAGGCCGGAGTTGGCCATTACAAAAGAGGCGGTCAAGGATTGTGTGAATGGAGAACGGGGTGACGCTATAAGCCCCGCCCACGCAAGCAAGGGACCGTTGTTAGACGGCGGATCCAACGCGGGCGCGCGAATAGGCTAATACAGGTCGATTCATAAGTTGTTTGCACTCAAGAGCGGCGGATTGAACAAATTGTCATTTGTATAAAGGTTTCTACTAATTTACTCGCTTATTGTGCCCGAATTCTGAATTCTCAATATAATTAGGGGTTACCCGTTACAATACAGGGCTACTGGTTATTGATTACGATCCTTTGGAAGGCTTGTTGGAGATGTTTTCCGCTATCAAGCAACTCAGTAATGTTTTATGCAAAAGTGAACCACTTTCGAGATATTATTTTTGTAAAGTGAGGCGTAGGCAACTTAATAATTAATAAATAAAAGAATTGTTGTATCGAATCAAACTTTTTAAATTTGACGTGACGTGATTTTTTGAGCCACGTCACAGAAATGCTACCGATGATCAAGATATGCTCTCGATGCCCGGGTTGCGACTCATCCGTCTGTGTTAAGGGTCCTTTCTCTAGAATGTTTGTATTGTTACGTTTGAGGTTTTGGGTTGAGTTTCCGTTTTGGTTAGGTTGGCGTGCGGAACTCGGTCGAGCGGCGTGTGGCTCGACGTACCGAGCAATCCTGACCGAGGGATGCACCCAGTGAGGCCTCTCGGGGAATCGGGGCACGCCCGGCTGAAACGCCGGCGCCCCACCGTAGTGATGCATCGTGCTGGAGAGCGGGCCGTTTGGGTTACGGGCGGAGGCTGGAGATCTCCGCGCCGCGCTTCTGGACAGAAGCTTTGCCCGCTTTCGCACGGTGACCCGGGGATGCGATTTCCGAGAGCCTCCATGTTACCGATGAGAAAAGGTCCCGATTTGTTACCGTTCCGTTTTCGGGGTAACTCGGGCAGAAAATATAGATTCCGAAAGGAATATTCCATTAGAATATTCCAGTTCCCGAAATAATATTTCAGCTCTCGATATTATACGAGATAAAGTTCTCGCTTGAACCCGCGATTTCGCATGGTCCGATGCCGCGAGCGTGTTGACATTTTCTCTGTTAACGCGCTCTGTCTCGCTCTCCCTCGCACGCCGGCCTTGGTCGCGCGAGGTACAGAGTGGCTAACGAATCTTCGCGTGAGACGGTTGTCTCCAAAATCGCGATCACTCCCGATTTTCCGGCTATCGTAACGGAGTTGCTACCGAACCTTCGCGTGAGACGGTTGTCTCCAAGATCGCGATCGCTCCCGATTTCTAGAGATATCGTGAAAGAGTTGTCGACCAGACGTCGCGATGGAGAGATGTGTCGCGTCTCTCTCGCGCCCGCGACGTCACGCTCTCGATCTCGCGCTAGAGGCACGTCGTCGTGCCTTCTCGTTCTCGATCGGGTGACGTTTCCGCGTGCGTTTTGTGTTCGCGATTAAGTTCCGTCTCCGTAAAAAGTTCACGGGTGGTTAATCCACCGGCTCCCGCACAATAAAATAAAACTTCGTTTTATTTTATTTATGATGTTACCGGTGTCGCGTAAGTGACAGACACCGGTGCAAGTTAACCTACTTCCCAGTGAATCCCGACCCCGCTACCACAACCCACAGCCTGAGCGGCCGTGCTTTACCGCAACCGTCCTCCCGTGTAAGTGCATCCAGTTAGTCCGGTTATGATTCCGGCGAAACAAAAATCAGGGAGGTCTCCAGACTCCCAGGTTATACCGGTTATGATTTCGGTGAAGCAAAAATCACGGAGTTCTCCAGCTCCGTTTGGTGGGTCGGGTTTGATCACCCCGACCCCAGTTATTCCGGTTGAGACGACCGGGGAAACAACGTCTCTGGCGCCCTGGGTATTGCGGATGCACGCGCGCGGGGTGGACGGCCGAAGGTGACGGTTTCTCGCACCAGATCCCGGTTTGAGTTCTCGATTTCGTGGTTAGAGAAAATAATCCCAGTCACAATTTGTAGTTCGTGAACACAGTAATAAAGAAATATCAACAATAAAATAGTTCGGGAACACAGTAACAAAGAATTATCAACAATAAAATAGTTCGTGAACATAGTAACAAAGAATTATCAACAATAAAATAAGAATAATCGGCAAACGTTTTTGAATTAGGGGTCCAAAACGCTACAATTCTAATAATTATTCTTACTTTATTGTTGATAATTATTTGTTACTGTGTCCTCAAACTACCAATAACAAAAAAAGTTTGGTTCCAGACAACAGTTTTTTAGCTAATTTTTAAAGTTGCATTCCCCTCACTTAAAAAAATATCGAAAATGCTTTACTTCTGCATAAAGCATTACTGGGTTGTTTGATAGTTGAAGACATGTCTGACAACCCTTTTGCACGATCGTGACCAATACCCAGTATGCAAAAAAGAAACATTCAACAATGCAGATATTGATTGGTCGCAGTACCGTGATACCACAATTGGCAGTTTTCGATGGCGTTGAAGTTTGCATCGTTGGAACGCAACGAAAGTTCCTTTCTATTTTTTTCATCCCTTCATGTTTATGATCTATAATTTTCTTTATACCTCAAGGGGTTGGGCTACTGTGACATTATTTTAAAAAAATAAAAAAATTGAAGGAATAAGATGATTGAAAAATCGTTTCGACATTTATTCATATGCATATTAACAAAGTTGTGTACCAAAGTTCATTGAAAAATATTAAGAATTAAATAAGTTATGAACGATCAGGTTAGGTACCTATGAGCTTGAGGGGCGCAACGGTGTACTTGATTCTAGGCACCCGCTTGATTTGAAACAAAAGAAACGATTTATTTTTCTTCTCAAAATAGCTTATATTAGCTAAAACTTGACCGGATATTTTTTAACTTGTTTCATTCATTAAAAAAAACTTTCAATTCTGTTTTGGATTTTTCAAAAAAAAATAACATTATTGTTAATAAGTAATGAAAAAAGTTAAGAAGAAAAAAGTCGGTTAAGACTAAGCTACAAGTACATTGAACAAGTAAAAAACGCCAAATAATAGAAAAGACCACGAAAAAATTATCGGCCGTTTCACTATCCACAAAATTCAAATGAACCTCGAAATACTTATGATTTTTTTCAAACCATACTTGTATTTACATTATTACTTTTCCACTTCAAACATACAAAAGAAGTGAAATAACTTTTTATGCAAAAACCAAGCAAATTTACTAGAAACTTATACAAAATTGTCAAACCCTAAAAATACTATTTTTCTCAACAATTTACTTTAAGAAACCATATTACTATTGTAATAAAAAGTTCGAATCATGATTATATAAAAGCACAACGTATGCATCACACAAGTACTGTATGTATGTATCACTGGAAATGCCGTGCAACGACTTGGCGTGCATGCAGTGGCGTTACTACGTGGGGCGGTGGGGGCTCTCCGCCCCGGGCCCACAAAAAATGCGGCGAAATAGGGGCCCCCAAAAAACTGGCGAAAATCCACAAAAAAAAAAGAAGAAAAAACTTTGTTTTCCCTTATTATTTCGTTGGGGTCCTCCCGCCTTAAAAATGTGAACCACATCGTCATCAACTTCAACTCTATGGTTTTGACCAAGCTTAATAACAGTTTAGTCATTTAAGTTTAGTCATTAACAGTTTAATTGTATAAGACAGAGCCAAACAAAAAAATGACAGCAAGTTTTACGTCATCAAAAACATTCTTAGCGAGACTAGTGATTTTAATCAAATAATTTTTAACTTTACTGTCAGTTCCTTAGATTTCCAATCAAGATACAGTTGCGAGACGACTTGACACAGCATTTTTACGATTTTGCAATATTAGACTTGATAGTGCGTGAAATAGAACGTAATTGTAACTGTAAAAAACATTGAAAATAGGGAGATAATTCCGCTATTTTGGATAAAGATGCGGTAACATTTTACTTATTTCCACATATCGATATCGATGTTAACTCATTATTGCCCTTTAAAGGTCCTAAATATTGAGATCCTCAATGTAGAAAAAAAAAACAAAATAAAAAAATTAATTCATTCTTTCCACGTAAACATAACTGAGAGAAGCTTTCGCTTCTCTCAAAGCCGCCGGGATATGGCACTACAATGTGTATCTTTCGCGCATCAATTAAAAAAGGTAAGTAAATCCATGTTAAACCAGTGTTTTCATAGCGACGTGCCTGATTTTTTATCTTTGATATAAAAAATATAATATTAGCAAAAGAGTAATAATTATTATTACTCATAATTGTTTTACGCAAATAATCCTAACTTCTTTAGTAGATTTGATCCAAATCTTTGTTTTATTATGTCGGTTCTTTATATAAACAGGTATCTCCGCACGTTGTGGGGTTTGTAAATGATAAACGTCCATCTATCCCAATATTCCCTTTTATAACATTGAAAGGATAAGGAATAATCTATCGATACTTTATTTCGACAAGACCCAGCACTAAATTGTTAGTGCAATAAAGTTAGGTTACAATGTACATTGATTAAATTGTATGCGTGCGTAGAGATGTGAATATTTTGTTGGGTACGTTTACCTCGTCTCGTAGACTCTCGCGCTCTTAGTGACAGAGTTAGGATTTTGTTAATTTTTATTTAAGGGGGGATTGTCTTTTTTTTCGCAAAATTTACCGCTTTTTCGGAATTTTTTTGTGAAGAAAGTATACAATGGAAAACTTGTGAAACTTGGCATATAGTTTTATTGATCTGTTTACTACATACAAAATTTTTTTTAAACAATTTCATAAAAAAATCCGCCTCCCACCCCCCTCGACGTGCGATGGTCCTTTTTTGATGGTGTGCACGATTTCTCAAAAACTATTCAACCGATTGCCTTCAAATTTGGACAGAATGCTCAGCTGACATCCTTTTATCGTTTGATGAAGAAAAAAAGCAATACGTTCAATAGTTTTTTATTTATAACAAAAAATCGATCAATTTTTTTGGAAAAATCGATACTTCAAGTTCAAAACGTCACCAAATCGTCAATTTTTTTTCCTTCATCGAACGATAGCTATATGTGTCTAAAGTAAAATGCTTTTTGGGTTTTTGTTGCAGGATGAACGTGAAGGCTGTAATCGTGCACACCATCAAAAAAGGACCATCGCGCGTCGAGGGGGGTGGGAGGCGGATTTTTTGATGAAATTGTTTAAATTTTTTTTGTATGTAGTAAACAGATCAATAAAACTATATGCCAAGTTTCACAAGTTTTCCGTTGTATACTTTCTTCACAAAAAAATTCCCAAAAAGCGGTAAATTTTGCGAAAAAAAGACAATCCCCCCTTAATTTAAAACAAAGTTGTTACCGTTAAAATTGACGTGATGTGCATTATTGGATTTGAATTCACCATAAAAAACAGGCTTCCTTGCTTACGTTCGCACACAAAAGGTAAGTTCAGCGTTTAAAATGTTATATTTTGTGAACTTGGTTTGTCGTATGTCTTATGCCTTTCGGCTCAAATGAACTTTGAGAAACTGATAAGTCGATAATCGTTGGTTTTGCAGCCAGGCTTGTAGCAGTTGGCTTCGGACGCCACGGCCCCTTCCGATCGTAGGAATTCTTGCGTTACAGCAGCGATTTCAAGATCCGAAATGTAAGTTTACTTCTTAATAGGGTTTGAATACTTTAAATAGGAGATTCAGGTTTGAAACGAGCTTTGATTTCGACTATCAACAGCCTTATTTGTTAGTTTTGCAGCCAGGGTTGTGGCAGTTGGATTCGGACGTCACGTGCCTTTTTAGACTTGAAGAATTTTTGCCACGGCTTTAGATCGTCTTAGTATTTCGAGTCAGCGTCAAGAAAGAAAGTCATGTCATCAAGAAATTATCCAAGCGGGGCCACGAAGCGGAAGAAATAGAAAGAGAAGGAAGAAGATGCTAAACGAAACTCAGGGGCTTTATTGAAATCTCTGAATCCCCAACAAAGCCACTCTGCATTTACGGAATCTAGTCAACTAGAAGCTGGTCACACGTCTGGTGAACTGATCGCTGAGTTAGGAGCAGGAGCTGAAGTAACTGGAATGTAGACAGAATCCTGCCCAAGTTCAAATGCTACCATGGTTAGTTCTGAAAACGTAACCGATGCTCAGCTAGAAACTCCGAATCAAGAATTAGTACCGGTGTCATTTGATCCAGCAACAACAACTGCAGTTAAAGTTGAAGGCCAATCTAATATTACCATCAATCATCCTGAAGATGTTGCTGAGGAACGAGCTGTGGGTCCCTCGGAAATGAAAGAGTACGCAGCGATCTCACTTTAACGGACACTAGCCTTTGGCCATCCGTGATTCCCGACGAACTCCGAGTTCACATAGTACAGAAAGAGGTTGGGATCGTCCAGCAGTCAAATGACTCCTTCATAAATTCAATACGCTATCGCAAAGGCGAGAAAATAAAAGGATCTGAACAACGATTAACAAAAGATTTTTTCTACAAGGCGATGTCGAATGGCGAAAAGGTCCGTCGATCCTGGATGTGTTACTCTCCTACTGAAGGATCCATTGCTTGTTTCTGCTGCAAGCTGTTTTCAGCTTCAAAAGAACAAGGCAGTGGTGGGTTTAGTTCGAAGACTGGTTTTAGCAAATGGTGGAAACCAGAACGAGTTAGATTCCATTAAATCAGTAAGGCTCATGTGGAATGCTTCAGTAAGTGGCAAGAGTTGGCTTTTTGACTCCGACACGAGAAAACAATAGACAACCAAGCGGAAGTCGCCGTAGAAAAAGAAAAGACCAAGTGGAGAGATTTACTGAAACGAATTCTGCATATAATTCGTTTCTTGGCGAAGTAAAACATGTCTCTACGTGGTCATCGCGAAGACAACTCAAGTGAAAACCAAGGTAACTTTCTTGAAATTGTGAATTTGATCGCAAAGTATGAGGAAAAATTGGCAAAGCTCGTGGCAAAACGAAAGCAAGGAATAAACCAGACAACTTACTTATCTCCGGCTATACAAAATGAGTTCGTACATCTTATGGGCAATCAAGTGAGGAAGGACATACTTGATCGAGTGAAAGAAGCGAAGTACTTTGCCATTTTTGTCGATAGCTAGTCGGATTCAGCCCACATCGACCAAACGTCGCAAGTACTTCGGTATGTAGAGTTTGAAGAAGATTCTGTGGTGGTTCGTGAATCGTTCGTCGCTTTCATAGAAACGAAAGGCAAAAATGCAAATGAAATCACTGAGATGATATTGGAAAAACTGAAAGCGGACGAGTTGGATATAATGAACTGCCGCGGTCAAGGTTATGATAATGCGGTAGTTATGAAGGGACAGCATACCGAAGTAAAGAAACAAATATCTGATATTAATCCGAAAGCCAAGTTCATAGCTTGCTCGAACTACAGTTTGAATCTCGCAGGAGTTCACGCTGCTAAGACTGAGGTACACTCTATAACCTTCTTTGGTATTTTGGAGCGATTGTACGCGTTCTTTGCAGCATCTAGTCATCGCTGGGATCTACTACATTCCACAACTGGAGTAGTTCTCAAACGTATATCTGAAACGAGATGGAGCGTCAGGGGCGATGCGGTTAAAGTCGTAAAAATTCATTTCTACGAAATTGTTGATGTCCTGGAGCGATTGACAGGTCCTGAAGAAAAGGACAACACCAGATCCGATGCAACCCTGCTATTGCCGCCATTGCAGACGTTCAGTTTTCCTAGTTCTCTGGGGCTTTGGTCTTTCGTTTTAACTGAGCTCAATGATACTCAAAACTATCTTCAGATAAAAGGACTCTCTATCGGTCACTGTGCTTAAAAACTAGACGCACTCAAGCTGTTCTTGGAAACAAAAATAGATGAAATTGTAAATACCGCCATCAGTTTCGCCGAATCCACATGCACTGAAATGGGAATCACACCAGAACCACCGAGACGGGTTCGACGCAAGAAAAGGGTGTTAGGCGATGGAGAAACTGCTGAAGATGCAGGTTTGACGTAGAAGCAGGAAATTCGCCGACAGATGTTAGCTTGCTTAGATACGTTGATTGTAGAGATCAAAACGCGTTTTGAACACATAGGAATTATAGCGGGTAGCTTTTCGTTCCTCGCACCAGCCACGTTACTGGACCCGCTTACTCAAGTGAATCTTGATCATGCACCCGATGATATCGACAAAGAAGAATTCTGCACGGACCGGGACAGGCTCCAAAGATTTGTTTCTGTTTCGCCTGATTGTGACTCGCTGAAGCAACAAGGACCGCTACAGCTATTAAACTGTCTTCACCGCCACAGACTGTCTGGGTCGGTTCCAAGTATCGTTATCATGTTGCGAGTTTACCTGACAATGGGTGTAAGCGTTGCAACTTGCGAAAGGATCTTTTTTAAATTGAAGCTCATAAAAAACTACTTAAGGTCCACGATGATACACGACAGGCTGACCAACCTGGCAATTTTATCAATTGAACGAGAGGTCGCTGATAGAATCGATTTCGATTCTGTTATAACCGACTTCGCAGAAAAAAGACCGTAAAGTCGATGTAAGCTTGTAACTGTAGAACCATAAAGCGATGTACATACACTTCATAACTTGTAATAAAGGTGATTACCAACACAACCAACGTTCTTTTTCTAAAACTTGTAAATATTCTTTTTGTATTATACTTTCAGATATCGCCATCTTTAATAACCATGGAAGACGCCGTGCTTGGGCGCCATTTTGTTGTGGGGCCCCGAGTTTCCGTCCGCTCCGGGCCGCATAAACTTTAGTTACGCCACTGCGTGCATGGTTAAGAAAAAACGCTCGGGAAGATACACGATTTTCTTGGAGAAACGTTCCTACCGCTTCCATAAGTAACTTTTGCAACAATTTATTTACTTACAATATTTCAAATTGTATGTAGTAATTCATGAAATGTAGGGTGACTTTTATGAGGTGGGCATGCGTTTTTTAAAGGCCTTGCGCGGTGATTTTGCGACTGAAAAAAAATTCTTTTTTATGGTTGTCCAAGCTCCTTTTGAAAAAAATATATCGTATTTTTGTCATGAACAGTATAGGCCTCCGAAGTAACTCTTGTGGCGCACCCTTGCGGCGAGTTTTGGCAAAACTTGGATTGGTTTTCGTCTGCTAGTGCAGTATGCCGGTCGCCATTTAAATCAGGTGTCCAATCGATGATGCTTGCTCAAGCCTAGCTCTTTCGTGTTTGTGCCGGTTTGACTTAACCGCCATGCGCCAATCCAAGTTTTGCCACCGGCAGCCGTTACGGGGTGCCATCACGAAAGTTACTTCGGAGGCCTATATGCCAGAGGAAATAGCGTAATCTGGAAAAAAATGAAAATTCCATTCTGCGTGCAGGAGAATGAAGTCTGGAAATTTCTGAATACGGAGCACTCCCGAGAAACTTTATTTAAGCCCCCCGTCATGGAGAAAAAGTTATTAAACATACGATTTACAGTCGATAGATAGGAATTTAATCAGTGGAACAAATGAGCTAAATGAGACACGGGTGCGCTATAGGAAGTGCTAGTCTGCTAACGTCACAGCTGCAACTTCCGAATGTTCGGCTGTCACAGGAAGTTGGTGCTATGACACGCGGTCGAACAGAGGGATCTAAATGTGTCCCTATCCGAGAACGTTATTGAAAGGAATGGCAATTGCGAAAATGTTCGAAGATTCGCTAATAACTTTGAGAATAAATAATTCTAGCAATACATTTTAAAGTAATTTGGCGTGAAATTATTATTTCTTTACCAAATACTACGAGTATTTTTGTTTTTTAATGATGCATAAATAATCTGAACATTCTGTCTTTACAGAATTTTAAGATAATTTATGAAACAGTAAAAAAACAAAAATACTCGTAGGATTTGGGAAAAACTATTAATTTCACGCGAAATTAATTTGAAATGTAATGTCAGGATTATTTATTACAAAAGTTGTTAGCGAATCGCATATGATTAAACATATTATTTGCGGAGCACGAAATCCTCGAACATATTCGAAATGGACATTATTTTCAATAAAGTTCACAATTTACAGATTAAGTTTAATCGGTTATCTTAACCCTCAATCCGTGAAGGTATTTGAGGCACCTTAAGGAGTGAGGTCTAGTTGGAACGTTAAAAAAGGCCTTTTTGCCGATTTTTTTTTTCGGCCAAACGATAAAATAATTTACAACAAAAGTTCTCCCGTTTAAAAGATATATATTTAATGTAAACATTATAATTTTTTTAAAGAAATACGTTTCAAAATAAGCCGATACGTATCAATGGCCGAGAACGCTGCAAAAAAAAACAGTTTTTGCGGTGATCACTCTCACGCTGTGACGGATTATCTGAAACCAACAAAACAGGGGGGAATCTTTAGTTAATGATATAATGCTCCGATTGAACGAAGGGTTTTGAAAAATTTCACAAAATGGCGGACGTTGAAAGTCGAAAGTGTTGTTTTGACCAAAATTTCACTTACAAAAATTGACTTAAAAAAAATAATTGTCCAAAAAAAATCCTTCGTTCATCGGGAGGAAAACTATGTATAGAAGAAGTGATATCAATTTCAACCCGATCGGTAAAGCCGTTCTCGAGTTACATTGATCACCGACTTCGAAAACATGGTTTTGAAAAAAACGAGTTTATTTGCTACCTGTTTACTTTATATGGCTCAAACACGGCTTCCTTCAAAGTTATGTATTTCGGCGAATAATGGTCTGATTTACATTCAATTAGTCGGAAAATACTCGTAAGATATTATACTGTTAGAAAATGAAAAAAAAATCGATTTTTTTTTAAATCTAACTAGACCTCCCTCCATAATCCCGTGAACCTGGGTCGTTTTCGTTTTTGCGCTACCAAACCAACAGTTGTCAATGAAAAAAAAAACTGAAAAAATGCATGGTCAATTTTTAGACCGTACTTTTCTAGGGAAAATAGGGTTCTTTTCTTTCTTATGTTTAATATTTTCATAAATTAAATACTAAGCAACCTGCGAATAAAATGATCTTGGACAGGACAAAAACGACCCAGATTCGCGAAATGCGGGTTAAAATTCTCTATTCAATCGGTCAGATTAAATCGAGGAGTCTGACGATGGTGCGAGAACGACGGTAGGAGCATTGTTTATTTAACAAAGATAAAATCGACGTCGGAATGGTTCTCGGGGCCTCGATCGGACATTCCCGATATTACTGCCCCGAGTTCGTCTCCAATTTTATCTTACTTCCGGTCAGATTGGGTCGAGAAGTCTGACGATGCTGCGAGAAAGGCAGTAGGGGCACTGTTCATTTAACAAAGATAAAATCGGTGGTCAGAATGGTTCTCGGGGTCTCGATTAGACATTCCCGATATTACTGCCCCGAATTCGTTTCCGATTTTATCTTACTTCCGGTCAGATTGGGTCGAGAAGTCTGACGATGCTGCGAATATGACGGTAGGAGCATTGTTTATTTAACAAAGATAAAATCGGTACTCGCAATGGTTCTTGCGGCATCGATCGGACATTCCCGATATTACTGCCCGGAATTCGTCTCCGATTTTATCTTACTTCCAGTCAGATTGGATGAGGAAGTCTGACGATGCTGCGAGAACGACGGTAGGAGCATTGTTTATTTAACAAATATAAATTCGGTGGTGAGAATGGTTCCCGGGGCCTCGAGCGGACATTCCCGATATTACTGCCCCGAATTCGTATCCGTTTTTATCTTACTTCCGGTCAGATTGGGTAAGGAAGTCTGATGATGATGCGAGAACGATAGTAAGCGCATTGTTTATTTAAGAACGATAAAATCGGTGCTCGGAATTGTTCCCGGGGCCTGGATCGCACATTCCCGATGTTACTGCCACGAATTCGTCTCGGATTTTATCTTACTTCCGGTCGGATTGGGTGGAGAAGTCTGACGATGCTGCGAGAAAGACAGTAGGGGCATTGTTCATTTAACAAAGATAAAATCTGTGGTCAGAATGGTTCTCGGGGCCTCGATCAGACATTTCCGATATTACTGCCCCGAATTCGTCTCCGATTTTATCTTACTTTCGGTCAGGTTGGGTCGAGAAGTCTGACGATGCTGCGAAAACGACGGTAGGTTTATTTAACAAAGATAAAATCGGTACTCGCAATGGTTCTTGGGGCATCGATCGGACATTCCCGATATTACTGCCCGGAATTCGTCTCCGATTTTATCTTACTTCCGGTCAGATTGGATAAGGAAGTCTGACGACGCTGCGAGAACGACGGTAGAAACATTGTTTATTTAACAAAGATAAGTTCGGTGGTGAGAATGGTTCCCGGGGCCTCGATCGGACATTCCCGGTATTACTGCCCCGAATTCGTCTGCGATTTTATCTTATTTCCGTTCAGATTGGGTCCAGAAGTCTGACGATTGTGCGAGAATGACGGTAGGAGCATTGTTCATTTAACAAAGATAAAATCGGTACTCGGAATGGTTCTCGAGGTCTCGATCGGACATTCTTGAGGCCCCGAGAACCATTCCGAGCTCCGATTTTATTTTTGTTAAATAAACAGTGCTCCTGGAAACTTGGCTTGCAGTTACGTAATAAATTGCGTCACTTTATGTCTTTTTTAAGGGGCCAACATTAAAGGGCCCATCATCCCTTTAATCTTCATTCCCAGCTATTGTTCATTAAACAGCTGCTTCTCATAAATTGTATAATCCAGCTATATTTTAGTCCATCTTGAAATATAACTGCAGTTATAAGTTTTTGGAGCAAAAACGAACATTGAAACACTTCTACTGTTATTACAACATCAGCATGCGCTTAGACTGCTTAGGAGTAATATTGGGTTGTGCATCAAGGGTAAAAAGAACAAAGCTCATTCAGGGAGAATCAGGAAGCGGAAGTTTTCAGGGAATCAACACTCGGATGAAATTGCAGATTTTGCAAACAAATAAGCTGGAAAACTGGCAACTTCGAAGGATCAGAGTTTCGCTGTGCACACGGATCCAGCTGCCGATTACAGTATCATAAGCATTGTTCTCGTGTTTTCAACATTGTCAAACTACTTGAAGTGTAAAGTTTGCAACGAAGAAATTTCATTTTCTAAATATGGAGAGCGTGGCTTGGGTTTAAAAGTGTGTTTGAGTTGTGCGTGTGGCGAAAAGTACATTAACTCGTGCCCGATGATTAGAAGTGGTTACGAAGTGAATCGTCGCCTCGTGTTTGTGATGCGTTTAATGGGCATTGGCTTGGCTGGAATCTACTTATTTTGGAGTCTAATGAACTTAGGCGACGTATGACATAAGAATTTTTACTATCAAATCGTTGACGGTATTGCCATAGCAGTGAAACCCGTTTTCGATTTAGTGACGCGCAAAGCTGTTAAAGGAGAAAAAAAGTGCAAAAGGAAAAAGGACTTGCCATGGACGTTTTGACAGTTTCTGGTGACGATTCTTGGGAAAAAGAGGCTTTTCTTCTCGAATTAGTGTAGTTTCACTTATTCTTCGATTTACTGGCAAAATCGCTGTCGTTGACATACGATCAATTTTCTGTAAAGAATGTGAAAAATGGAAAGGTAAAAAAACACATCAGACTTTATCACCTGGTCTGAGAAGCATAAACCTCATTGTACAGCAAATCACTCAGGAAATGCTGGCAAAATGGAGGTAGATTGCATGTTAGAAATGTTTTTACGATCGGTAGAAAGATTTGCTGTGCGATATGGATTCTACATCGGTGATGGCGACTTAAAGACTTTCAGAATGCTGCTTAATTGTTTTCCCTATGGTGAAGAGTTTGTTTGGGTTTCGAAGCGATTTCTTCTGAAATACTCGACATTTTGGCATAGAAATAAATAATTCATCTGTAGGAGCTTATAGGCGTCGACGAGATAGATGAACTGCAAGAGTATGAAGCGAGGAGTATTAATTTTATGAGCGTTATTGTCTAATTTTTTTCTTTAAATTAAAAGTCTAGACAGTCAACAATCCTGTACATTATAGTGCAAGGGTGTAGAAGAAGATGGCGAAGATTTTGTTGCCGGAGAATTCACGCCAGTGCCAAAACAGTATATTCCTTTGTTATACAAAGAAAGAGCAGTCGCTCTCGCAGCAGCTCATCCAAAATAGAGCTTAAAATCATTGCAAGTGCACGAATGTTTTCGCTTGAAACATAAGCAATTGCTTTATCAATGGAAAGACGACGTCAAAAGAGACGACGGACTTCAAGAGACGACGAACGTCAAGAGAGACAAAAGGAAAGACGACGTCAACACACATCGATAAATGGAACACAATAGATCGGGAAACGTACAAAAGATTCCTCGAAACTCGGCAAAACTTGGAGCAGGTAATATATTTTATGGTATAGGTATTTCGCAGAAAAATAATTATTAAGTCATCAAAGAGAAGTATAAATTATAATGAGCATCAAAAACTACATTTTATTCGTGTTACGATGACGACGAGGCCTCTGCAACAGTGGGATATGAACTCTGGGTTCCCGTTTTTGTCAGATCATTTTCAATTCCCAGCCAGCCGGAGGTGGGTGGAACATTTCATAAAACGTCACCGGATCAGGCAGCGAAAAATCACAAAATTGATCAGCTCAAAAGAGCACGCCACAATGGAGGAAATGTTAGTAGCTGCAGCGCTATTCCATATGCAAACGAGAGTCATCATCCCTGATTTCGACCTGGATTACGTTATAAATACCGATCAAACGAGATGCCAGTATCAATCTACTTATAATAGATCGCTTGCAAAACAAGGGGTTAAAACTGTTCTTGTTAAGAAAAATATTTAAACAAAATCAGCCACTCCTACACGGCGCAGTATGCGTTAACTGCATCAGGAAAAATCTTGCGTTTCGTGTTTTTATGTATGCAGGAACCGTCGGGTAAATTTGGTCCAATCGTTGGAAAAAGAGTCGACGAATCGAAGAAAAATTGAAAAACGTAATTGTGACTTGCACAATATTTCGCCGTGCGTGGGTAAACCGAAATTTCTTTTCATTATCGATTCATGGGGTGGGCAAACTAACCAGACACTCTTCGATCGTGTCGAAAGTTATTCCACCCAAATGTACCCCGCTTTGTCAACCGTGCAATGTTTATTTTTACCGTTAGTTAAAAATATTTATTAAAAAACTACAAAATGCTCCGAAATTGTTAAAAAATAACCGCGAAATCGCTTTACGGGAGGACTCGATATGAATATATTCGATACTGTTGCATCAGTTCAGCGCGCCAGTATTTATTCCAATGATTAAATATGCCTGGTTTGCGTCGAAATTAATTGATGAAAGACCAGTTTTTTTTTTAATTTAATTGAGCAGTATTTCCGGTATCGCTGCTAAAAAATCCGTGTACCTGTAAAGAGGTAGCATTTATTAGATGTGCATGGCGCCGCAATAATCTGTGCTTTCAGTGTTTCTATGATAATTATCATCCGGAATTTTGTAACGTTTTGAAGCTAACGACAGCGAATAAATGACATCGCGCTATAAATTAAATAATGAGCGAATACTGTGTTAAAGTTAATTATTTCCTGACCATTTATCCTAGCGTTAATATTGATTTTTTTTGTTTATGTGATCATAGTTTTATTTAAACGAACTACACGGTAAGGAATAATATATGTTTCGATGCGTTTGTAAAAATCATTTCATTAGAAAATTAGATAAGTATGCCCAATCAATCATTTTCATTAAAATCACGAACGATTGAGAATTTTTTTTCAAACAATAAATAACGGTTCCGAGCGGGATTCGAACCCCGGTCGTCTGAGTTGCCAACCGAGCGCCTTGCCGTTGTGCCACACTCATACGCTTAGCGATATGCATAATTTGCGGGATGAGAGCGGCGCATGAAACTTCAGCGTCGTTTTTCTAAAAAACCAGGGCGCATTAGAAAGAATCCCTGTAGCGTGGTACTCTGGGGGAGTGCCCTCATAATATAGCTGAGACCCATCAAAATTCGTTTGTATCATACTTGGCACTCTCCTTGTGAGACAAAAAAGCTTCAGTCGACTTCCAACATGAGGTACTACTAGCGTGAAGTACTGAAAGGGGGTACTACGTAATGATCTCTTCGGAAGAGGCGCTACATACAACAACATACATACATACATACAATAATGATAGAACTTCACTTACAGGTAAGTTCGTTTATTCATTAAATGTTACAGGGCTATTGGAGACACATTAAGCTTAGAAAACCTGAAAAATTACTCTGTGATTATTTGCAAAAATGCAGTAAAGTCACTGAGAAAGCCACTTTTTTTAACTTTTTTCAAACCAATGTAGCGGCGAACAATTTGTTTTCTTCAAACACAATGAACAGTACTTTAAATAATGTATTCAAGTTTTCAGAGCCGTTATTAGATTTCCTTTAGCGCTATTGGTGCATAAGATATCAGAGACCAAAGACAAAATGGGCACTTTTCGCTCAATCGTTGATATATCCGAAACGAATGGTCGTACAGAGTTCGTTCAAAAAGAAAATTGAAACTAAATGATTAGGCTTTTTCACCAGTTATTGACAAAGTAAAAAAAAATGTTTGGATTCCATGGATGTCTTAAAGTTGAAAAAAAATTTCGCCTTATTTTGTTTCGGCATATTTTTTTGTTCGCTCTCTGACGGAAGCTCCGAAAAAAATGAATGCAAGAGTTGTAACCTAGAGATTTCACCCTGCAAATTTTTTCTTCCGTTTCTATAAGATGATTCGTCCAGCAGTTACAGTGCTTGACAACTGACCAGGCAAACAATTGTTGGTTTAATTTTTTTGAGTAGTGTGTATACCGAATGAGTTGGATCACCGCAGTTTAACTGTTATTGTTATGCGACGCAATTATTGAATTGCGTCGCATTCAATAATTGCGTCGAATATTGAATTTCGACGCAAACCAGGCATATTTAATCATTGGAATAAATAGTGGCGCGCTGAACTGATGCAACAGTATCGAATGTATTCATATCGAGTCCTCCCGTAAAGCGATTTCGCGGTTATTTTTTAACAATTTCGGAGCATTTTGTAGTTTTTTAATAAATATTTTTAACTAACGGTAAAAATAAACATTGCACGGTTGACAAAGCGGGGTACATTTGGGTGGAATAACTTTCGACACGATCGAAGAGTGTCTGGTTAGTTTGCCCACCCCATGAATCGATAATGAAAAGAAATTTCGGTTTACCCACGCACGGCGAAATATTGTGCAAGTCACAATTACGTTTTTCAATTTTTCTTCGATTCGTCGACTCTTTTTCCAACGATTGGACCAAATTTACCCGACGGTTCCTGCATACATAAAAACACACACGGCAAATTTACACACCGCTTGACCGATTCTCAGATCATACAAAAATTTCTGTCTCGTTGCTAGTCAACTGGCTAAAGTATAGATAGTGTGGAACGATAAAAAAGCTTCTTTCCTCGTGTGAGCAATTATCGAACGAGGTTTCGTTTCACATGAACTTTTTTTTTTGATTGAATAGAGAAAAGAATGAGCGATCAATGATGACCGCAGTAGGTTCAGATAAGCTCAATCGGCACCACTCATTTCATATAAATCGGGTAAATTGAAAAAATCACGCCATCGGAATCCTACGAAGTTTCTTTCAATTTGTTACATATTATCTTATTGTACTTACGTTAATTTTTATCCTCATGAACGATGTGATTTTGCAAGGTATAAAGAGAACGAAACCATTTGGAGGGTTTCGACGTTTTGTCTTTAAATTTTGTTTATAGGACTTAGGCGCAATTACTTGAAGTATCGTGTAATTGTTGAACTTAGTAGAAAGTTTAATAGCAGAAGATTTAGAATATTCACTTTCACCGGCACGGAAAACTGGGTTTTATTGGTTCAACGCAAATGTAACATCACTTGCCAGCACACTTTTCGCAATATAATTTCTATTTCTGCCCACGAACATCTACATGTGAATAACCGGATATTTCTCTCTCGATGGGGTTGACGACAGACTTTGTCGGAGAAATTACGTATCCTACGTACTTAGGATCTTCCCGAGCAAGAATGAGTGGCGGATCAAGAGAGAAAGGGAGAGAGCGAAAAAGTGATAATACGCGACACAGACAGCTTCTCGACGATCCTTTCTTATTCCACGCCGTTCCTCCACTGATCTAAATTTGGCTTGAACTCCGCCTAAATTCATGCGGCAAGTTGGCTGCATGGCGCGCATCTCTTGAACCATCTTGTGGAAATCACGGCTTTTGCCTCGAGGGTTTGATGTATTTACGAAAGAGGGGGGGTGGTGTCGAGAATGGAGGAAAGCCCGCGTGAAACAGGAAGGAAAAGTATTAGTCGAGTTGAGTTTTTTTGTGTAATGGTAGTTAGATGAATAGACTTTTCTAACTTACCTTGATAGTGCAGTCATATTTTCAAATGTATTCTGTACATAAATTGTTCTTTATTGAATTTACTTCATTTTAAGTTATTGCAAATTTTTAACCATCTGTTGTTATTTCCTCATAGCATAAACTTGTATTGGTGGTTGATTTTTGAGATGCTAATCGAAACATGTTTAAAGTGGTTTTTAATATTGAAAAGAAAACAAATTTACGAGCAAAATTGCGTTTGCCCGTGGATTCACTCGTGTGCATCGCGAAATTTGATTCACGCGGATATTGAGGATGCATATTAGGGAAGTTAATATATACCTATAACCATGTCGCCAGAAAAGGAAAATCAGAAATTTAGTCGGGTAATGACTAATTAGTACAGTCGTGCTGTATATTGGAATCGGAGAAAATTAGAAGAAGGCTGGTTTTTTGACAGGTGATTTTGTGGGTGCCAGAGGTGCTAATGCCAAGTTTGCCTAAAAATTGGGGTGTAGGGTTTTTTTCTAGGGGATGAAGGGGGATAGGGGTGGATTGATGCCAAATTACAACCCTTACGAGGTCGGCGCCACGAGACAAAATATTCAGACAAAACCGGGCTTTATATTTGTCCAAAGCGTCGAAGTCGGGGAAGTTCATTTTGAGGGTGAAAAAGTGGGGTGAAATTTTGAAAAATCAGTTTTAATTCAATAACTCTTTAGGAAAAATTCAGAAATTTTTTATTCAAATAGGAAAGTTGTAGCTCTCAAAAATACGCGTCGATTGGGTATAAAGTAATTCCTCAACTCCAAAAGTAACCCCCCCAAAAAAATGACGAAATGCTGTGAAAATTTTGTTTTCGTGATTATTCAAAAAATGGTCGATTTTACGGGTGCAGTTTAAATGTACGCAATGTAGGGATTAATGTTCCCTACATTTTCGTTCATATAAACAACCCTCGAATTTTACCATGTTTTCATCCCGTAATGAGAATACAAATATTCTGAATTTTTCCTAAAGAGTTATTGAATTAAAACTGATTTTTCAAAATTTCACCCTACTTTTTCACCCCCAAAATGCACTTCCCCGACTTCGACGCTGTGGACAAAAATAAAGCCCGGATTTTTCTGAACATTTTGTCTTATGGCGCCGACCTCGTGGGGGATGTAGTTTGGCATTAATCCACCCCTATCCCCCTTCATCCCCCAGAAAAAAACCCTACACCCTGATTTTTAGGCAAACTTGGCATTAGCACCCCTGGCACCCACAAAATCACCTGTCAAAAAACCAGCCTTCTTCTAATTTTCTCCGATTCCGGTGTTTTTCGACGACAGCACGACTGTACTAAATGCTAATAAAACTGGTTTAAATTGAGTATTTCCTGAAGTGTTTCATTATAAACAGTGTTGCCAACTCGGATTGTCGTCAGCCCACTAGGTGCCTCGTCAAATCCCGCCAGAAATCACTAAACTCCTCCATGTTATTTTCCACCAAAAACCACCAAAGTCCTCGCTCTTACCATCAGAAATCACCAAAATTTTCTGCTTTTCCTGCTAAAAAAACACAAAATTCAAAACACGTAATCGAAACCGCGTGAATGAATCCCAAACAACAAACGGCATGCAGTTACAACCCAATTTCGCCAAATACGCAAATACGAGAGAAAACACAAGAGTAAATATGTACTATTAGTATAGGTCGCGATACCGACTCAAGACAAGATATACTTCTACAATACCGACGTATGGATACACTCGCTATGCCGATGGAATCCTTCTTTTTATTGGATATTAAATCGAGCATGAGACACTTCGAGAAGTGCTTCTTCGAGTGGTGAATCGAAAATCGAAATTCTAAGTCGTCAGCGACTTACGGCTAACTTCGTTGTTTGTGATTCACGCGATTATTGAGGCGAGAGTCGAGAAAGTACTCCGGCGCGAGATTTCATTCGAATGCTCAATGCTCCGCTCACCCTTCTAAACCCTTTCGAATTCATATCAAGATGGGTAAAGTTTCTAAAGAAAAGCAATATACGCAAAAATTCCGGAAAGCTTGGCTGGCGGACACGCAAATACACAATTGGATCGTTCAGGTACCAGGTTCTGAAGGGCGAATGAGCCAGCGGCCTCTCGATAAAAATTTCTTGCATTTAGGATTTAGATTTTATAACGGCATGAATATTATGAAAAATAGGTACCAGGCAACGATACAAAGGCACACTGCAAGTTTTGCAAGTGTGATTTAATGGCGAAGTATGCGGACCTGATAAACCACGGCAAAACAAAGAAGCACCTGCAGGCAGCAGAGCCCTTCTCAACACAACGGCAAACGAAGTTATCTTTCGTCGAACAATCGCGAAACTCATCAAGAGCCGAAGCATCGATAGCCCTTTTCGTATGTGCACATAGCGCAATTGCTGCTTGTGATCACCTGGGTCAGATGTGCAAAAAGAATTTCAACGACAGCGAGGCAGCAACAAAGATGCAAATGCATCGCACAAAATGTGCGAATATCATCAAAAACGTACTGGGTCCTCACTTCAAAGATGATTTGATAAGCGATATTCACAACGGAAAATATAGTCTATTGTTAGATGAGTCAAACGATATATCCATAAACAAGCTATTGGGCATCGGGGTCATTTACTATAGCCAAAAATATGGAAAAACGATCTCGATTTTTTTAACGTTGGCGAAATTAGAAGAGTGCAATGCTGAGAGTATCGTTAGGGCTGTAAAAAACGCGATCGCGGAAATGGGGTTGACTCTTGCGAATTTGATGGCAATCGGCACCGACAATGCACCGGTAATGGTCGGAGTAAATAATGGCGTTTATGCCAAATTAAAAGCCGAAGTACCGTCGTTAATTTTGATCAAGTGTCTCTGCCACTCGTTACAACTTGCCGTTTCCCAATCGATGACCGATACGCTCCCACGGAGCCTTGAGTTTTTAATTCACGAGACATATAATTGGTTTTCAAAGTCAGCTTTGCGCCAATTAAAATACACGCAGTTGTACGAAACGATAAACTGTGGCGAGAAACCTCTCAAGATACTGCAGGTTTCTAATACAAGGTGGTTATCAATAGAGGCTGCTGTTGATAGGACGTTGCATCAGTGGCTCGAGTTGAAAACTCATTTCGATTTCGCTAGGCGCGACGAGAAATGCTATACCGCAGAGATACTGTATAACATGTATTGCGACGAGGGAAACATGTTGTATTTACATTTCTTGAAGCCGATTTTATCCGAAATCCAAGCCGTGAACAAATCGTTCCAGAGCGAGAAAAATGATCATGTCCAACTATTAGAAGATCTTACACTTCTGATCCAAGGAATATCGAGAAAACTCTTGCTCCCAACATGCAGACTAGATCCTCTACAGATGCCGATCGATGATTATGTCGACCCAAAGCCGTATTTGGGTTATGCTTTTGAACAAAAAATAGAGCAGCTAAAAAAAGACAGAAAATTGACTGTGAACAACGAACAAGGTATCCGCGAAAGATGTAGGACATTTCTCTTACACTTGATCAAGCAACTGAAGCAACGATTGCCCGAGAATGCACTCGTGTTGAAAAAAATATCGCTTGTATCTGTAGGTAACGTGCTGAAGGCGGTAAAAGAGCCGGCTCAACCGTTACTTGAATACTTGGGCCGATCGAAAGACATCGATGCAATCGAATCACAGCTTATGAAAATCAACTTAATTGATTGGACAAACAAAACGGATACTGTCGCGTTTTGGCACGAGGTGAACGGATATAGGGATGCATCAGGATGTAATCCGTTCGAAGAATTGGTTGACTTTGCACTGTCAATGTTGATATTGCCACACTCTAACGCACAAGTCGAACGCATCTTTAGTCAGTTAAATCTCGTGAAAAATAAAACACGAAACAAAATGTCGGTCGAAATGACAAATGCTATTTTGGCTGTACGTTTCGGATTGAAACGAAACGGCAAATGTTGCCACGACTACGTACTTCCACCTGAGATTGTACGAAAGATAGGTACAAAGGAAGCGTACACACTGGCGACAAGTAGTACGGAGCCGTGTTTACATGCGCCATTGAGCGAGTGCGAGTTAACAGATTTCTATTTGGAAGGCTAGGAGTTTATTTTGTATTCTTTAATATGTTTTTGTTCATCGTTTTTTATGTGAAATATTATAAGTGATGTTGAATTTTTAGTTGAATTGAAAATACACAGTTAATTTTCAGAAAGAAGTTTTGATCGTATTCTACAAGAATCTTTGTTCAAATTCTGGATAAAAATACCCCCAAAAAAAATCCCTTCGCAAAATATCTCATCTAGCACGATTATTCGGTTCAAATTCTTCACTGAAAAGGCCAAGATATCGTAAAACCACCAAATTTCTCACTAAAACTGTCAAAAAGACTCAAACCCCACCGAATTTCTCGCCAACCGCTAAACAGAAAAAAAAATCACCAACATCCTTTCAAAACCACCATTGCTACAACTTTAATTCAGTCTATCCGTCTTCAATCTGTCATTTTGTCTGAAGTTCGATTTGTTTCCTGAAAATATGAGGTAATGTTGAAGTCACCAAATTTCCAGTTAAAACCGCCGTAAAATTACCGTGAAACCTCCAAATTTCTCGTTAACTGCTAAACAGCTCAATTGCCCCACCAACAACCTTTCAAAACCACCAAATCTAGCGGGAAAACCGCTAAGTTGGCAACACTGATTATAAATGCTGAAGGATATTGCCACTTGACGGATTCAGATGAATCAAAGTGCAAGGAAATTCTGGAACTGATTATGTTCATTGCTCATAGGGAAAATTCCACAAGTTTTAAATTCGACAAAGTTTAAAATCCACATTTTTTCGTTAATCAGAACAAAACATCACGGGGAGTTTGAGAGTAATATCTTTCACGCCATTTCGTCTGCGACTTGCATCTCGAATGTGCTCCGTCTTCTTTTATTATGTTTACAGATATGTTTTACAGTTTTCTTGCTCGTGATATATTGAGGAGGAAATGCTTATTTCGTTCCATAAAATTGTCCTATAGCGGTTAAAAATGAAAACAGAAAGATAACGAGCTTTGAATCCATTGAGATACGTGCTCGGAAAAGCAGCATCTCCTGCCTCTATCGTTGGTAACTGCTCTCTTCTCCGGTGGACTACCAGAAAACTATAGCTAGAACGTAGAGACTAAAACTTTTTCTCAGTCTCTCCCCTTGGGCTCTGTAGCGCAGCTCTTATATCGAAACAAAGTTCCGCAGACGATACTAAAATCTTCCACCACCTTTTAGATGTTGAGCCCTCTACCTTCACTCTATGAAAAAGTACATAGAAAAAATTGCATGTAGAATATCACAAATAAAATGTTGTGCATTACCTTTGTTCGGTAGAATTGGACGAAAAATTATCACTATTTTAACATTTTTTGAACACTTTTTTTTTGCATGCACCCCACAGTGTGGCCAAATCCCAAAAAGCTGGCCAAAAGTCGAAAAATAGAGTTTACGTTAGGGTAGTTTGTAGTCCTGGGTTAGATTAGGTGAGGGTCCGATGGTCGAATTCCAGGCTCAAGCGCGCCCTCTCCCTTATACCTTATACTGTGGGACAGTTGAAAGGGGACTCTCAATCAAGCTAGACACGTCGTGCAGTAAGCAAATATTTCAACGCTATATTCAAGAGGACACCAAGTCTCTAAAAATCAATAGATTAAATTTTTTATGGAATCAGCACCTGCAAGTAAGTAGAAAATCATTATGTAACACAAAATTAATAATAATAGTTTATGCGATAACAATAAACGAATCATTTGTACGAAAATGAACGGAAGATTACAACGGAAAATTTTAAACACATAGAGAAAAGTTTACAAGTTTTATAGAGTTCTGCGACTTGACCGATCGCGTGTTGTAGATGTAACTATTATTGAATGAAAACATTAAAACTTGCTGCCTCTAGCTGCCATTGTGTCATTAGTGCGAGTTCTTGCTATGTAAAACATAGTTTTCTGAATTTCGTACATTAACGACGCGGAATGTTTTGCTCTTTCTCTTGAATTTGTCTGCGGTCTTCACTGTATTGAGTTCTATGATACGTAATTCACTTTTATAAATATCCCCTTTTTCTTTTCAAATAACATTTTAAAATAAATAATAGTAACGAGGTTGAATATGGAACTATCCATTGATATAGATATTATATTTTCCAATTTTAGAACCTGTCACTGATGAACGTGAGGCATGTGGCCTGAAAAGAGAGGATTTTTTTCGATATTTAAAGGTCATTTGAATGCCAAGGCGACTGAAACATATGCAGTGATCGAAAATGTCATGTCTCCTCAATTGCAACGTCCCTTTGCTTTACCAGACAATGCAAAACCTATCCTCCGCAAGTTGTTGCATGACCTGCATAAAAAGTAGCTGCAAGCATCAAGAACTGAAGGCAAATGTCAACAAAATATTCTGAATGGTTGAGCGTGTTTGTTTCTTTCGAAGAAACTAACCAATCTTCAGAAAAATCTCATAATTTGGGTCGACCTTCTTCAGAATTTGCAGTCTAGTTACCGGACAAAACGAAGGAGGACTGAAGAGTTACGCGCAAGGCATAGTGTGGAAGAATTGACGTATGCGACTCAAATGAGTCTTCGTTCATCTGGGAAATCAGATGCTGTGAAAATTGTCCGTGATGTGGGATGAGGAGCCTATCTAAAGCTAAGAAGTATAAGGAGTCCATATATGCTGATCAAGAAATAACTTAATTTGCCGATGCTGCTCTGTTGCTCATAGTGGAACTAAAATTATCGAAGTCACAATATCAGGGGCTTTGTAATAGAAGCAAAGAGAACAACTGTAATTTATTTCCACCGTATAAACTGCCATATTAAACCAAGCTCAAATGTTATCCCCTTAAGTTCGATATTTCTATCAGTGAATGGAGTGCTGAGGTAAAATTGCAGGCTTTGCTGAATCACACAGCTGGTAAAATATTATTAACACAAATGGATATTGTCAAAAGTTTATCTCCTGAAAATGTTGGCAACTTGAATTTAATTTGTAAGTGGGGCTACGATGGCACTTCTGGCCAAAGTACGTACAAGCAAAAGTTCACCACTGATGATGGAAGCAAGTCCGATGCTAATATTTGTTTCACCTCAATCTTTCCACTGCAACTTGTATCAGACGACCAAGAAACAAACGCTAGACTTGTTGTATGGAAAAATCCGTGGTTGTCATCTCCTCACTTTTGTAGAACTAGGATCCAATTTTTCACGAGACTCCTGAAGCCACTCGTGAGGAAATGGTTTATATTAAACAGCAAGAGACCAATCTTGTCCCTTTCGAAAAGATCATAGATGGAAAAGAAATAAGAGTTTCTTTCCGACTTCCTTTCATCATGGTAGATGGTGAAGTTTGTAATGCTATCACGCATAATACGTCTACTCAACGATGCTATTTGTGCAAAGCAACTTCAAAAGTCTTTAACAATATCGATGCAATTCTAGAAAAGGAAGTATCTGAAGATCATTTATAGTTTGGATCATGAACTTTGCATGCATGGATACGGTTTTCCGAATGTTGTTTGTATGTAGTATATAAGCTTGAAATTAAAAAGTGGCAAGCGAGTAGTGATAAAGAAAAGGAACAAATAAGAATTCCAAAAAACAAATATACGGAAGGGTTTCCGTATGGAATTGCGTCCAATCGACGATCAAGACTTGATTAAGGGTTTCCATGTCATATTGCAGATAATTTCGAGTGACCATAAAATTGATTTCATAAAATCTCAAGATTTTGCCTTACAGACAGCTCGCTACTTGGTGCAGATATATTCGTAATTCTACATACCAACTTTGGTACATAAGATATTGATTGATGGCGCAGAAGTAATAAACTCATCGGTATTGCTAATAGGACAAATGTCTCAAGACGCTCAAGAGTCTACTAATAAATACATTTAAAAGTTTCGTGCAGATTTTGGAAGGAAGTGTTCTCTAGCCAAACAATGGAATACATTATTTCACGCTTATTATTAATATCCGATCCATTTATTTCAAGTTTGCGCGAATTGCCTCGAAAAAACTTAAACTCGTGGTTCCCAGAAGCAGTCCTATTCTTAGTTGCGCCACGTATACCAGCAGGTACAGGAAGCTCCAGCAATTTAAAAGTTGAATCAACTGACTGTAAATCAAATTATTATTCGCATGGCGATGCGTGAACTTCAAGTCAACCGATTGTATGTTTTATCGTATTATACAACATATGGATCTATTTTGTACTTTCTCTATCAAAGTGGTTCATGTCAAATCCGCCATTTTGATGTTGTTTCAAATTTTGACTTTAGATTCATAATCAGCGGCCCCGAAAACCCCCGAGTACTGACTTTCGGCTAAATTTATAACGTTTTCGAGTTTTGGCCAGCTTTTAGGGATTTTGCCCCACTGTGCACCGGTCTTATTTTATTTTAATTCAACGGAGGAGGGTCATGGGACAGTGTTTTTTTTTACGAATCTGTTTATCGTATATGAAAAGGTTTATTAAATTTTTGCGAAGAACATCATAATATTGACGATAAATGCCATAAGAAAATGATTTTGTGCCCTAAAAATTCAAAATGGCGGCGCTAGGGTTGCCCGAAGTTGATTATTTTTCGCGGTGCAGACTACAGGTCGTTCTAATTATCTCCAACGAAAAATCAAAAAATATTTCATTAAAATATGATCTTGGGCAGATCTTGACCCTAAATTTAAGGTACTAATACCTATTAGAGGGTTCAAAAAATTGATTTTTTTTTTATTTCATTTTTCGACTCATTAAGGCATCAAAAATCACTTCTTAAAATTTTATGAAAGAATTCTGAACAGAACAAAAGTTACAGACATATATAGCACTCTAGGTCAGAGCGCGTTTTGTAGCCCGCGCTCGGTTCCCACGCGCGGCAGCTATATACCCCCACTTTCTACATTACTGGGGTTCTTTTGTGTACTAACGTATATAGATCTTGATCTGGCCTCTAAACGTGTTCCCAGTTCTATTTCGGTTGTCTCCCGGAGCGTTAAAATGGGTCCCTACGCGAAGGAAAAGAAAAACACGAGAGTAAAAAAAAATATCAAAAGAACATTGCACGATTTTACAAGAAATCAGTATACATCGGAGCACAGCACAACATTTATAAGCACATCTGCACAGAAATTATTATCAAATACATATTTCGACGTAGAACGTGATGATAGTTTTCATTTCTGTATACTGGAATTTTACCCTCGTTTTCTCGGCCTTATCGAGTATGTCGAAATATAAAACATGTGACAAAGACGTTGTGTTTACCAAGGCCGGGATTCAAGGAATCGGCTTCAAAATAAATATTGCTTGCGAGTGCAGTGATCGACAAATAAACTCGTGTAGTTTCATAAACACTGCATTCGAAATCAACCGACGAATCGTGTTTGTGTTGAAATTGCTGGGCGTTGGTCGTAATGGCTTGGAACTCTTTTGTGCGCTGATGGAGTTAACATCGAATTTTAGTGCAACGACTTATTATAGACTTCTATCTGATGCTGAAATTGCAGCCAAAGCTGTCGCCGATGTTTGTCTAAAGAAAGCTGGCCAGGAGGAAAAGCAGAGAAATAAAGAGAACGGTTTACTAGAGGACGAGCTAACGGTTTCGGGAGACGGCACCTAAGTTTCTGCTAAGAATTCTGCTAAGTTTGACATTTGGTACGAAAGCGAGCATAGCGAAGAGTGTTCTGCTAATTATGAATGTAGCTCCGGCGGCATGGAAGTTCAAGGTATGATGAAGATTTTTAAAATTTCTATGAAACTCCATTTGGTGAAGTATGCTTACTACCTAGGCGACGGAGACTCGAAAACTTTCACAAATTTATTGCAAGCTAAAACATAGGGAGGCTTTATAATAAAAAAAACTCGAGTGCGTCTTGCATGTTGGAAAAGGAATGTTCCGTCATTTGAAAGACGTTAAAAAACCGCTGATTGAGATAAAAAAAATTGTTAAGCTGAAGATGAGAAAAAACACGCAGCAGAAAAACGAATGGCTCAAAAAGAAAAGAAGATACCAGTCAAACAACCGCGGAAAGAAGAAAAGTCAGTGAAGTCCCACCACCACCACCGCCAGCAAAAACAACTGACTTAACTGGAAAAATGATGAAACAAATGTCGATTAATTACAGTTCGGCCATCTAGCGGAATCCAGATTCTAAGGAAAACATGAAAAACGAAATTTTGGCCGGCTTTTATCATGTTATTTCTACGGACGAGTCATCGCAGCATCAGTATTGCAATGCAGACTGGTGCAAGTACCTGCAGGCTCAAACTGATAACAAGCCTTACAAGCACAAATCAGCACTAAGTAAGGAGGTGCAGAAAAT
Source organism: Ophion obscuratus (assembly GCA_964007375.1). Lineage (NCBI taxonomy): Eukaryota > Metazoa > Arthropoda > Insecta > Hymenoptera > Ichneumonidae > Ophion > Ophion obscuratus. Next base: position 60,801,313 of record OZ023315.1, on the reverse strand, counting down.
AGTAAAACCAGTTTATGAAAAACTCTGCGACGACGAATTGATTTCACGGTGCTTAGGAAAGAATACATAAAACAACAACGAGTGCTACAACAGGACGCTTTGGGCGATCGTTCCCAAACATACGTTTGTAGGCAATACAGTCGTGGAACTGGCTGTTCACATTTCCTTATCTATTTTTAATGAGGGACGTATGATTCTCTTAAAAATGTTGGAAATAATGGGCTGCACTATAGGAATTAGTGCCTACAACTATGTTCGAAAGAAGGACGAAGAGAGGATTGCGATGCCTGAAAAAGCTAGCAAGGCGGCAACCAAGAAAGGGCGTTTGGCAAGAAAAGAAGCCCAACAGGAGTTGGAGCAGGCTGCACAGGACTCAGGCGTACTTTTATACGGTCCAGGGGTTTCGGATTAATCAATTGAAGGTAATAAAACTTCACATATTCCGAGAAATAAAGAAAAGAATACGTAAAAAACTTTAAACGAGATTTTCTAAAAACGACTTTTTTTCGCATGGCGGACAGTTAATCTCCGGATTCACTGGACCGATCATCACCGGGCTTCTTTCACTTGTTTATTTAGGTATTCTGCACAGGAATCCAGCACTTTTTTGCAGAAAAGTTAACGACGAAAAATTTGGCAACACAGAAAAGATTTTAAAAAGGTATTTTTTTTGCACTTTTTTTCAAGCATAGGTCATTTTTTAATTTTTTTTTACTTTTTTGCGTATCGGTGGTGCATTCCTGTATACAAAACGTTCCTCTTTAACGTGCTTTTTGACCGATTTTGTTTCAGACCTCCCAATCCGGAGATTATCTGTCCGCCATGGGACTACTTTTTTTTCGAGGGTCGTACTTTGGCGCCCTCTACTAATCACGGACAAAATTACCAGTCAAGGACTCGGGTTTTTCTTTATTCTACATAAAATGCCTAGTGTTTAAAAAAAAAACATGGTGATAGCTAATAAAGAAGCTGAGATCATTTTATTTGAAAATTTGCTTTTTTTGGTTTTCTAATACATACTAGTACCTTAAGGAAAAAAATCGATAATTAATCCTTCGGACACAAAAATAACCGATTAATTATTTTTCAAACAATTTGTTATAAACAATATTTATTATTGATTATTCAATAGTATTTTAGGGTCAATATATGGTTAGTAAGTTAAAGAATATCTTTGTAAAATTTGAAGTCAATCGGCCAATTAATTTTTGAGCTAGGTTGCACTGTGCGCGAAAAATGTGTCTTAACAAAAATGCGTTTAAAGTTTTCGATAGGAAAAGTAGTACTGAAATAATGATTAAGTAGACATACCGCTGTATAAGCATGATCTGCAATGCCTGGGCCATATTGTAATATGCCTCCCTGCTCTGCAAAATCTTCCATTTAAATTGTTATTTCCTGTTGCAAGATGATTGTGTAGCCGACATTGAATATGCCTCCTGCTAAAAAAGTAGCTATTTCAATACTTTTTTATCGTAGTTAAGATGCTTTGGGGCCAAGCGCCATACGGTAGAATAGAACGACTCGTTAGCATTCTGCGTGTAACCACACAAACATCTCTCAAGCAAGTCGTCACGGAATAAATCCTCATATGTTGGCAGTATCTGCTTCTTCACATCAGATTGCAGCGGCGGAGGATGAGCATAAGACTGTGCTTCATTCTCAGCTTCAGGTCTCTTCTTCGGTCTATAGTATATGAAGGTATGTGGCCATTATACCTTTTTTCATTTCTTCCTTTGTTTGGATTTCTTTGGAAAGCCAGGCCGTGGGATTTTTTTTCAACTCTCATCTGTACAGGGTTCTTCCTGCTTGATACATCCTCCACCATATTCCACTTTATATCCTCACCTTGCGGTCAGGCCGCAGTATCTTGTTAATTTTTTAATGAGAGTGTCTAGGAATTTCGCTTTTCCTCGGAGTTTCCTTTCAGCTGTTTGAATGTGGAGGAGCCTATTTAGAAAGTATACGTTACATATAGCAAAGATTATTGCTATTTTTCCTCAGTAGTGTCATAAATGTTAAAAAAGCTAGGTTATTAAAAACACATTATTTCGATGTTGAAATAATTGTATAAGCAATGAGAAAAAAAAGTATTTAAAAAATGTATTCTACATGACCCTCCCACCAATAGATTTAGCAGATATTCTTTTGCAAGCTTCTCAAAAAACTTGTGCCATTAATGGGGGGAGATCATTTACAAATTTGAAAAGAAAAATTCTTTCCACAAATCTATAGTCTAATGTCTTATGGGGATCGCCTAGTGTGTCAGAACAAAAGAAGAGAAAACGGCCTTGCATGACTTCTTTGAAAAAGAGGAAGGTGTACTCTATGGTCGAGGCATATCAGATTGATGGTGAGACCATTTTTTTTATTATGAATTATATACAACAACTTTCAAACACGTTTTTCTCAAAACACGATTTTTTCAAACTGCTGCCATGATATCTCAAAAACTATTCGGTTGATTCTGCTCAAATTTATACAGCATCTTTAGTACATATACAACTACAAGTTGAACTAACATAATTAAGATTGCTTCGTTAGTTTTCTTTTTATCAGCTATATAGAACCCAAAAAATGCGAAAAATTGAATCCGATGGGTTTGTCTAGTGGTTAGCGTACTTGCCTCTGGAATCGGCAGGGTGTCAACTCTGCACCGTGCAAGTCGCCACCGTGTCCGGTCACCAGTTCAACTCGCCATCCGTTCAACTTGCCAAAGCGGGCAACTCTACACAGACCCAAATGGACACCGTAGCAGCCCGCCATTTCCCCGACGCTCGCGTATCCCCACTCTTCAGATTCGGGCCAAGCATTTTTTGCTACCGCGTCAACTCGCACCGTGTCTCAACTCGCCACGCGTAGCGTGCTCAACTTACATTTCCTAGCGGCTGTACTTTTTTCGAATCACCCATACCCGGGAACGAGAAATATACAAGCAAAATGTTTTCACATGTACCGACTACCCGCTCTGTCACGTCTCTAGTTTATCGACTGATTTTGAATGGAAATTTCACGAGCGGCATTTTGTTATAGCTTTATTCTTTAATAATGCCACGAATATACATGTAGTCTCCTAAAATTTTAATTCTTCCATAATTCGCGGAAAAAAGCGTCATTTTTGAGTACTTGAGAATAACGAGAGGCAATACTAAGAGAACTGAAAACTCATATAATAATCGTGTGAAAGAAAAACTGGTGGCCTCGTACAGTTGGACTGATTTTCGTTGCCGTTGAATATAGGATTATGTTCTTAAAGAGGATGTTTAATTTTGTTCTGAATTTCATTTCTTATGGCTCTTGATTTATTCTTAAAAATCATTATGCAAAGTCTACATTTTATAATCAACTTTTTCATCATCAAAAATATCGATGAAAAAATCATATGCATTTGCAAGAAATTAATATCATGAAACGATTCCTTTCATTACAGATTGAAATGTCCACATTATTATTATCCATGTTATTCAAATACTTAATGCCAAAGAACAGTGCATGTCGGATATATTTATTTTTCATTAATGTGTGACATATCGTCTACTATATATGAAAAAATTGAAACATCGTATAACATAAATACGCTGTGTTGAAAAGCGCAGAATCATTACGGGGGGGGGGGGGGGGGTAAGGATAATTTGCTATGAAAAAGCATATTTTCGATATTTTTTGTTGATAACACTGTTTATATATATTTATTTATATAATTATTATAAAATAAAAGGACATTTAAAGAGTATTCTGTGGAATTTTCGTCAATAATTGTGCAGAAATGAGCCGGTGACAGCAAATCTTCTTAGACGCCACAAAAAAAAGTTACACTGCGCTGAACTGCATAACTCACCACTGGATCATCCGAAAAAAATCCAAGAAGATTGTATTATTTAATTTCTTATTTTATTCTTTTATTAATTTAGCTTTATTCTTGTATTAATTAAGTTTCTTGAGGTAACGTTGTCGAGTTTTTTTTATCATTTTAATTCATTTTGCAATAATAAAGGATCTAATTTTTTTAAATGAAAAATCGCTACTTTGTCTTCTAAGTGTGACTAAAAATTGAAAACAAAAAAAATAATAAAAAAACTCGACAGCGTTACTTCAAGAAACTTATTAAGTAATACAATCTTCTCGGATTTTTTTGCGGATGATCCAGTGGTGAGTTATGCAGTTCACCGCAATGTAACTTTTTTTGTAGCGTCTGAGAAGATTTGCTGTCACCGGCTCATTTCTGCACAACTATTTTGGAGAATTCTCATTCTCACGGAGCGTCGCGGGTACTTTCAAATTCATCTTGGCCAAGTTGCGAACTTACAAGAAACATCCGTCAGGCGTTCGCCTCCGATTTTCTTGAAACTTATATATGTGATAGAGCATCGAAAACTTTGAGATACGTATTTCTTTTTATAGGCGGAATAACGGATTTAAGGGGGGAAACCGCCCCTCAAAGAAAGGCGTGTCGAGGGGTGATTTTGCATTTTCACCCAGAAGCAATCCTGAATAAAACAAAAATGAAAGTTCTTCTAATGAAAAGCGATGAAAAATCCACTATGAAAATGTTAAGAAAAAATTAAATTACGGGGTAAACCACCCCTCAATTTTCCTTTTTTCACCCCACACTTAAGGGGGTTGTATGCAAATTAATAAAACAGGTATCATTTTGAAGGGGAATTAAAATTAAAGTTGACGGGTTTTTGCGTTTCGGCGGCATAGCAAATTTAAGGGGGTAAACCACCCCTAGCATAAATTTATTTATCATGGTCGTTTTTCCTGTGTTTAAAGTATATCCGCTGATTTTAAATATTTCTATAAGCTACAATTTAATGTTTTATCGTATTTCAAAATTATTACATTCGTCTTAAGGCGTAACTATCCCTCTGACGAGGAACATCATTGAAGTATCCGCTTTCGATTTCGTTGAAACTCATATATTCATTGCAAACTATTAAACATGTTTTTTTTGTACCGGCAGAAAAACGGTGTTAGGGGATGAAACCACCCCTCAAAGTTTCTCCCACAAGCAGTCCACCGATCTGAATGAAACAAAATCGAAAATTCCTCTAATATTAAGCGATGAAAAATCCACTACAAGAATGTTGATTATAAATATAATTAAGGAATAAACCACCCCTCCATTTACCGTTTTTCACCCCACGCTTAAGAGGGTTGTATGAAAATTAATAAAACAGGTATCATTTTGAAGGGGAATCAAAATTCAAGTTGACACGTTTTTGCGTTTCAGCGGGACAGCAAATTTAAGGGGGTAAACCACCCCTAACATAAATTTGTTCATCACCGTCCTGTTTTCTGTGTTTAACATGTATCCGCGGATTCAAAATATCCTCCCGAGTTTTTAAATTATTACGTTTTTTAATTTTTACATTTTAATGTAAATTAAAATGTAAAAATTGCTCTAATTGCTCCCCTCTAAGGGGAGCAATTGCAAATTGCTCTAATTGCTGCCCCTCTAATTGCTTTTCGTTTGAAGTTTCGCGAAAGGTTCCACGAATTTCGTTAAACTGTTTTCATTTCATCGGTAATATCAATTTTATGTTTGTGTGTGCAGGCATATTCGTTTTGAATTTTAGGAGCGGTACTTTGGGAGTGGGTACCTGGGGCTACCCCTTACTCATAACACTCATATTTTCGTGTCGAAACGCTTCCCATTTTGATATGCACGTCCATTAAGCATCTCCATAGGAATACACATACACTTCTACTATATCATTAATTATAATAATTTCCAGAATAAGTTATAGGGCTCACTTCGTATATTTCGTAACGATGATGCGCCTAGATCGAGCGATAATATAGCAAGCAACGTAGTTTTGTGGAGGAATGTATATTTTTATTATTTTACCGTTTATTCAATTAAACATATTAATGAAATTGAGGGTTTTACAGTAGGTTAACGAACATGTTTTAAATATATTTTGACATATTTCATTTGGGAATCATATCAGCTGATTTAATTAATAGTACTTGTGAAAAGTATCGCAGTCATATGCCTTCAAATCATTTTCTCGTGACATATACTTTTTTTTTCATATGATAACTATCAACAATCATGGCTCATAATTCCTGCAATAATGATCGTCTTCAAAAAAATGCTTTAAACACAACGACTTTTTGCACCATGCACATCTGATAATTATTGCAACTGGGCCAAATTATTGCAACTGGGTGTTCGCACAATATGTGTTCGATTCACCAAGACCAAAGGTAACAGGATTTTCAAAATCTTCTGGTTTTTTAGATATATAATTATTTTTATACCATGAATATTTAAAAAGATTAGAATACCGCGGTGATGAGAGTTGATTGTGCGTAAGTGATTGCAGTTTAATTATATTATTCCTCCAGTGCAAATTCATATCAGATTTGAATAATATTGCAGTGTCTGAAAAATGTCGGACGAAATTTTTCCACACTCTGAATCCAAATACATCGAGCGGCTGAATTTTTCCAGTTGTACCTTTTGGAATAATCATTGGGATTATCTTCTTATCACGAGGTGTCGCTTCATGAACAACATTAGGGCAGTGTCCACTCCAGAAGTCTATCAATAATACGCTATGTCTCCCGACGTTATGAAAGAAAACCTTTTCCAACCAGGTTTTGAAATGCTCTGTTAACATAAAACACATTCAATATTTAAAAAAAAATACTAATGTTGACACCAATTACATTTCATATTTAAAAGTATCATTCATTAGAATATGTGAGCATAGCACCAGAAGTAAGTTTTCCAGATTTGGATGCCCATATAAAGACGTTTTCTGCTTGAAATAGCGCTTTCTCTACTCGTGGTCCAAATTCACCCTTCGTCTCCTTTAAAACGATGAAAAGTGGGGAAAGTAATTTCCCCTCAGCGCTTATAGTAGACTGAATCGTATAGCTGTGAGTTATTGAAGAAACTGACTATACAATGCATACAACTTTCTTTTCTCCTTCGGTTGCAAGAGTTCGCGCCGAATGAATTTCCACATGAAAACCGCTTTGATCCGAATTATACACATTTTCCGTTCCATACTTTTTTATCAGTGGTGCAACATCGGCGACAAATTTTTCTGCATCTTTCCGTAGAAGTTTTTCTTCTTCCGTAGTTTTGCGCGTTACAAATTTATTGATTTTTCTGGATACAATGCGATGCTATTTTTTAAAATTCCATAGTCAATTATGAGAGGCCTTAAATCGCACATCATTGAAACCTATTTCCTTTTGGGCTTGTAGCGCCCACTTCTGAAGATCAATATCATGTATAATAACACCAGCATCTAGAGCATATTTCATATTCTTCAATGTATACTCAGAAATTTGCGTTAGCTTTTCTTTATAAGTACCGCCTTTATTCAGCTGATTTGCCCAGCGCCGCAATTGTCTTTCAGACTTGACAGATTTGTATTTCTGTTGGAAGGTTTAGAGGCTATAGTTGTTTATCTTACCAGATCTCCCGTATTGAACTGCTTTATTTTTGTAATCGTAGTTCACCTCATCATCACTGGAACAGGCGTCAGAATCACTATCACCAGTATCCTTTTGCCATACGGTATCTTCCACAGCATTGGCTTCATACTGTTAAAATTGTTCTTGAAAAGCGAGCGTTTCTTCCTCTATCATTTCAACTCCATTATAGTCTTGCAAGGGGCTGATCAAAATTTGTTCAAAACTGTCCGCAAGTTCAATTTCCGCATAGTCAACCGGCGTTTGTGAAATATCCATCGCTTCAAATGTAGCTAGTAAAAGTTTGATAACGTTTATTGGGTTGACTTTCATGGCTGATGAAATTTGTATTTTCCAACACACAGTATACTGTTTGTGGATCACTTTACCGTGAAGTGAAGAATCCGAATGCTAACCGTCTTATGAAGTAAGCGATAAAACTGCAAACTATTGACAATTTGAACTGCCAAAGGCTAATCACACATTACCCGAAAATGTGAACACATTATCGGGTAATGTATGATTAACGTCTTGCAGTTCAAGATGACAATAGCTTGCAGTTTAATATTTGCGCAGTGTAAAAATGCTGCGGAGAATACAAATTTTGCGCAAATATCGTTATCGCGTCATGACGGAATAAGAATATATGCGCTGGAAGAATTAATTATTGCAGTTGGTCGAGAGAAGTTGATACGTAGGCAAATAAACATCGGTCTGTTCGTTGATTGTATAACTTCATACACAGAGATAAAAGATTTCCGAACGGGAGCATTCTGGATAATTACGCATTTAAGAATCGAAGCACAAACATTTATCTGCATATGATTTTTTTTACGCGGAATAAAAAAAACGAACAAACCAAATATATTTATATATACCATTTAAATTTTATTAATAGTATCGTTAATATATTTTTGTTACTGCATTGCATCTTTGCATGGGAGATGTTTTCATAGAAACTTTTGAATTAAAGGAAGAAATATTTCGGTACGAAAATAAAATTATGACAATATAAAAATATGAGTCTTATGAGTAAGGGATAGCCCCAGCTCCCCACTTCCAAAGTACCGCATCCTAAAACTCAAAACGAATATGCCTGCACACACAAACATAAAATTGATCTTACCGATAAAATGAAAACAGTTTTAATGAAATTCGTGAAACCTTTCGCGAAACTTCAAACGAAAAGCAATTAGAGGGAGTAGTTTATCCTTAAAATGTAAAAATTTTAAAATGTAATAATTTAAAAACGCGGGATAATATTTTGAATCCGCGGATACATGTTAAACACAGAAAACAGGACGGTGATGAACAAATTTATGTTAGGGGTGGTTTACCCCCCTAAATTTGCTGTCCGGCTGAAACGCAAAAACGCGTCAACTTGAATTTTGATTCCCCTTCAAAATGATACCTGTTTTATTAATTTTCATACAACCCTCTTAAGCGTGGGGTGAAAAACGGCAAATGGAGGGGTGGTTTATTCCTTAATTATATTTATATTCAGCATTCTTGTAGTGGATTTTTCATCGCTTAATATTAGAGGAATTTTCGATTTTGTTTCATTCAGATCGGTGGACTGCTTGTGGGAAAAACTTTGAGGGGTGGTTTCATCCCCTAACACTGTTTGTCTGCCGATAGAAAAAAAACATGTTTAATAGTTTGCAATGCTTTACCACATATATAAGTTTCAACAAAATCGAAAGCAGATGCTTCAATGATGTTCCTCGTCAGAGGGGTAGTTACCCCTTAAGACGAATGTAATAATTTTGAAATATGATAAAACTTTAAATTGTTGCTTATAGAAATATTTAAAATCAGCGGATATACTTTAAACACAGGAAAAACGACCATGATAAATAAATTTATGCTAGGGGTGGTTTATCCCCTTAAATTTGCTATGCCGCCGAAACGCAAAAACCCGTCAACTTTAATTTTAATTCCCCTTCAAAATGATACCTGTTTTATTAATTTGCATACAGCCCCCTCAAGTGTGGGGTGAAAAAAGGCAAATTGAGGGGCGGTTTACCCCCTAATTTAGTTTTTTCTTAACATTTTCATAGTAGATTTTTAATTGCTTTTCATTAGAAGAATTTTCGTTTTTGTTTCATTCAGATCGGTGGATTGCTTCTGGATGAAACTGCAAAATCACCCCTCGACACGCCTTTCTTTTAGGGGTGGTTTCCCCCCTTAAATCCGTTTTTCCGCCGATAAAAAAATACGTATCTCAAAGTTTTCGATGCTCTATCACATATATCAATTTCAACAAAATCGGAGGCGGACACCTGAGGGATGTTCCTTGTTAGTGCTTCTCAAAATGTCTGCTTACCCAAAAGGTTCTCAAGCAACACGTAAGGGACCTTCGTAGAAGAGATTTTTTCTTTAGAAACCAACATATTAATCGTATCACGAAAAATAACGGAGGGCATAGTGCCAGTGCCAAAAAACTTTCTAGTGCGCACTCTAATGAAGTTAATTGGAATCCCCTGTCCACCTATTGTTTTATTGAATTTCGTATCAGAAAGCCCGTAGAGAGTAGCAGCAGAAACTCGTTTTTACAAAAAAGTCGAAGGGATCCTGTATGGCGCTGGAATCGCGAATTAGCCGATAAGGCATCAAAATCCTTACATTTTTCCTTGTTGAAACCTTCCGCGTATTTCTCAAAACTGTATTTTTCACAACTGCTGGAGTGATTACTCAAAAACTATTCAACCGATTTTCATTAAATTTGTCACACATCTTCCTTGTACCATCAGTTTATCGGTGAACCTAAATAATATTTTACTTCCAAAAATAAAACGTACTCATGCCCTTAAATATAGCAAAAATTTAATGAATCATCATAAAATTGACTTAATTAGGCTGTAATTTCTTTAATTTTGCATACATTTCCAAAATCCTGCTTCACCGACAGCGTATGGGTGTTACCTTTAGAATTGTATTGATTTTTTTGTTTTTGACAATTACAGCGCGTGGGAGAACTACAGTGCAGAAACTTTTTGAGCGGCTTCCTCTGAACATCGATGTACACGACTGGCAATTTGCATTGAAAAAAAGTATATATATATTTTTTGCATACTTAAAATATAAAATAAAAAACTCAAAATTACAAATTCCTATGAGTATTCGTTACATGAAAAAAAAATGACGAAAAACTCTAATTATTTACTTTCTAAATGGTTTTCCCCCCTTAAGACCAAGTATCACACGCCAGAATATTTTGACGCGGCGTCCCGTCATGGCGGTAGTGTAGACCTCGGAGATTTTAAGTACGAGTCGCCGCTTACTACCGCCGGATGGCGCAGCGCTCGTTATCTGCAGTGCCTCGATGACTCGCGAGTAGATGTGAGAGGCCGACGCTCACGCAAGATTCCTACTACCGACATACCGCCTTTAGATTGGACACGAACCAAAAAAGTCCATTTCCAAGCTATCATCGGATAGCTCGGAAATAGGGTCTTGGTCGAGGTCAGCCTCATGATCGACTGTCGATGGCACTACTTACCGACCAATAGTAGAGCTGCTTACCAACCTACAGTAAGGCTCTCCTGCTTACCAATGGTGGGTCCCCTCCGCCTTCGCAAATTGGTGAAACGTTGCTCGGCGGAGCGGGGGGGGGGGGGGGGGGGGGGTAAACACGGGGACGCACGACCGACTCCAAGCGAGGCCGCGCAACGAATGACAGAGAGTCGAAGTGCTTTGTAGTAAAAAGGAGTTCCGCTCGCCTCCCACCAAAAAGAGGGGGGCGACGAAAGGAAGAGAGGGGGGGGGGTGATTCTTAGAAATTGTTTTAAACATTTGTGGGTGATGAGTCATCGGGTGCTTGCCGTGCCTTGATAAAGACTCCCTCTGCCCCCCTCAAGAGTCGGTAGGAAGAAGAGTAGGGAGGGGGCTGATTTCTCAAAAAAATTGTTTTAAACATTTGTGGGTGGTGAGTCATCGGGCGCTTGCCGATGCTTGACCTCGCCCCTCAGCCACCCAATGATGCATCAGTGAAAGAGATCTGTGACGAGGAAATGGAATAGTGGTGGAGGAAAGCGTCGTGGAAAGTTGTACATAATCTTGCGATTCAGATCGGCAACACACATGAGAAAGGACCACGTGCACAGAGTGAACAAATGAAGTTCATCAATAAGATTGGTAAAATAGCCGATTTTCTGCCGACGAAGAAGATCAGCGAGTTGTCACCTGGTTCGGGCTATGTCATCACCAACACATAGGCGGTCAACACCAAATTTATCAGAAAGCACGTCGTTGACATTCGCAACGAATTCAGCATGTTTCTGCCTGGAACAATCACCAAGGCGCTAGAGGCTGATTCAGCAACATTCAAGACCATGTTGGCAGCAGCGCATAGAGGAGATGCATGGTCTATCTCAGGGGGAAATGTCACAGCATGAAATTTGCGAATTCAGCAACATTCCAGCTGATGTTGGCAGCAGCGTACGAAGGAAATGTCTCCATGGCCAACATCGGTGAAAGTTTATCGCATACGTTAAGAGTCATGCAAATAAAGAACAGCAAGCTCATATACTAGATATGAAAAATTATCTAGTTATTTAAACGTTGGACGCGGACTCTGAAAATATGAATGCATAATGGATAATGAAGGATACTAGGAAAGCATTTCGAGAAAAAATCTTGTTGAGTTCAATATTGAAAATCATGAGAAAGAGCACCGAACGCATCGCTGTTTAGAACTCGATCTTGTGTATACAAACTCGACGTTCGGGCGCGTGCGCGCGCGCACACACACACAGACGCGCGTGCGAGGTTATAAAGAGGTTTTCCTCTTAAATATATAATCGTGAGCCGTTCTGCATCGGAATTTTGTTTCAAAGTATCGAGCAGTCTCGACCATGGACGACTGCGATACAATTATCGATAAGTTGAGCGGTGCGAAGAACAATTTCTCTAATGTGGAAAAGTGGCAAAAGTTCTGTGAAGTGCACGTCAAACTTTTCGGGCAAACATTGAAAAAGCCAGGGCTCAACGTCGGTCAAAAACTGAAAATTCAATCGGCAATAGCGAAATTGTTGTCATTGAGAGAAAAAATCGTGCGTGGAGCCAGTGTAAGCAGCGCTGGTGTAAGCGGTGCTGGTGTGAGCGATGCTCGTGATAAACTAAAGTGGTTCAATCTCGAGTCGGCGTTTAAAAATCGGATAAAGACGTTTGCGATCGTGAATTGCGAGCACAAAGATGTGCAAAATTTCCTCGGAAATGCGATGCGCGTGGTGGTATTAAAATTAGATAAAATAGTGCGGCAGGGGGATATCGTGAAGGTAAATATGACCTTAGCGTGCAAATTTCACCGCATGAAGGTGAGTGAAATCATTGAGGAGGAAAATACATTTCAAACTAAAAAACGCGATCATTCTATCATCGAGCGGTATTTCCCAGTGGTTCATTGACTGCGTCCAAGCAAAAGTCTCGACCAAAATCGAACCCTTCCAGGAAAATAAGTCGGGTTGGACGTTACACGAAATCGCATATTTACTTGTGAACATTAACAAGCACGAACCACTGCGAGGAAGCTTATCAACATACACGCGTCTCCCGAGGAATATACAGATGAAACGGGCCGTCATCAATATTGAAAACAATGGCTCGTATTGTTTTCTCTGGTCCGTCACCGCAGCTCTCTCTCCACCACCGAGGATGCATCCCGAACTTAAGAGTTCTTATCCTCATTATAGCGAAGTGCTCAAATACGAAAGCTTGGATTTTCTGATGAGCGTATCGATGATTAAGAAATTTGAGGAATTGAATGGTTTGACGATGTATGCGTATGGGATCAATGGCATCACATAAGACGGTATTAGTAAAATTGCACTAATATATTTGAGTAAACAAACGTCGGATAAACCAACAGTTCACCTACTTATAATCAAAGCTGAAATCGATGAGGAGGAGGAGGCTGACAAGGAGGACTCTGCCGTTCCTAAGGTGTATCATCATTTCGCGTGGATTAAAAATATGTCGCGACTCTTGACTGCGCAGATATCGAAGGGTAAACGTCGCACGTGGATTTGCGATCGATGCTTGCGTCATTTCACCGCGGAAGAAAAATTGCAAAGGCACAAAGAGGATTGCGCGTATAATGCGTAGATGATAATGAATAAATAAAAGAAGTTATGCTTACACTACAATAAAATTGAGATTGAATCAACAATTATAAAAAGTTGTATAACATTTATTTCGAATTAACCGTGGTGCCAGTTATCCATGAATCGTTTGGTCCCGATCACCCCGGTTAATCCGGGTCTTACTGTAAAAAGTATGAAAAGCTAGCACAGTATATCGAAAGGCTATCAATATGGGTTTTCCACAGATATTTCAAAGACAATAAAAATATATCCATAAGACGCCGTAGCATCCCACTGCCAGCTTACTAAAACACTCAGAAGAGAGGTCGCAGATGAGAGGTACGCAAATATGGCGACCGAGTCGTACTTGATGTATTACAATTTCAATAATCTGTATGGTGCAGCTATGTGTGAGTTATTGCCATATGGCTCGTTCGCTTGTGTAGAAAATTTCGAGCAATGTATCGGCGATATCCCAGATGACGCTGAAATGGGATACATCATGAAGGTTGATTTGGAGTATTCTCAAGAGTTACACGACACGCACAGACATTTACCATTGTACCCACAACACTACGCCCCTCTTGAGGGGTGGGGGAAGGGGGGGGGGCACACAAAGAAAATTAACGACCACGCGGCCGCGAAAATAAAAATACGTAATTCGCTGAAGAAATTTGAAGCAACGCGTAAAATCGGGACTATGCGTCATGGAAATTATTGTGTCCGCAAACTTGTGCAATATGAAAGTGGTAAGGAAACTGATGGCAGCATTGGGATCTGCCGAAAAGTTCATTCATTGTGCGTGGACACGCACAATAACCACTCAAGCATCATGAGGAAGTGACCGAGTCAATCCGAGTGCTGGAGTGAGACAGCCCGACGGAGTCGGAAGAGGAAACCAGAGAAAAGGCTGCAGCTAAGCAGAGCCAATCCCAGAAAACCCGGATCCCGAGGATCAACGGAAGAAGGACTCAACAATCAGAAAAATCATACCCAGAAGCAGAGTACGAAATGGAGGAACGAAGACCAGGACGATTAGCAGATCATCTATCAGCATGCATCTTGCGATCATCTACCTGTAAGTGACGGAACATTTCATAAATAAAATCCTCCAAAGTCAGAGAATTTGTCTATGTCGGACGAAGAAAAAGCAGACCGGTATCAATTGTCCGGGAGAGACGAACTATCGTGATCGTTAGACTCGTTGTTTAACAGTGTCGTAAATTACAACGGTGAAAGTGATTTAGGCCGAAAGCGTCGTGGGGAAAACCCAAGCACAGAAAAACTAGATTTTACTCCCGTAACGTACGCGAAATATTTAAATACAAAGCGCCAGCATAATCAGCCTTCGGAACACAATTCGTCAGACGCGTCGTTCAGTGCTGACGAAACAATTAAACCCGTTGAAACCGAAAGAAATCGCGAATTAAATCGCCAAGATTTTACGTTATTAAATTAACGGACAGTCACGATGGCCGAACATGTCGACTATATGTCAATGACAGAGGTTCGAATGAGCATCCCCGTATTCGACGCCTCCAAACCCGAAGCCGTTACAGATTTTATACGCGCAATAAAATACGCGTCGACTCGAGTCCATCCCTAATATGTCGCGGATTTATTACAAGCTATATCGCATGTCAAATTACAAGGCAAGGCCGCGGCAGACCTGCGTTACAAAGATTTAGAGACGTTCGACGATTTGCTGACGTTATTAAAATCACTGTACGAAGCGAAGCGAACAGTCCCCGCGCTACAAATCGAATTCAATTCCTGCAGACAAAAACATGACGAGACTGTACAAGCTTATGCAAACCGCGTCGAATCAATAATGATGGGTTTAATCACGGGTTGCACGCTCATGGTCAATTCAAAATCTGGTCGAAGAGCAATCGAACAGTTAATTAGGCATTTTGCCTACCGCTAATAGTAAGGTCACGAGGGTATCTCGAGTTAGGGGAAGCAATCCGCGGAGCAATCGAAGAGGAAAAATCGGTCGAAGGAACAACAACAATCGCGAAGAGCGTCCCTCACAGTAGCGGACAGTCCGCACCGTCACATGCCCACGAGGGGCGAAAATCGTTCCCATTTAAAAGACCCGCGTTGCATCAGGCGCAAACACAAGCGTGTTATAGCTTGCCAGTGCCAACGAAAACGATCAATCAAACAGAAATAATTTGCAATTATTGCAAAAAACCGGGTCCCAGATACAACGACTGTGGAAGACGGCCAAGATGGGAAGGCCCGAGTTATCAACTGAAGCGTTACAATTACGTGCCAAACAATAAGTTCCCAAGAAAACAAAACGAGTATAGGCCAAATGAGAAAACCCAAAAAAATACGCCCAAAAGAACCGTCAGTTCATTAGCAGTCGGCGTTCTTTCAATAGAGAAAGATACTAAAAGCGTACAAATGAACGAGAAAAAATATCGCACAGAAAAATAAAGGACATTCTACTCGGAACGCCATATGTACAAAAGGACAAGGCACCAAGAAGGATTTACCACGCCACCGCTCAGCTGCCGCGAGTACACGCCAGTGACTTACATATAACGTCGAAGCAGGCTCGCGATAAAATGCTGACACTCCGTTGTGACACAGGGGCCCAGTGCAGTATAGTATAAGTGAATGAGTTGGATCCGGAAACACCCATCGGGGACGAGATAATAGAACTTCACGGCCTCGACGGCAACGCGTTCCGCACTCTCTGTACAGCTGAGCTGATACTGGACACCCCGGCCGCTGTCATAACGCACAGTTCCACATGGTCGGCAAGAAAGTACCGTTAGCAGTAGACGGACTCCTTGGAGTGGACTGTATAATCGAAAAGGAAATAGACATACCAGGAGGAAAAATGACAAAAATTCGAGGGCACAAAATACCGTTTGTACACGGCATGAAATACTTGAATATACCCGCCAGCACAGAATGCATAGTGCAGGCGAGGGTGATGGGAAGAGGCCAAGGATTTAAAAGGGAACAAAAAATCCAAAACGGAGTTACGATGAGAAAGGCCATCGTAAAAGCAGAGGCAAACACTTGCCCTGTAATAATAATGAACGTGCTCGAGAAAGAGCAAGTTATTAAAAGACCTACGGTCGAACTGGAAAAAATGGAAATCGACGAAGTTAGCCTGGGCAAAGAAAACTGCGACAAAAAGAAGGAAGAAGAGGAAACGCACGAAGACGCCGAAAAACGGCAGAATTACGAAAGACAGGGATGGAAAAATGATGACGTGACATTAAGGGGAACTCGCATTTGAACGCAGAAGAAGAAACAATTTTGCGAGAAATCTGCGAGGAATTCTCCAAAGTATTTCATCTCGAAGGAGAACTACTAGGTTTTACGGAAGCAGTCGAGCATCGGATACCACTCGAGGACGGGACAATATTGATGAAGGTGCGACCTTATCGACTGCCGGAGAAGCACAAAAAAGAAATTCAACGGCAGGCACAAAAAAATGCGAGATGAGGATATAATCCGCTCAAGAACGACCCCACCCAAGCACGCAGCATAACTCGAACAATTTTCATTTTTTTTACTTGAAATTTTAACCAGATGTGAACATTTACATTATCTTGAGAATGTCGATCGGAATTTTCAAGAACTTTATTTATTGATTTTTTATTAACAAAAAACTAGCCGTTTTTTCGTCAAAAATCAATTTTTTTTTTCAAACGCACGCCAAATCCACAAAAATTAATACTTTTTAAAATCCGATCGACATTCTCTAGCTATAGCCCTCTAGATTAATGGTTTTTTTTGTTCTAGATTCAAAAGTGCACCAGTGGTGCTGCGTGCCGCGGAGCCCTGGAAGCAAAACATGTCCCGGGAAGATAGCTGTGGAACCGCCATTTTGTTTTTTTTTTACTGTAAAAAAATTTTATAATAAAGTTTAATGTATGCCCGATAACACCATTAAAAGTTTTTTTTCAAATACCTTCAATTACGGGAGCAAAAAATTAGTGAAAAAACCTTTTTTTTTGGGCCGTTACAGTGGCCTTACCCCTTAAGGCCATGTGCCACACGCCAGAAAATTTCGACGCGGCCTCTCCTTACGTCGGTAGCGCAACCCTCGCGAATTTGGCTCCGGTACTTCGCACTGGGACGGAGAGTCGAGGCCGCGTAGTCGACGATCGCTAGGTGCGCGTGTGTGTGTGTGTGCGTATGTGTATGTTCGATACGCCGGCCGCGTGCGGAAAGAAGGCGACAATCGCTAAGCACGCGCGTGAGTATGTATCTGCGCTACACCGGCCGCGTGCAGAGAGCAAAGGCGAGGATCGCTAAGCGCGCGTGTATGTGCCACAACATACACAGCTACGCTTAGCGACCGTGGTACGGTTGGAAGCTTGTGCTCGCTCAGCAGGAGAGCGGTGAAGCATTGTTACAATTTACATTGTATATACAAACGGCCTCGAATCGATTTCTTTTTTTGACGACGGTCATCGGTGAAAATTTTATTTGATTGAACGTTCTAGCAAACGGGGTTCACTAGAGACTCGTCTTGTGGAAGCATGCTGGTATTTACCCATGCTTTTTAAACAAATAAGCTCGAGCACTATTAGAAATAATTTTTTTAGAAACACTTTTAAAAAATCCTTATAACCTCCAAAAATATGATAAATATTCGTTTATAGCCGAAAAAAAGTTTTAATGTGGTTTTCGAGCTATTTTTTTAGGGGAGCCTTCGGCGCTGAAAAGCGTCTTCGGCGATGCCATGCCGGTAGTCGCAATTCTCAACTCTTGTAAGCCTATTATCTATGAGGAGAAATTCACCGACTAAAAATAGTTTTATTTTCGACCAAAAGGTGGTATTAGATTACGGAAACAAAACTTCCTCAGCTCTATCGTCTAACCGTTGACTTCACACACGTTTTTCTCAAACCACGTTTTCGAAATCGGGACGCAGTAGAACTCGAACAATTTTCGTTCAATCGACCAATCCAATTTCTTCAATTTTTCAAATCGTTTTTTGAAGCGCTGTATCAATATGAAAAATGGTCGCATCGAGATGAAAAAAAGCATTATGAAGCTTCAAGTTTCTAGTTTCGAGATCTGTCAGCGAAACAAATTTGTGAGCTACTGTTATCGCGCAATAATAAAAAATAGCGATAGAAAATTTGTTTTCAAATTTATTGCGGTTTTTTTCTTCAAGGGTCCACGCGCTCGAGAATGTTATTTCAGTTAAATACATGGATTGGTCAGTTAGCTTATTTATTCAGCTTCAATTTGTTTTTTTGTCTTTGTACGTCAATTTTTTGCTGAAATATCCGACTTTGAATGTAAAAACATCCTTTTGTCTTCGCTCATCGATATCTCAGCAACCAATGATTGAACGGGCAGCTTTGAAAACTTAAATAAATTTCCTACACGAACCTTTCGTTGATTTTTTAGAAAAAAAAATTTCCCCCTTAATATTAACTTTCAATCCGTTAACCGGGGTCGTTTTCGTCAGGGCGAAAATTTGTTTTCGATATTTCTCGAACGTCGGCGATGTCAGTGCCCCTGCACGGGAACGAAAAAAAAGTATAGGCACGTCGGTTCGTGAGCGCACAAGGTCAGGATTGGCAGTCAGTTACTCTCAAACTGGCAACAATCAACTGGTAATCAATCAATGTAGCGTAAATATTTCAGTTAAAAAAATTATGGCGGTCAGAAGGGCCGAGGAGATTTATTACTTATGGTCTAATAACATAAATAAAATGATAAAAAATATATATCTTGGACTATATATATATATATTTATATAGACTATATATATTTTTTCCTTAAAGAACAACATTTTTCATTTGAATAACCATTTATTAAGCTTTTCCCCATAATTTTTACGCCCGCTGCATTCTATCAACAAAAACCTTTTTCGCGTGCATTGCTTCACATTTATTGAAAAAAAAATTATTAAAAAAAAATTCTCTGTTTTCGCTTTAAAAGAAAATTATAAAGATAAACCATGATTTTTTTCAGATTTTTTTGACAAAAATTGTAAGTGTGACAGCGCCCAGCCGAAAACAATCCCGGTTCACGAAACTAGGGTGCTGAAAAAACCTTCACGGATTGAGGGTTAGTTTGAAAAAGGACAAAAAAATGACTTTTTATGGTTTTTCAGTAAATGTACTACTACTTTATATATTATAATGAATGTACAGTATTTTAAATGATGATGGAAATACTAATGCTGCACGGTTGTTTTTCTGCTTAATGTACTCCCAATAGCCCTGTAAATTTTCAATTTAATCCATCGAACCGTTTTTCTGGACCGATTCATCAAAGTTTCATAAAACAAAGGAATAAGTGTATTGTTCCTAAACATCGTGTAATCATCATTAGAATGAAAAACCCATTTTCTTCGACTTTTTTCACAACTTTGCGTTAGTTGCTTGTTAAAATAAAAAAAATTCCAAAAATTTCAATTAAAAAAAAATTGTCTCATATTTCAGGAAACAATACTGACTCATTTTTTACACGATTCGACCTTTGCGCACCATAATTTCACTCATCTTTAATTGCATTAATTAAAGGTTGATCCCCCAAGCTGTATTCACTAGTCAATCTGAGAACTTGTATGAGATTAATTCTCGAAATTTTCTGCTAAGGTTATTAGGGTTACAAAAAATACTTTCTTTCAAAACTGATATTTTTTTTTTAAGAAGAAACCAATCAACTTTTTTTTTAAACTAACTTTTTTTATAAATTGTTTCTACGTTTTGGTAAAAAAAAATTATTCTAGAGTTTTTCTAAACTTTATCTTTTTTCAATTTTTGTTCATGCCTAGTTTGAAAAAAAAAACTGTTTTTTGGAACCCTAATAACCTTTGTAGAAAATATCAAGAGTTAATCGCATAATGTTCTCAGATCGACTATTGAATACAGCTTAGGGTTATCAACTTTTAATTAATGCAATTAAACACAAGTGAAATTATAGTGCGCAAAGGCCGAATCGGGTCAGAAATGAGTCAGTATTGTTCCCTGAAATGTTTTACAAAGTTAAAAGAAATATTTTTGAAAAATTAAATTAAAAATTTTTTTTTCTTAAATTTAACAAGAAGGTAGTGCAAAGTTGTAGAAAAAGGCGAAGAAAATTGGTCTTTCCATTTTGATGATGATTATACGATGTTTAGAAGCAATACGCTTGTGCCTTTTATTGTTCTGTAAAACATTGATCAATCAGTCCGGAAAAACGGTTCGATGGATCAATTTGAAAATTAACAGAGCTACATTAATTAATTGGGGCTACAAAATTTAATTGGGGCTACATTACGCTTGAAAAAAACACGGCAACATTAGTGTTTCCATCAATATTTGTAAAGTATTAGTAGATTTACTGACAAATTATAAAAAAGTCACTTTTTGTCCTTTTTTCAAATTAATGTTAAGGGTGAAAAAATGTTTTTCTGAAAGATCAACGAAAGGGGCTGGTAGGAAAGTTGTTCAAGTTTTCAAAGCTTCCCTTTAATTCCCGTTGCGATCATTGGTTGCTGAGATATCGATGATCAAAGATAAAAGGATCTTTTTGCATTTAAAGTCGGACTTTTCAGCAAAAAATTACGTAGAGAGACAAAAAAACCAAATTAAAGCTGAATTAACAATCTAACCGACCTATATATTGATTTACGTGGAAAAAAATTACCTAGCCCGTGAACCCTTGAAAAAAAAAACAAATAAATTCGGCAATTTTTTTCCTCCGCTATTCATGTGATTGCGCGATAACCGCAGCTCACAAAAAAGATTTGCCAAAAGATCGCGAAATTAGAAACTTGAAGCTTCAAAGGCTTTTTTTATCTCGTTGCGATCATTTTTCACATAGATACAGCGCTTCCAAAAACACTAAAAAAAATGAAGAAATTTTCTGTTCCTTTCCTTTTTTAAAGTAGTATATAAAAATTATAGTCGAAAACATGAACGTTTTTTCAAACTCGTTACTATTTTTTTTTTTAAAATTATTTTACAATTTCTTCCCGCACTTGACTTCTAAAACTAACATAATTAACGAAAATACTTCACTCTTAGTTCCAGGATTAAATTTACGATATTTCTACTGCGTTCCGCGGAGAGAGTATGAGGTTAAAGTTTGTATCGTTGGAACGCAACGAAAATCAATATTTGTGAATTCCTTTAATTTATTTTGGCAAACTTTGCTTACAAAACCTTCTAACCTTTCTTAAAAATGTTTATTTAGCGATCTACAATATAAAAAAGTAAAAAAAGATTTTCTATAATAATAAAAATATAAAAAATTAAATGTAAGCAAGAGCTTTCGTTGCGTTCCAACGATGAAAACGTCAACAGCATGGCGAGGGTTGACTGAAAACTCTTTTGACAAATAAACTCTTTTTACATACTTCAATATATACATAATACAGCGTGAAAGTTCTTTCGACCATGTATTTTATTGCTTTTTTTTAAAAAATCTAAAGAAAACAGTCGGAAATCGTCAGTGACGGTGGTGTCCTCCTTCCTTGACATACTGTGTTATTTTGACCTGAACGAATTTGAAATAAAATGCTGACTTTCCCAAAATTGAACGGTTTCAATAATTTTTTATAACAATTCAACTTTAGGTTTTTCGAGTTGCTAAAGACTTGCCCTGTGCAAAGGTGGCGACATCTTACCATCCGTTTTAATAAATTTAAACCAATATCTCGACCATGATTCATATACACTTCGTCCATCGCTCGCCTCACGAAGGCATAGGTACGGTGCTGATGCATCAGACGGAGGATATTCAGCCCGGACAGTGGCTTATTCTCCTCGAAAAGTTGCATCGGAAATATTTTGTCCATATTCCACCAGAGAACGGAGAAGAAACTCTGCGTTACGCTGGTCACGACGTTGTTCGAGCCATAGCGAACATAGTTTCCCGCGGGCTTTACGAGGGCACATCCTCTGTTGCACTCGTTGCCACAGACACAATCGAAAATAATGTCAACGACCTCCGGGGATATTTTCCTCACTTTATTCCTGTAATTGCTTCCACTCTCGAGGAGATAATCAATCGTGCCGTGGACCGTGGCACAGTGGCGAGCGACTTTCCTGAAAGATTTTCTCCCGCGTTTGATGAGGCTGTGCCGATAATTTCTTCCTAAGACCCAAAGTGGCACTTCGGTCAACATTTAAAAAAATTACAGGAACATGGACCTTGTATCTGGAAAACGATGTAAGAATGTTTGATAACGGACGAAATCTAAAGGGCGAAATAAACATCTCACAGATAACAGGGACAGTATAATTCGAACAGTTTCAGGGGACGAAAAAAGGCTGAATAAACTAACTACTAATATAAGAGGAAGAAGATGACCTGATCGACAGTTAGCGAACTGAAAATTACGCGAAATAGATTACGAAATATTTGAAAGGCCGACGGTAGTTCAGATAATCCGATGTGTGGCGAGGAACAAAAAAATAACGCGGACAGATAACCCGATATTTTAAAGTGAGACGGTAAGCTAGATAACTCGATAGATGTGTAGGGAACCAAAAAAACGAGAACAGATTACCTAATATTTGAAAGACATACGGTAATTCTGATAGTCCGATGGATAGCGAGGGAACAAAAAATACCAATGAGAGATAACTCGACATTTAATGGGCAGACGGTAGTTCAGAGAACCCGACGGATGTATAGGGAACAAAAAAACAAGGACAGATAACCCGATATTTGATAGGCAGACGGTAGCATAGATGACCCGGTGGATGTATAGGGAACAATAAAAAATAACAAGGACAGACAACCCGACATTTGATAGACAGACGGTCCTTCAGATAACCCGATGGATGTGTAGGGAACAAAAAATAACGGGGACAGATAACCCGATCGATGGCTAGGGACCAAAATTATCGTGGTTAGATAACCCGAATGTTGAAGGGCAGACAGTTGGATAGATAACCCGAAATTTGAAGGGCAAACGATGAACAGAAAACCCGAAATTGGGCGGGCAGACGGCAGGACAGATAAACCTGGTTCGGTCACCAATGGTCAAACCAACTTCGGATGAAAACCGGATGTTGAAGGGCAAACGGTTGGATAGATAACCCAATCGATGCCCTGGGAATGAAAAATAACGTTTACAGACAACCGGAAATAATATTCAATAAAAATGGGGTAAAATTTATTGCGTTTTAATAAAGCAAAATATTTGAGGTAGAGCATGGGTATTGGTTTTTCGATAATATCGAAAAAACTGGAACATAGGACCACAAATCACATATTGGACTCAAATAATACCGGTGTTTCGATATCAGAGTAAAAAAGATGCCCATTAAAAACTTGAGTAAGTAAAAAAAAACGCCAAGTGATATGATATGCCCTCGAAAAAATTATCGGTCGTTTCACTATCTACAGAATTCTACTTAATCTCGAAATACTTGTGTTTTTTTTCAAACCATACTTGTATCTGCATTATTACTTTTTCAATTCAAACATACAAAAGAAGTGGAATAACTTTTTATGCAAAGGCCAAAGAAATGTACTAGAAACGTACAAAAATTGTAATTGTAATTGTAATAATAAAAAGTACGAATCACGATTATATAAAAGTACAGCGTATGCATCACACAAGTACTGTATGTATGTATTACTGGAAATGCTGTGCAACGAATTGGCGTGCATTGTTAAGAAAAAAGCTCGGGAATATACACGATTTTCTTGGAGAAACGTTCCTACCGCCTACATAAGTAACTTTAGCAACAATGTATTTACTTAGATTATTTGAAATTGTAACATCGTATCAGTTACGGCATCAGCCATACAGAGTTATTAGCATAAGATGTTCAGCCTGCCAAAAGTATGTCTGTTACACGAAAATGTATGCGACGCAATTGATTTCATGAGATGTATGGTGATACTGTAATAGATTAGAAAGTGAATACTTCCACTTAAGTTTTTAAATTATGTAAATAAAGTGAGATTTCAAGAGCCGTGTGGTCTAGGGGTACATCGCTGATTTTTTTATTTGTACTATGCGGAATCAGAAACTTGGTTTGTAGTTACATAATAAATTGCGTCAATTTATGGCTTTCTTAACTCGATAGTCAAGTTGTTGAGAAAACGTCATCCTTCGCCGAGCTTTTTTCTTTAACCCATTAACGCCCATGAATCGTGATTTTTTCCTTCATTTTCAAGCCAGATTTTTATTATATAAAAAAAATCATAAAAAATGAAGAGATACGTTCCCTAGTATTTTCGAGGGTGCTCTTTCAGAATCTGGGGTCAAAATTGGGTTTTGTCCATTAGGAAAAAAAATATGGCGGCTTTTAAACAAACAAAAAAACAGGAAAAATCGATGACACTTTTTTTTCAAATTTTTTTTTCACCTCGAAGCCGTTGAAAAGTCCGGTTTTTTTTTCAAACATGGGTGCATAGAATAGTAACGATTGAACAATCAATTTTTATAATTCGTCGTTGTCAACATTTTCACCCCCAAAATGGCGCTTTTCACCCCCTGAGTGACATGAAGAATTTTACGCTCGGTGTCTCAAATGAAAAGTCGTTGGATTTGGACGAAAGTTGGTACTCAGAGGTTTTTGAGGTCGCTGCCTACGATTCTGTTCTCAAAATTACGAAATTCAAAATGGCGGATCCAATATGGCGGGCACAAATGCAAAAGTTCATTTGAATTGGATAAAACGTGGCACGCGCGGGTTTTCGAGGTCGCTGATTATGATTCTGCTCTCAAAATTCCGAAATAAAAAATGGCGGATCCAATATGGCGGACACAAATGCAAAAGTTCATTTGAATAGGATAAAACGTGGCACTCGGGGGTTTTCGAGGTCGCTGATTATGATTTTGCTCTCAAAATTCCGAAATTCAAAATGGCGGATCCAATATGGCGGGCACAAATGCAAAAGTTCATTTGAATAGGATAAAACGTGACACTCGGGGGTTTTCGACGTCGCTGATTATGATTCTGCTCTCAAAATTCCGAAATTAAAAATGGCGGATCCAATATGGCGGACAAAAATGCAAAAGTTCATTTGTATCGGATGGAATGTGGCACTCGGGGATTTGCGAGGTCGCTGATTATGATTCTGCTCTCAAAATTCCGCAATTCAAAATGGCGGATCCAATATGACGGACACAAATGCAAAAGTTCATTTGAATTGGATAAAACGTGGCACTCGGGGATTTTCGAGGTCGCTGATTATGATTCTGCTCTCAAAATTCCGAAATTAAAAATGTCGGATCCAATATGGCGGACACAAATGCAAAAGTTCATTTGAATTGGATAAAACGTGGCACTCGGGGGTTTTCGAGGTCGCTGATTATGATTTTGCTTTCAAAATTCCGAAATTCAAAATGGCGGATCCAATATAGCAGACACAAATGCAAAAGTTCATTTGAATTGGATAAAACATGGCACTCGAGGGTTTTCTAGATCGCTTATTATATTTATGCTCTCAAAATTCGAAAGCCTTTGGGTATTTAAATACCTGGTATTTTCAGGTATTTGAATACCCAAAGGCGTTCAAATTTTGAGAGCAGAATCATAATCAGCGACCTCGAAAACGCCCGAGTGCCACGTTTTATCTACTTCAAATGAACTTTTGCATTTGTGTCCGCCATATTGGATCTGCCATTTTTAATTTCGGAATTTTGAGAACAGAATCATAATCAGCGACCTCGCAAATCCCCGAGTGCCACATTCCATCCGATACAAATGAACTTTTGCATTTTTGTCCGCCACATTGGATCCGCCATTTTGAATTTCGGAATTTTGAGAGCAGAATCATAATCAGCGACTTCGAAAATCCCCGAGTGCCACGTTTTATCCAATTCAAATGAACTTTTGCATTTGTGTCCGTCATATTGCATCCGCCATTTTGAATTTCGGAATTTTGAGAGCAGAATCATAATCAGCGACCTCGAAAACCCCCCGAGTGCCACGTTTTATCCAATTCAAATGAACTTTTGCATTTGTGTCCGCCATATTGGATCCGCCATTTATTATTTCGGAATTTTGAGAGCAGAATCATAATCAGCGACCTCAAAAACCCCTGGGTACCATGTTTTATCCAAT
Organism: Ophion obscuratus; assembly: GCA_964007375.1. NCBI lineage: Eukaryota > Metazoa > Arthropoda > Insecta > Hymenoptera > Ichneumonidae > Ophion > Ophion obscuratus. The sequence goes on along the minus strand of OZ023315.1, from coordinate 60,774,783 downwards.
TCAAATGAACTTTTGCATTTGTGTCCGCCATATTGGATCCGCCATTTTTAATTTCGGAATTTTGAGAGCAGAATCATAATCAGCGACCTCGAAAACCCCCGAGTGCCACGTTTTATCCAATTCAAACGAACTTTTGCATTTGTGTCCGCCATATTGGATCGGCCATTTTGAATTTTGGAATTTTGAGAACAGAATCGTAATCAGCGACCTCAAAAACCTCCGAGTACCAATTTTCGTCCAAATCCAACTACTTTTCATTTAGGACACCGAGCGTGAAATTTTTCGTGTCACTCAGGGGGTGAAAAGCGCCATTTTGGGGGTGAAAATGTTGACAATGACGAAATAAAAAAATTGATTGTTCAATCATCACTATTCTATGCACCCATGGTTGAAAAAGAAACCGGACTTTTCAACGGCTTCGAGGTGAAAAAAAAATTTGAAAAAAAGTGTCATCGATTTTTCCTTTTTTTTTTTGTTTAAAACCCGCCATATTTTTTTTCCTAATGGACAAAACCCGATTTTGACCCCAGATTCTGAAAGAGCACCCCCGAAAATACTAGGGAACGTATCTCTTCATTTTTTATGATTTCTTTTATATAATAAAAATCTGGCTTGAAAATGAAGGAAAAAATCGCGATTCTTGGGCGTTAATGGGTTAACCATGCACGCCAAGTCGTTGCAAAGCATTTCCAGTGATATATACATAAAGTACTGGTGTGATGCATACGTTGTACTTTTATATAATCGTGATTCGTACTTTTTATTTTATAGCAATATGGTTTCTTAAAATAAATTGTTGAGAAAAATAGTATTTCTAGGGTTTGACAATTCTGTTTACGTTCCTAGTAAATTTGCTTGGCTTTTGCATAAAAAGTTATTTCACTTCTTTTGTATGTTTGAATTGGAAAAGTAATAATGTAAATACAAGTATAGTTTAAAAAATTACAAGTATTTCGAGGTTAATTAGAATTTTGTAGATAGTAAAACGACCGATAATTTTTTCGAGGGCATATTTTATTACTTGGCGTTTTTTTACTTGTTCAATTTTTTACGGACATTTCGTATCCTTTTTAAATAAATATATATACAGGACTACTGGTTATTGGTCACGATCGCTTGAGAGGGTTGTAGGACATTTTCCGCTGTGAAAAACCCTACCAATGTTTTATGCAAAAGTGAACCAACATTTGTTATGAATATTAATGACAATATGATAAATGTCATGAATATTTTTATGATTTAACTATAAGCATGAATATTGTATAACCTAACTGTATGAAATTCATCTATGTAAATGAATATCGATGTGAATATCAGCGTATAGCATATGAATAATACTACAAAAGTCGCACTCTCAAAGCTCCCAGTCGATCTTAAATTCATCACATGACTAAATTACCGATCGCGAAAAGTTTTTTTATGAACATTTTTGGATAATCTAACGAGTGATTTATTTCGACATAAAAGTTCCAATAGACAAATTATTTTCCAAAGCCAGGCAATAACTCACCAACTAAATAGTACCTACATGCAAACGAGATTAAAATTAAGTCGCCATTGTAATACAAACAAAGCAACCAACCACAATGAATTATACCGTACGACCATAAACGCAAAAAATAATATAATAACATTTAATGAAACTCAAACACCCCCAAAAGCCTTGAGAATTCATTCGAGAACTCGTAATATCGCTTTTCCATGGCCGTTATTCATATACCGAAGTGGGGTATTGCGACGTAGATTAATAAACAAACGTAATCGATGACGAGCCGGGCGAGTACTGCCAATCGTCTTGTTCCGTGTGTATTCAAACTTCGCTGAGCTTCTCTTCTTAACCATGCACGCTAAGTCGTTGCGCAGCATTTCCAGTATACTTGTGTGGTACTTACATTGTACTTTTATTGGGGGTACAAATAAGTCTCCGCCGTTTGACAAAAGATAGCCCCCCTAGGAGGTTATGGGTTAAATTGTCAGATGTAAAACGTCATAACGTAAGGTTGGACATCTGGCAATACCATAACTTTAAAATAAAAGCGATTTTGTATCAGCATGACATATTTTTTTTCGTGCGAAAATGTTTTGGTTCGAATAAGCGTCATTTGCGGGAACTTTTGATTTACTTCTTTAATTTGAAAAAATCTGCAGCTAAGGTACATCGATTGCTGGTAGAAGCACATGGTGAGGCTGCTTAAAGTGAGAAAAGTTGTCGTGAGTGCTTTCAAAAATTTAAGAACGGTGAGGTTCACGTCGAAGACAAAGACAGAGCGGAAGGCCGAAAGTGTACGAAGACGCGGAATTAAAAGCATGATTGGAGGGAGATTCGTGCCAACGCAAGAGTTGCCGCAAATTACGCCTATGCGGCTCAAAACTCTGGATTTTCGCACGAACAAAATTATGTGATTCTGATACAAAGTCCCTAATATTTCAAGGTTATGGTCTTACCAGATGTCTTACCTTACGATATGAAGTTTCACATCTGACAATTTGAACCATAAGCTCCTGGTGGAGCCATCTTTTGTCAAACGGCGGATACCTTTTTGTACTCTCAATACATACTGGTGACACCAATTGCATGTTACGATAGTTAGATGATTTTTTAAAATAAAAACAAAATAATACGCAAAATATCATTCCGAAGGTTTAATAATTTTGATTACAAATTTTTTAGTAAACTTGCTTGGCTATTTTATAAAAAGTTATTTCACCTTTTTGTACATTTAAATTGAAAATATATAATAAAACAATTATTTAAATAAAAATAAAAAAATTCAAAGATAAATCATAATTTTTAACATGGTAAAACACGCGATAATGTTTTCGGAAGAATTTTTTGTTTGGTTTTCTTTTTTTACCGTTTCAAATAATCTTCGACATGAGTTAGCAATAGGTGACGCGTTTCAATTTCGGAAGTTCATCCGAATGACCGCAGGTAGAAAAAATAATAGGATTATTTGGGTCGAATAGAAACCACTCGATTCTTTGGCAATTATTGTCTTGCCCTCTTTTTGAATTTCATTGACGAATAGGAGATTCACGCATGCAGCAGTGGCGGACGAACCTTGCGCAGAAAAAGAGGGTTGGGGGGGCCTCGTTCAAAGAGACGCAACACACAATCGTCACCGTGTATTCCGATCTAAGGGGTCACACTACTGTAGAATTAAAAAAAATTGTTTTTTTTTTACTCGACTTACAAGATGCTTTGAACCGTCTAGAGGAAAAAAAGTTTGTTACCTATAAAACAAGATCCACAGACCCGTATGGGTCTGTGGTGGCAGTGGCTGGCCCGTGTGCGAGACATCGACCGTTTTTCTCGAAACACAATTTTTCAAAACGGCACGCAGCATAACTCCAACAATTTTCATTCTGTTCACTCCAAATTTCAAGTACATGTTTAAAATGACATTCCAAAGAGAAATACGTACGAGTTTTTCTATGAGTTAGTTATAACATTAGTTGCTACCAAATGATTGTTCTTTTTTCTGTCGAAAATTAAGTTTTTACTTTAATGCTTCCCAATTACACAACAAATAATATTTTCACAATCCTCTACGTATTTCTCTAGCTATACTCGTGTAAATTAATAGAAATTTTTCAATTTTATTCTAAAATCCAATTTGCGTCAGCTATACTGCGTGCCGCAGAGCGTTTCGAATTCAACATGCCTCGCCAGAATGGCGTAGCATTCTGCATAGCTTTTGGCATCATTTTTTAAATATAAATTTCATTTTGTTGACTTGAAGATATGACTTATAACAACCTTGTATATTAATATTCTCGGATTTGTCCTTCTACAAAAAAAAAAAAAAAATCGCGAAATATCACTCAATTCTTGACGTTTACAGTGGTGTAAGCTTTTATGGTAAAACGAGCGTGCGCTCTTGATTTCTATTGATTTTGTTCAAATTTTAACCAGACATTGTTCATATCAATATGCAAGTTTGAGTGAAATTCAGAACAGTTGATTATGTAGATTGGGAGATAATGAATTTTTTAATAGAAACTTTTAACACTGCAGGGTCTGCATTGGCCATAAGTCAGGTCACATAATTCGGCGTACCATTCTATTGTGTTTATTGATTTTGAAAAAAAAATATTATTAGATAGCAAACTAATTAGGGAACAAGTGAAAAAGTTTGGATTGTCTTTACTGTTCAGTTTTGCTAAAGACGTTCAGTAACGACAGAATAACTCTCGGTAAAAAATATTTGTCCTCTATAATAAGAATACATTATGCAACACCGCAGAACAGTATTGATCAATATTTCGAAAAAAAAAGATAATTATCGTGTTCCCAAAGTTAAAAACTTTCAACGTAAAAAAAATATTTGCGTTATAAACATTAATATTTAATATTGTTTGTTATTGCCTTGTGTCTTTTTATAGAGGAAAAATATTTTTCACGGAAAATTACTCTGTCTAAATTTCAATGCAGACCCCACAGTGTCAAAAGTTGCAATTTTGAAATCCATTATCTCCGAAAGTAAATAGTCGACTGTTCTGAAATTTCACTGAAACATGCTGAGACGTATAGGTCCGTCTCATGGGGATACCCCCGCCCCTTCCCCCCACACTACAATTAGAAATAGAACGACCATCGGGGAGTCGGGGAGGGGGAACAAGAGAAGTCAAGTAGGCAGGTACGACCTTCACAAAACAATAAGCGGAAGGAAAGACGAGTAAGGGAAGAAAAAACAGAAAAGAACAAAAACAATCTAAGGTATAAAAAGTTAGAGAGAAAAAGAAAAACAGAAAATAAACAAAAACAGTAGACAGAGTTAAAGACGGTTAAAAGTAAGGGAAGGGGAAAAAGTCATTGGAAAGAAAACAGAGAAAGTAACAAAAAACAAACGAAGCATAAATTTATTTAAAACATGAAAAGTTAATAATAACGGGAATGATGGGTAATTAGTAAGGGAAGGGGAACAATAAACAATACAAAATGGGTATAAAAGCGGAGGAAAGCGGGAGGAACGTCACTTCGTCTTCTACCTTTTGTGTGGATCAACTAGTACCGCTCAGCGGAGTACCACCGTTTTAAGGAGGGAAAAACTGATGAGAGGAACCTTGAAAAAACAATAAACAGAAGGAAGTCATTAGCATAGAGTAGGAGATTGTTTTTATCAAGCAGTACCGCTCAGCGGAGTACCACCTTTTTAGGAGGGAAAAACTGATGAGAGGAACCTAAAAAAAAAACAATCAAAAGAAAAAAGTCAATAAATACCGGAACAAAAACCGGGAAGAGAATAAAAGAAAAATAGCACTAAAAACATTAAAGATTAATCAAAGGAGGAATAAATTATAGAGGAGAGATAGAAAATTAGGATCAGGCGAATAGAAAGTGCGAGGAGGTAGCAGAAATAACCGGCGGCAATACACACACACACAGACAATTGTAAAACACAAAATCTCGGCAAGGGCTCCCGAAAGGATCAGGAGAACCTGAAGGTCGTAGAGGCATCGAAATTCGAAATACCACACCGACACAACACACATCACGCGCGGTATACTATCATAAGCGGGTACGTGGCGCCATCCGACGGCGTCAGCCGAAGTGAGAGAAATCGATTACCGACTCGTGATAATCGATTACGCTCACGGGAGTGATTACGAGAGAGAGCGCCGTAGCGCGTCAGTCGAAAGCGCGCCGTGATCCACCGAGTCAGGGATCGATAGAGACACAGGGACCGCGGGTAGCACGAGAGCGCGCTAGGCACCGCGCGCAACGAGCGACAGTAGACAGGGAGGGGATAACGCGCCGTACGGGGATCGAGCGCGCCACGATCGATATCGCTAGGGAAAGTGGACCGCGACAGACAGCGCCACGTGCAACCTAGGGAAAGGCGCCCAGTAGACACCTCGCGCCGTAGGCGAGAGCGCGCCGTAACTCACGCATGCCGCGAGCGCCAGTATACGTAGGGGAAGGGGAAGAAAAGTACCAACCTCTGGTAAAGCAATCGTGCCTAAACATATTTACCATCCGAGCGAATCCACTACTCGAGTATTTTACCGACCGGGACACAATACACAAAATACACTCTAGAAACACAAACAACAGATAACACCTGTACACAAAAAGCGTTTAACATTATATCGAGTCAAAAACATTGAATAAATGTCATTTTATTACCAAATACCTCCAAAACAAAGAGTTTGAATTAATTTCTTCCCTGATCGAGTCCCGAACAAATAAAATTTATTGTAACAAATTACGACCCGTTACAATGCATAATGATGCGAACAATGTCTGGTTAAAATTTGAACACAATCTATAAAAATCAAGAGCGCACGCTTGTTTTACCTTAACGCGTTCAACCGTTGACCATTCAATTCTGTTGGGCTGGAGGTTTGGACCCGTCGACTCTGAGTATGAGATGATGGTAGCCGTAACCATTGAGATGCAAGAAGGCCCTAGCGCCCTCGCCCTTTGTTTTGAAACAGACATACGTAAGCGAAAGGACTTGCACAGATTGGTGGTGCGATTCATGGTGAGATATTGTTTCTGAACGAAGCCGAAGGGTTCGACGAGTCCCTTGGCGACGAGACCCTGGGACTATATACTATGGCCGCAACGATTGACGCGGTTTCTCATCCTCGGTAGTTCGTACTTGCTGCCCTGGATAAATCCGATGGTCCATCTAGATGGTAAATCCGACGCTACATTAGTTCTGGTTTCTACATGATAGTCCAGATACCGTACCTACCACGTGTGTGCGTCCGCTATCGGTACCAGTATTAGTATAGTGAGGATACGGAACCGGTATATTTTACTATTGCACAGTGTACCAGTACCATACTAGTAACACGTACATTTGCGTGTAGCGGTGTACTACCGTACAGGTACACCGTCGGGTACTATCTCTGAACGCCATACGAATAGTACTCTCGGTCATCAGGATCAAGCTATCGAGAAATCGCTACAGGTCCATAAATCATCCGTTTTTGAGACGTGACAGTTTTGTGCTCGTAGGCAAAGGGTGTTGAACTTTCGTCCCTCATTTTGGTCGCACCCTGCTCAGGAAATCGAGGATTTCGAGGGGTAATGACAATGGCTACGGATCATCGGAAAATATGCTTTCTGCGATTCTTTCACGAATAAATATCGAGGTATTTCTGCGAAGAGCAAATAAACTTGAGTTCTTACACCGGAGCCGTTAGTTGTTTGATACATAGGCGAGCGGGAAAGCAATGAGAGGGAAGATCGTGGCAAATGACAAAGTACGTAAATTAAGGTTATGAGGTTATAGAACGTACGTACCTTGACTTCCGGTGTTCTCTTTGTCGGCTTATCGCTGTCACTATGTTCTTCGATCTTCTTCGTGTAATCCGCTGCGGCGGTTTTCTCGTCGATTATTTCTTTGTCAGGATTTCTCGTCGGTGGTGTGCCGGCGTCCTGAGGCGTTCTTCACAGCAAAAAAACTAACCAAAATGCAACGAAAACAAACTCTACTCTGTCACACACCATTCACATTCTATATCACACTCTATCACACACATCGTATGAAATACATTTCGAACGAATGTGCGAGGTTATCCAGCCTTCGACCTGTCAAAAAATAAATTATTCCGGAAGGAGGCGAGCGCGGTCGGTAAAAACAGGACGAAGCGAGCTGCGCGCCGTTAGTGAGAAAACGGATGAACTGAACGCTTGCTCCGGTAACTCATATTTTGAGCTTTGTTGAACTGAGAACAACTAATCGCTGAATGTGCAAAACGCATTTTGTTGTCTCGAAATTTTGTTATTTTAACAATTTGCTCAGACATGCCAAATAAGCTATAGTTCACACCACTATATTATTTTACCACCAACTATACTATTTTGTTATGCCAATCAAAAATCAAGGTGAACGTATTTAAAGATACATTTTGTTAAACCAATTAAATTTTGGATGGATGAACGAATTTTTTTTTTCAGTGTGGTACATTTTTGCTAAATTTATGTAAAAAATTCGAAATGCTCCTTCTCCGCCATTTGTTCATGAAAACAGGTGAAACCAAAGCTTAAAATGTGTGCTTTTTCACTGTTGAGAGCATGATTTGCGCCAATTTACCGAAAATGAGATGGAATGTTTAATAATTTCCAGTTTTTCGCATAGTAACCACAAATGGAATTTTCTTATCCGAAATTTTGGAAAATTGCGCAAATCATGCTCTCGGAGCAAGCGTCCTGCATGCATACAACAAATTTCATTCGATTTGGTTGTTCCGTTCGGGATAATTCCCATTTCAAAATTTCGAAGCGGTCGGAGGCGTGCAGCACATAGCCTTAAGGGGTAAGGCCACTGTAACGGCCCAAAAAAAAAGGTTTTTTCACTAATTTTTTGCTCCCGAAATTGAAGGTATTTGAAAAAAAACTTTTAATGGTGTTATCGGGCATACATTAAACTTTATTATAAAATTTTTTTACAGTAAAAAAAAACAAAATGGCGGTTCCACAGCTATCTTCCCGGGACATGTTTTGCTTCCAGGGCTCCGCGGCACGCAGCACCACTGGTGCACTTTTGAATCTAGAACAAAAAAAAAACCATTAATCTAGAGGGCTATAGCTACAGAATGTCGATCGGATTTTAAAAAGTATCAATTTTTGTGGATTTGGCGTGCGTTTGAAAAAAAAATTGATTTTTGACGAAAAAAACGGCAAGTTTTTTGTTAATAAAAAATCAATAAATAAAGTTCTTGAAAATTCCGATCGCCATTCTCAAGATAATGTAAATGTTCACATCTGGTTAAAATTTCAAGTAAAAAAAATGAAAATTGTTCGAGTTATGCTGCGTGCCATTTTGAAAAACCATGTTTCGAGAAAAACGCGTTTAAAGGTTTGCGAATAGTTTTTTATTGGAAAAAATTTTAAAAAGAAGTTTCGGAGAAACTTAAACTATTTTTTATTTTAAACTTAAACTATTTTTTAAGCCAATAAAAAAAATCGATTTTTCAAAAAATTTACAGTGGCCTTACCCCTTAAGTCGCATATAGGCCTTGACACGAGCTCAGGCACAAAAGGGAGAAAAAATTACACAAAAGCGCGGTAGTAGAACGGAGAAAAATTATCAGGAAACGCGGTAGCGTGACAGAGAAAGAAGATAAAGAAAGAGCGATAGCAACAGACAGATGCGAGCAAAAATAATTTAATAGAGAAAGAAAGTCTCTGCGCGGCAACGCGAGAAAGAAAATGCAGGAAGCCAGTATGGCCGCCAGCCGTTATGCAAGTGAGAGGGAAGAGACCGAGTCCCACAATATAGACTCGGGCAGTGACATCACGAGCGAGAACGCCCGCGAGAGAGAGAGAGAGAGAGAGAGAGAGAGAGAGAGAGAGAGAGAGAGAGAGAGAGAGCGCAAAAAGGACAGCGCTACGAATATCCACACAAAGAGGAGAGGTCGAGAATACGACTCACCGTGCTACGAGGCAGCACGTGGAGAAGAAGCCGCCTGAGGAAGCCAGCACAGGCGGAATCTCCCCGTGAGTTAAAAGAGTTGCGATGCTCGAGCTCGAGCGCAAGTGACGAAGAAAACTGCAGCATTGGCGTATCCACTCCAAGCAAGGAAGAACGAGCGAAAATAATGCAAGAATATCACGATGTCCCTCTAGGTGGGCACCAAGGCATCACACGTACGCTGCAGCGTATACGTCAACAGTATGTGTGGCCGGGAATGAAGTGATACATCACTGCACACATAGAAGAGTGCGACAAACGTTGGCAAAAAAAATCGGGAAAAATTACGAAGGTACCGATGGTCATCACAGACACACCAAGCCGAGCGTTCGAACAATGTGCTGCTGTCGATATTGTAGGTCCCTTGACTGTCACAGAAAACGGCAATAAATACATTCTGACTTTCCAGGATTTATTAACAAAATATAGTACAGCAATTCCGTTAGAAAACCAAGAAGCCAAAACCATAGCAAAGGTTCTTCTAACGGGAATCATATGTAAATTTGGTGCCCCGTCCGAAATCCTTTTGAATCAAGGCACAAATTTTCTAAGCAACATATTTAAAGAAATGTGTGATCTACAAATAAATAAGTTGCAAACCAGGACATACCATCCGCAATCGAATGGAGCCCTGGAAATATCCCATAGGACCCTTGCGGAATAGCTGAACAATTTCTTACGTGAGGATCAAGTTGTTACGCAAAATGGCTCGATGACTCGAATCCAACTAGCGTTCGTTATAAACTCTGTCCTTGTGCAAAATACACATCACAAGGTAACGCGTCTTTATAAAGAACCTCTGGTTTTCGAATCGCCAGGTTAAGTTTTTGGTAAAGCCTTTCCAGGACTGTATTACGTGTCAGGATGGTAATACGCGTAACAATAGGTCTGTAGCCCAACGGTGTCTTTATCGACGGCGCAGTCTTTCCTCGATGTCAGAATCAGGACCAATATTGGAAGTGAGATGAGTTTCACGTGTATTTTGATACTTGCCGAAATGTTGATCAAAGGTCTCTTTCCTTGGGACTCCTGTTATAACAAACAGTCGACGTCTTTACAGAAGGAGGACGAACCTTGGTGAGTACGATGCGAAACGGGTGAAGAATCAGAGCTTGCCAGGATTTGGAACAAGGTGTCTTCAGGTTAACACAAAGGAGAAGATCACGAGTTAATTGTGTCAATGATTTAATTACACTTATATCAGTTCGTTACATCGATGTTATTTTTACTCGGATGCGGATAACACTCTTCCGGATTATTAGCGCGATGGTTTAAACGTTACAACAAACGCGTTCACGTAATTTACGGAGTTTCTTAATGAAAACTTGCGCGTGTTATCCCGTGTACTGTACGGAGTATCGCTAGCGTAGCAGCTAGATTAGAGGTCTTCAGGAGAGAACCTCTTCGTAACAGTGATTTCACGATTCTGATTTATAGGTCGTCAGTCCCGTGCTACGCAGGGCCGATATTCGTCGGATAGCAATAGTGGGGCAAGGGTTTACGTGACTGCATTTCTGGGAATGCATCCGTGGGACCCATCGATAAGTATATATTCCCACGCGCTAGTCTGACTCAGTGTGCTTTGTTTCAACGGTTTTGGACGACGGACTGACGCCGAAGGCGAAGCGCAATAAAATTTAATCTTATAAAATATTTATGTAAACGTTGAGAGCGCGGGCGCATATGCAGGCCGAAAAATATCGATACTTAATCCTAGACAAAGATGCTTTGTGCGTTGGTCGTTTGGTCACGTACGCAAGCCATGAGACATAGCGAGTTATATTAACGAAAAAGTATATGAGCATATATTTTTACGTTGTATTTATATTTGTTCTTCTTCTATGGATATGAGAATAAAGTATTTGCTCTAATTAAGGCAATTTATGCAGTTGGCTTAACAAAGTGAACTGGGACGAATGGATACCATACGCCATGTTTACATATAATACCACGCCACACACGGCTACAGGTATTACGACGTATGAATTGGTATTCGGTAAAGAGGCTAAATTACCGACCGCGCTGCGAGAAATTTTGGGAGCAACATATTCATACGACGATTACGCAGCAGAATTACGTGAACGCCTGAGGGCGTCATGGCAACAGGCACAAGAAAAGCTGTAAAAAGGAAAGGAGAAATCGAAGCATCATTACGATCACACGGCCGGCAAAGTAGAGTACTGCCCGAGTGATCAAGTCCTCCTCTACGACGAGACCGTGACGAGGGGCAGATCGGCCAAGCTCACCCCGAAATGGGTAGGGCCTTACACGGTCCGAAGCCGAGAGGCAGGTGAAACATACCGTATCGGCCGCGGACGCAAGGAAATACGCGTACACGCGAATCACCTAAAAAAATATATCACTCACTAGCCGTCTCGATGGACAGCGGGTGGGCGCGGATATATATATATATATATATATATATATATATCGCGCAGGAAGTGCGAAAGACGTGAACGCGCATCAGTGGCGAAACGGCCGCGAAACTATGTGGATCTTCGGCCCAAATTTGGAGCAAATTGACCCGGACCCTGGCGCACCGGCGGCCAACCCCAACGGCGTGTGGACAAATAGCCGACGCACCCACCCTTTGTAGAAGGAATGCATCCTTTTAGGGACCCGAGCCGTCTGAAAAAAAATATATATATATATAAATAAATATTTAAAGTAGAAGAAGTAAAAGAAAAACATAATACTTACGACCACGAACTCCAAGGCCAATCGTCAAAAGATAAACGTCTCACCGTCGTAGCGGGAATATTCCATTATCTGCTGAAAGAGAAAAAACAAAATTGTAATAAAAATTATAATAATAAAAGAAAGGAGAGAATGGAAAAGATATGCGAAGCGTAAAACTTACCGATGAATCATTGATTCCCGTCGAAAGTCGAAGTAATAATGAAAACATCGCCGTTCAAGCATCGAACCAGCGACCTGGTCGAACACGAAGACGCAAATTTCGCAGAAAAAGAAGAGGCATTAAACCCAGGACTCAGCAACGAGCCCGAGTTAAGAGTCTTCAATGAAAAAGAACTAAAAAAATCTAAAGATAAAATCATAAACCTATGTGTATATCTATATAAGTTTCCTTTAAAAAAAAAACGACAGGTCCGAAGGATTTAACCCCGCGAATTATTTTCGCAGGATACTGCTTCTGGCCCTAGGGTCCAACCCAGGTGAGACTGATACGCGGGAAAAACCATACCGGATTGAAAAGTTTACGGTTTCACCCTGAATTTTCTATGAGGAAATCGGGACCATGTCAATAACCCGTGGCAGTAAAAATGGATCTAACAAGGAAACGTTGCGAGGTCGATGTCTCCGATTTCGATGAAATTTGGCATGGTTGTAGAATGGGTAAAAATAGGCGACACGTATTTTTTTATGTCGGCGGAAACCGATTTTTAAGGGTTGAAAAGCACCCTCGAAAATTGGGGTGTTTTTCGTTTTTCGTCGATAACGTTTTAACCGTACGAGATATGACAAAACTTCAAATAGCAACAATGGTTATTTTTTCGTGTACTATACATTGGAGATGAGAACGATGCAAATACCAAAAAATTTCATATTGTTTATTGCAAAAATGCAATTTTTTCAACCATATCTCCGAGAATTTTTAATCGATTGGGATGTAAATTTGCATACATATAGAGAATGGAACAGTGCGGATACGATTTTTTTTTCTTTTTCCGATATCTCACAATTAAGGGGTTGAAACTGCCCGTCGACTTTTTTGCCGAGAGCATCGTACAATCAGCTAGCCTTTTGGCATTTCGGTCTAATTTAACGTCAATATATGTTCGTGTTATGACGCAATTGCATATTTGTAACATTCCAATCCCCCGCCCCAACGGTCCACCTTTCGAAAGGCAAACGTTCAAAGTTCTTACCGTGCGGCATGGACGAAAATTTGTAGAAATAAAAATGGGTTACAAAGAAAGTATAATCAGTCAAAATAGTCGATAAACATTTTCTCGTTTTTGAAAGAAAAATAAAGTTCGAAAGGAAAAAATGTATTCTTCGACTACTAGACCTTCATGATGATAATGATGAGTACAGCAACAAATGGCATGTTGTTTATTGTAATAATTCGTGAATTACTTGTGAAAAATCACTCTTCAGTTTCCCACTCATATGGGCAGAGGCAAGGCTCGCAATCACGGACTGACTTCGTGCTTCGGAAAGCAACGGGATTACAATTGTGTATTTACGAAGAAATTCCACTCCGTTCACCGTATCGAAGGCATTATCTGCAGAGATTACAGCGTTTTTGGGTCTGCAACCCATGAACAGAATTACGGCGAACATTTTTATTAACTTATAACGCAGCATAATTTAATCTTTATCTTTAACTTTAATTTCATAAACAGCAGAACTAATGAACGAAAGAAATGAATCTTCGCAAAGAGCGACTACGGTGCATAGAGCGGCTCTCAACTATATGATAATAAGTAATTCCTGCAGGTACGACTGGAATGATAGAGCCCTTTGATGTTTATGGCTTCCGGGTATGGAAAAACTTCGTCAAACACTTTTCTGACGCAGTAATATTATACAATTACAACGTCAATCTGCATTTGAGAGACAATATTGTTAAATTACAATCTCTTACACACAACCAGTTTTCTTCTCCACGGTTTACAAACCTTTTCAAATATTAGTGGAAAACTTAAGAGTGATTTATCACAAATAATTCACGAATTATTGCAATAAACAACACGCCATTTATTGCTGTACTCATCATTATCATCATTAACGTCTAGTAGTCGAAGAATACAACATTTTTTCCTTTCGAACTTTATTTTTATTTCGGCCCGTTCACGACCTATAGAAGGAACGAAGTTTTTAAGGGTGCGTTGACCCCTTAAGACTGCCGTTTCGCCAAAACGAGAAAATGCGTATCGACTATTTTAACTGATAGTACTTTCTTTGTAACCCATTTTTATTTCTACAAATTTTCGTCTATGCCGCACGGGAAGAATTTTGAACGTTTGCCTTTCGAGAGGGGGACCGGGGGGCTGGAGTGTTACAAATATGCAATTGCATCATAACACGAACATATATTGGCGTGAATTTAGACCGAAATGCCAAAAGGCTAGCTGATTATACGATGCTTTCGGCAAACAAATCGATGGGCAGTTTCAACCCCTTAATTGTGAGATATCGGAAAAAGAAAAAATCCGTATTCGCACTGTTCCATTCTCTACATGTATACAAATTTACATCCCAATCGATTAAAAATTCTCGGAGATATGGTTGAAAAAATTGCATTTTTGCAATAAACAATATGAAATTTGTTGGTATCTGCGTCGTTCTCATTTCCAATGTATAGTACACGAAAAAATAAACATTGTTACAATTTGAAGTTTTTTCATATCTCGTACCGTTAAAACGTTATCGACGAAAAACTAAAAACACCCCAATTTTCGAGGGTGCTTTTCAACCCTTAAAAATCGGGTTCCGCCGATATAAAAAAATACGCGTCGCCTATTTTTACTTATTCTACGAGCACGCCAAATTTCATCGAAATCGGAGACATCGACCTCGCAACGTTTCCTTGTAAGTGGAATAGCGGAACAGGAAGCGCAGATCACCGAAGCCATAAAGAAAATAGTAAACCTATGCGCTCAAGACCTGTGGGCCAACTTGCTCTGTCATATGGTGACAAAAACAACGACTCGCATGGTCGATAAAATTAAGAAACGAACTACATGCCGCATGCGACATAACAGGAATGTAAAAAATTCGTTATCGACGAGGTTTGATAGACAGATTGGGGGGAATAATAAAAGCAATCACAGGAAATATGGAGGCACAAGAAGCATCCGAAATTAGCAACGAAATAAACAAAATAAATACAAAGCAAAATATAGTAGAAGACGCCTTAAAGGGAAATGTGCAAATTTTGAACTCAACAATAGATCTATTTAATCGATCATCAATCCGTTTGGAAGACAATCAGAAGGCACTACAGGCTCTCGTGCAACAGATCGAACAACGGGTGGTCAACCAGTACAACGACCAAAACACGCGGCAACAATTGGATGAACGAATAGTGGCTGTAAGCCTCATTGTAGAATCATTACTGACAAGGAACATCCTTCAGGTGTTCGCCTCCGATTTTGTTGAAATTCATATATGTGATAGAGCATCGAAAACTTTGAGACACGTATTTTTTGTATCGGTGGAAAACCGATTTGTTTAACATTTTTCTTAACATGAAAATGTTGAGAAAAATTAAATTAGGGAGTAAACTACCCCTCAATTTGCCTTTTTTCACCGCACACTTAAGAGGGTTGTATGCAAATTAACAAAGCAGGTATCATTTTGAAGAGGAATCAAAATTAAAGTTGACGGGTTTTTGCGTTTTGGCGGCATAGCAAATTTAAGGGGTTGATTACAAATCAACCCCTTAAATAAAGCGGTATTGTAATCTTTTTAAATATTCGTGGTACAAAAGTAGTTATATATCTAAAAAACCAGAAGACTTTGAAAATCCTGTTACCTTTGGTTTTGGTGAATCGAACACACATTTTGTAATACCCGGTTGCAATAATTTGGCCATTATCAGATGTGCATGGTGCAAAAAGTCGTTGTGTTTAATGCATTTTTTTGACGACTATCATTACTGCAGGAATTATGAGCCATGATTGTTGATAGTTATCATATGAAAAAAAGTATATGTCATGAGAAAATGATTTGACGTCATCTGACTGTGACACTTTTCACAAGTACTATTAATTAAATCAACTGATATGATTCCCAAATGAAATGTCAAAATATATTAAAAACATGTTCGTGAACCTACTGTAAAACCCTCAGTTTCATTAATATGTTTAATTAAATAAACGGTAAAATAATAAAAATATACATTCCTCCACGAAACCACCCTGCTGGCTATATTATCGCTTGATCCAGGCGCATCATCGTTCCAAAATATACGAAGTGAGCCTTATAACTTATTCTGGAAATTATTATAATTAATGATATAGTAAAAGTGTATGTTTATTCCTATGGAGATGCTTAATGGACGTGCATATTAAAATCGGAAGCGTTTCGACACGAAAATATGAGTCTTATGAGTAAGGTGTAGCCACAGGTCCCCGCTTCCAAAGTACCGCTACTAAAATTCGAAACGAATATGCCTGCACAAACAAACATAAAATTGATGTTACCGATGAAATGAAAACAGTTTTAACAAAATTCGTGAAACCTTTCGCGAAACTTCAAATGAAAATCAATTAGAGGGGGTAGTTTACCATTAAAATATAAAAATTTAAAAACGTAATAATTTCAAAACGTGCGAGAATATTTTGAATCCGCGGATTCATGTTACACAACGAAAACACGACGGTGATGAACAAATTTATGTTAAGGGTGGTTTACCACTTTAAATTTTCTGTCCCGCTGAAACGCCAAAACGCGTCAACTTGAATTTTGATTCCCCTTCAAAATGATACCTGTTTTATTAATTTTCATTCAACCATCTTAAGCGTGGGGTGAAAAACGGCAAATGGAGGGGTGGTTTACCCCTTAATTATATTTCTAATCAACACTTTTGTAGATTTTTCATCGCTTAATATTAGAGGAATTTCCGATTTTGTTTCATTAAGATCGATGAACTGCTTGTGGGAGAAACTTTGAGGGGTGGTTTCATCCCCTAACACCGTTTTTCTGCCGATTTAAAAAAAACATGTTTAATAGTTTGCAATGCTTTACCAAATATGTGAGTTTCAACAAAATCGAAAGCAGACACTTCAATGATGTTTCTCGTCCGAGGGGTAGTTACCCCTTGAGACGAATATAATAATTTTGAAATATGATAAAACATTAAATTGTAGCTTCTAGAAATATTTTAAATGAGCGTATATTTTTTCAACACAGAAAAAACGATCATGATAAATAAATTTATGTTAGGGGTGGTTTACCCCCTTAAATTTGCTATGCCGCCAAAACGCAAAATCCAGTGAACTTTAATTTCAATTCCCTTTCAAAATGATACCTGTTTTATTAAATAGCATACAACCCTCTTAAGTGTGGGGTGAAAAAAGACAAATTGAGGGGTGGTTTGCCCCCTAGTTTAATTTTTTCTTAACATTTTCATAGTGGATTTTTCATCGTTTTTCATTAGAAGAATTTTCGTTTTTGTTTCATTCAGATCGGTGGATTGCTTCTAGGTGAAACTGCAAAATCACCCCTCGACGCGCCTTTCTTTGAGGGGCCGTTTCCCCCACTTAAATCCATTTTTCCGCCGATAAAAAATATACGTGTCTCAAAGTTTTCGATGCTCTATCACATATATGAGTTTCAACAAAATCGGAGGCGGACACCTGGGGGACGTTCCTTGTTAGTTAATGCTCAAACCGATATGCACATGCTAATAACAAGCTCACGGAGTCTTTTGATCCATCGAAAACATCATCATACTTGATGTATTTTGATGTCAACAATTTGTATGAATGGGCATTGTGTTAATCTTTGCCATACGCAGATTTTCGATGGGTCAATGGCGTGTCAAACTTTGATCCATCAAAGACCTGCTGTTTTGTCCAATGCATGATCACCGCCGGGTAAGCAGGGGGAAAGCTACTAGTAACCGTCTGTGATTAAAAAAACGCTCCATCATACACTATCGAAGTTTACAATAGTGCTTACGTCATGGACTTTGTCTCACGAAAATCCACAGAATTTTAAAGTTTACACAATCTCCATGGCTACGTTCACATATAGAGTTAAATACGCAGTTTCGGACGCTGGCGAAAGCCGATTTTGAAAAGAATTTATTCAAATTAATGAACAATGCGGTGCTTGGCAAAACGATGGAGAATGTGCGCAATCATGTGAATATAAAGCTGTTGACAAAATGGGAGGGCAGATATAGTGCAGAGGCAATGCTTGCGAAACCAAACTTCCACAGCCAAAGTGTTTTTTCGAAAAACCTCGTTACCGTGCTCAATCTCGAGGTGAAATTCAACAAGCCGATATGTGGGTATGTGCATACTTGACTCATCCAAAACGTGCTTGTTTGGATTTCATCCCGAGTATATGGTACCTCTGCATCGAGATAAGTGTAAAATCATGTATACCGATACGTAAACCGATCCTGTGAACGTGCTTGTACCGATTTTATATATGACATTGAGAACGATGATTTATACATGGACATGATGCGCGACATAGTTAAATTTGATACAAGCGATTATCTAGCGGACAATAGGTATGGCATACCGCCCGTCACCAAGAAGGTACCCGGTCTCATGAAAGCCGAATGCAATGGAGCAATTATGACCAAATTGATTGGACATTGATCGAAAATGGATGCACTCGTGTCGAGGGTAAGAAGGACACGAAAAAAGTTAAAGGTGTCAAAAGTAGCGTTGTGGCTAGGACAATCACGTTTGACGATTATGCTCGATGCTTGACGGAAGAAATTGAAATGATGCGTAGTCAAACGTGTGTTCGATCAAAGTTGCACAAGATTCATACCATTCGCGAGACGAAAATTGTTCCAAGTCCTTATGATGATAATCGGTATATCATACCTGGGATCTCTGTAACCCTACCATGGGGGCATTATAGCACACCTTCGTTTAAAAATATTCTTTTGTATAAAGATTATGTAAAATTATGTATATTTTTGTCAATATTGATGTATAAAACTTGTGCAAATTATATATGTATTTTGTTCATTCGATGTAAAACTTGTTAAAATTATGTTTGTTGTTGTAAATATGTACCATTGTGAAAATGGATTTTTGTCTGTGAGTAAACGACTTTCTCTCTAATCCATGCGTGCCCTATTGCTTGTTTCCCTCATATACATTTGAGGAGCGGGGAAAAAGGGATTAGAGAAGGAGAAAATTCAGCGTTAGAAAGTCATTTCGACGTTCCAGAGACTTCCGAAGACATTCGTAAGACGTTTGAAGATATTCAAGAGACGTTCGAAAACATTCACAACACGTTGGAGGCATGCATGAGGGGTTCAAAGAGTTTCGAGAGACTTTCTACGACGTTCATGAGACGTTTGAAGATTTTTGTGAGACGTTCAAGAGACTTTTGAAAATGTTCATAAGACGTTTGAAGATATTCATGAGGAGTTCGAACACGTTCAAGAGATCTGTGACGACATTCATAACGCATTTGTAAACATTCATGAGGGGTTCGAAGACGCTTGAGAGACGTTCAGATATTTTTGAGGGGTTCGAAAACGCTGAAGAGAGACTTTCAAAGACATTCACGAGGCGTTTGAAGACGTTCAAGAAACATTCGAATACGTTCAAGAGACTTTCGACGACATTCATAATACGTTTGAAGACATTTATGAGAGGTTCGCAGTTGCGTGAGAGACTTTCGAATAAATTCACGAAGGGTTCGAAGACGTTCAAAGGAGTTTCACCGAAACCAACCCAAACAATTCCAGCGAAACTCAAACGTCGTGAAAGTCTTCGGTTTATGAATGTCGTCGAATATCGTATTATGAATGTAGTCGAATATCTCTTGAACGCCTTCGAAAACCTCTTCAACGTCCTCAAACCTCTTGCGAATGTCTTTGAAAATCCCTTAAGCGTCTTCGAACCCCTTATGAATGTCTGCAAACGTATTATGAATGTCGTCGGAAGTCTCTTGAACGTATTCGAACACCTCATGAATGTCTTTGAAAGTCTCTCTTGAGGGAGACTTTATCCTTGAAATTTTCAAAAAATCAAATTTTTTTATTACGGATTCTTAACCTACATGTAAACGCGTTTGAAGTTGATACCGTCAGCGCGCTCTGATCGTCTCAGCGGGGCGCCCGGCTAGCTGGGTTCCTGCAGGTCCCAGCGCGTCTGGCGCAGGTATAAAGAGCCTTTTATGCTTAGAAACCTTTGAATAGGGTCCCTATTTTCTCCTTTATCGATTTTGCAACGGTTGTTTCAGTCTGGCTTCGGCATTGAAAGCGAAAACATCGTAGCGTCTGTGTTTTTTGTTTTTTGTTATTTTCAAGTAATTTATCGAAAATTTGTGCGCAATATGCCTCGAAGGGTACAAAAGATCATCCGAAACAGTACGGACGCAAAAGATCGCATCCGCAACCCCCTAATCGCTGGGAATTTGAAAAGAGCAAGTCGTTCACAAGCACGTCAGTGCAGAAAATTTTACAAAGTGGCAAATTGGGAAGTCATGAACTAAGTGTTGATTCAGTATACTGCTTTTTGAACTTCGTATTAGTTTTTAACTTTTTATCCGATAACGTTTTGTGTAAAGAGTGCAACGGACGAATCGCTTTTTCCATGCGTGATCGACGAGGCATCGGTTTCAAACTGAATTTAAAATGCGAGTGCGGGGAAAAAAGTGTTACTTCGT
The DNA here is from genome assembly GCA_964007375.1 of Ophion obscuratus. Classification (NCBI taxonomy): domain Eukaryota; kingdom Metazoa; phylum Arthropoda; class Insecta; order Hymenoptera; family Ichneumonidae; genus Ophion; species Ophion obscuratus. Next base: position 60,754,009 of record OZ023315.1, on the reverse strand, counting down.
GTCCACTTATCGGCAAAGCTTATGGAATAAATCGCCGAATCGTGTTTGTTTTCCGTTTATTAGGCCTCGGAATAAACGGTTTGAGCAGGTTTTGTGGCATGATGGACATTTGCAGCGGGATGACGACCACAATATATTACGCTTGTGTAGAAAATATACGAATCGCGACGAAATCGGTTTACGACATGGTTCTGAAGAAAGCTGTAGCAGAGGAAAAGAAAGAAAACGTTTCTCGAGGACTACAGGAAGATCACTTCATCATTTCAGGAGATGGCACGTGGAAAAAGAGAGGGTTTTCATCTCTCATTGGCGTGACTAGTCTCATTGGATACCACACCAAAAAAGTTGTCGACGCCATGGTCAAATCGAAGTTTTGCCAATCTTGCAGCTTTTGGGAGAAAAAAAGATGAAGATCCTGCTGGTTACGATGAATGGAAGGAAACACACGTGGAAACTTGCACCGCAAACCATGTCGGTTCCGCAGGAAAGATGGAAACCGACGGAATCACCGAAATGTTTCTCCCATCGGTAGAACTGCACAGAGTCAAATACGTCACTTACGTCGGGGATGGTGACAGTAAAACGTTTAAGGGATTGCTTGAAGCCAATTCCTATGATGAAGTTACTGTAAAAAAAAAGAATGTATTGGTCACGTCGAAAAAAGAATGGGAACGAGATTGAGAAATATGAAAAAAGGAACCAAGGGACTCGGAGGAAAAGAGGTAGGCAAACTCACAGATAAAGCGATAGGAGAACTCACTAAATACTATGACCTTGCTATCCGCCGAAATTCACATTCTGTGCAATCCATGAAGGACGCGATATGGGCCATGTATTACCACAAGAGCTCCACGGATAAAAAACCCCAGCCTGAGAAGTGTCCACCAGGAGAAAACAGTTGGTGTACGTGGCGTAAAGCTGAAGCGTCGGATACTTTGTCTTTATATAAGCACAAGACTCCTCTTAGTGACACTGTTCTGAAGGCCATCGAGCCAATTTACAAAGACTTGTCGTCGGACGAGTTGCTCGAAAGATGTTTGGGTGCTCATACTCAAAACAGTAATGAGTCACTTAATAATATGATTTGGATGCGTGCGCCCAAACATCTTCATTCCGGCGCAGATGTGGTCAATATTGCCACGGAATTAGTAGTGATTATCTTCAACGAAGGTGAGAAATAATTGTTAATTGCCATGGATCTCATGAGTGTCCGGATTGGCATATTCGCCGAGAGCTGGGTTCATTCACGGGATAAAGCAAGGATCGAGCGCGCGGAGAGGCAGGTGACTGACGCAGCAAAAAAGGCCCGGATTGAGCAGCGGGAGATGCTAGCGGCTCAACATGAGCAGCTAGAAGAAGAGGAGGGATGCCTCTATGGACCAGGCATTGTCGATTAGCGGTAATTATAAACACATTTGTGTAAACACATTACAAGACTTTAAACGCGTTTTTTTCGAAAACACGTTTTTAAAAATGGCTGACATTCTCCTGACCGCTGTAATTAACATAGCGACCTGAAATTTGGAGAGCATACTCAGAAAATATGTCTTCACGGAATGACGGATCGTTCTTTCGATAGATACATTTTTGCATTTATTATTTATCTTTTTACGCGAAAATTCGATTTTTTTTAAATTGCCGCCATTTTCCGAAATTTGTACTAAACGAAAAACCCATCCGTTATTCCATGACCAAAGGGTCACAGATTGATAGTATGCTTTGAATTTGTGTTTCAGATCAACAAAGAGGGGGCAGTGATGTCAGCCGTTTACCTCCCGCGATTTGACGACCTGTTTTCGCGGAGCTACAACGGCCGCCATTTTGATTTTTTTTTTCAAAAAAAAATTGTTTTAACGTTCTGTATATCATGAATAAAAGCAAGAAAAAAACCGCACTCAAAAAGCTTTACTAGTTTCCTTGAAAAAAAAAAGTAAACACCTGAAATATGGCACTCCAAGGACAAAGTCTCCCTTAAGCGTCTTCGGACCCCTCATGAATGTCTTTAAATGTATTATGAATGCCGTCGAAGAGCTCTTGAACATCTTCGAAAGCCTCTGGAACGTCTGCAAACCTCTCGTCAATGTCTTTGAAAGTCTCTTAAGCATCTTCGAACCTGTCACATCCAGAAGGGATGAGACCACAATATTTTCGTTTCCCTCTTTGTTGCCTACGCCTAGCGCACGGGATGAGTATATAAAGGGGTAGTGCGTGGGAAAGAATAGAATTAAGGAATTGACGTGATATTTCGGTATTGAGGAATAATTCGACATAATTTGTGTACGATTGACACTATGTTATTTATTATAAGATTACTAGACGGGTTGAAGCGATCAGGCCTACGATGAATGATACAACAAGAAAAGCTAAAGCTAGCTCACATTAGTTGTGTTTGACGCTCGTTCGGTCGCTCGCTCGCTCGCGTAGATTTTTGTTGACGCTCGCGTTACAAGGGCCTTCGCTCTTGGCCTGGTGCGCTCGCTGGTACAATCGTTGGTAAGGCACCCGCATGATTTTACGCTCGTCGTGTGTATAATCGACGTGTTTACTACGACGGGCACTACGCGTGGATATAAATACGAACGGCGCGCGAAGTCGATGAATCGAGACTGATATTCACGGAAAAATGAAGACTGTATGAAGGTTAATTGAACATATTCGTTTGACTTCTGAATTAAAACTTGATAGAATAAGTTGATTCGATGTTGGTTGACGGAAGACTGAGCTCTGAATTTGATAAAGATTGTCGGAAGACTGGAATTGAGACTTGATGGAAGAACTTGAGTCGATGGTAGTTGACAGGAGACTGGACAGGAGACTCAATAGAAGAATTTGATTTGATGGAAGACTGGAATTGAGACTTGATAGAAGAACTTGAGTTGATGGTAGTTGACAGGAGACTGGACAGGAGACTCAAGAGAAGAACTTGATTTGATGGATTTGATGGACGTAGTTGACGGGGGACTGGCTTCAAGAAGGAAGTCTTTCTTGATATGAAAATTAGGAGGGGTTCAATAGTGCAAGAAGGAACCTTAGGGAGAGTACGGTTTTGGTCATCTAGTTCTTCGGGGATTCGTCCATTGGTCGTGAATATGTGGGTTAATTAGCGTCATTGGTCGCGGTATGGTGTGCGAGTAGGTTACAGGTTCGTTAGGCACGTGCGTGGCCTTATTCCCGGGAATCGGTTCTGACTAGTATGCGTATCAAGGGAAGGAGACTTTTGTCCCGTGTTTCGGCGAAAAAGCGCATGGGATATAGAGTTCGATATCTGAGACCTAAGCATTCGCATAGTTTGTGTTATGTCGATTTATGGCAATGGTGACTTCGCATATCGAGAGGTTTATATATCGGACTACACTGCCAGACCGAAAGTTTTATTTTTAAGTCAGAGTTATAAATTCGCCGGAGCCGTCTAAGCTATGTTACGATGAAATAATCTAGGGTCGAGGCTTTTCTTGGTCACCATGCGGATGGGCCGGCGTATGATTTTTGGAGTCTGTCGATCGAGCTGATGGTTGGTTTTTGGTTCGACAGCTCTTCTTGGAATATGCGCCTGAGATCATGTTCTTGTTGACAGTCAATGGGATAGGAAAAGTCGGTGACTGACTGTGCTGCTATCGTGCATATATCGCTGTGGGAAACATACGAACGTTCCTTCTTACGCTGTTACGTGTCTTATTCTTAGATTCATACATGTATAATAATAAGCTTATAACGGCAAATGAGGATATTGGGAATAACCGAGAGAAGGCACATTCGGTAGGATGTAACAAACCCCTCATGAATGTCGTCGAAAGTCTCTTGAACATTTTCGAATCCCTCAGGAATGTCTTCAAACGTATTATGAATGTCTTTGAAAGTCTCTTACACGTCTTCGAACCGCTCATCGATGTCCTCAAACGTATTATGAATGTCGTCACAGATCTCTTGAACGTATTCGAAAGTTTTATGAATGTCTTCAAACCCCTCGTGAATGTCTTTGAAAGTCTCTTACACGTCTTCGAACCGCTCATCGATGTCCTCAAACGTATTATGAATGTTGTCACAGATCTCTTGAACGTCTTCGAACCTCTCATGAATGTCTTCAAACGTCTTATGAACGTTTTCGAAAGTCTCTTGAACGTGTCACGAACATCTTCAAACGTCTCACGAACGTCGTAGAAAGTCTTTTGACACTCTTTGAACCGCTGCATGCACGCCGTCAACGTATTATGAACGTTTTCGAACGTCTTGTGAATGTCTTCGGAAGTCTCTGGAACGTCGAAATAACTTTCGACCGCTGAATTTTCTCCTTCTCTAATCCCTTTTCCCTCGCTCCCCAAATGTATATAAGGGAAAAAAATAGTGGGGTATGCATGGATAAGAGAGAAAGTCGTTTACTACAAAAATCCATTTTTACAAAGTTACATATTTACAGCAACAAACATAATGTTAACACGTTTTACATCGAGCGAGGAAAATATATACGTAATTTTCACAAGTTTTATATATCAATATTTACAAAAATGTACATAATTTTACATCAACCTTATGCGAAAAATTCACATAATTTTTTACGACGGTATGCTATAATGACTTGGAGAAATTTTCGTCTCACGAATGGTGTGGATCTTGTGCAACTTTGATCGGACCCACGTTTGACTACGCATCATTTCAATTTCTTCCTTCAAGCATCGAGCATAATTGTCAAACGTGATTGTCCTAGCCACAACGCTACTTTTGACACCTTTAACTTTTTTAGTGTCCTTACCCTCGACACGTGTTGCATATATTTTCGATCGAAGTCCAATAAATTTGGTCATAATTGGTCGATTGCATTCGTCTTTCGTGAGACCGAGTACCTTGTTGTTGAGTAGCGGGGTTCCATACCTATTGTCGGCTGAATGACCGCTTGTATGAAAGTTAACAATGTTGCGCTTCATGTCCATGTATCCATTATCGCTCTCAATATCATATATGAAATTATCCGTATCGGTATACATGATTTTACACTTGTCTTGATACAGAGGCACCATATACTCGTGATGAAATCCATACAAGCACGTTTCGGATATGTCGAGTATGCACATACCTACATATGTGAATTTTCTTGAATTTCACCGCTTCTTGAATTTCACCTCAAGATTGCGCAATTCGACGGCAATGAGATTTTCCGAAAAAACCACTTCGGCTGTAGAAATTTGGCTTCGCAATCGTTGCCTCTGCACCAGATCTGCCCTTCCATTTTATCAAAAGCTATACATTCACATGGTTACGCACATTCTCCATCGTTTTGCCTAACACTGCATTGTTCATAATGTAATGTCCCGCGATTTTTGGGATTCAGATCGACTCTCGAATTCCCAATATTTTACAAGTTTCCCGATAAATAGAAGGAAAAGAGACCAATTTGAGGATCGACTATCACGCTTCGTTGGTCGTTAATGGATTTCCGCTGGGGAGGCGATATGTCGAAGCAGATGAAATCATCGCTAGACATTACGATCTTTGTCACTAATAAAAGAAACCTTTGCTGAAAATTCTCTGCCTGGCTGGCGTACGGAGACGGCCGAGTTAATATGACCGGCGGCTGTCATCAAGAGTGTGGCCCCTCAACAAAATTTAGAGCGGGATCGAATGACACACGCCAGCCGAAGGAAAGGACAGAGCGTGCAAGGGGGAAACGTACTCCAAGTGACGGCGTTAAGAATTTCCTCATGGTCCGTGGTTCCCTTTTCTATTGAAAGGAAATGAAAAGATGTTGTAGATCTCGGAAATTTGATTTAATCAACCCTATTATCGAGTGCGTTGAAAACAAAGGAATTTGAGACGAATATCCGCAGGGGTCAGGTCACTCGTGATTATTTAATCGTAACGATCAATTCTTTTTTATTTTTTTTATTACGTACGCATTCAATTATATATATAAAATGTTCCGGAGAAAATTATTTTTATGCATACTATTGTAGTGCAAATACTTTTAAATAATATGATGAAAATTTGTGAATGACACTCAGTGCGATGAATCAGGGTTTTGAGAACCACGGTTGCGAGTCAGACTATCGTCTAATTACGTAGAAAGACCACGCGTAGTTTCTCACCAAAAAGCGGTCATGTATTTACCTTACTGTAAGATTTATTAAATGATAAATATGAGCCTACATGGCGACTCGAAACGATAGCACGAAAACTCCGGCGGTTGATAAACAAAATATCCGGTCGTATAATCGACAAGGCCCGAACCACGGGCACTTCGCCGCGCACATTACCTCTCTATTCTCCCTTCCCAGTATTTTCGAGATCAAGAACATAGACCCAATTCTTAGTAATGCAGCATCGATGGTAGCCCTTGCCCAATCAGAAATGTCCCAAATTATTCTCCCTCTGTAATTAAACCAATCATGTGAGACGACCTATGTTTTATACACTATTCTCCAATCCACAAGAGACGCATCACCAACAGTGTGTGCCCCTACTCTCTCAAAATCTGTATCGTCTAATTCTTACGTCGTGAAAAAGAAAAATCTTTAAGTCAGTCTGCCAACCGAATTCCGAGTAGTCAGTTCCTGTTGAGTCTTCTATAACCGTAATTTGAGGAAAGTCTCCTAACATTTTTTTTTAGTCAAGTTACTTCGTTCATTACTTGGAGTCTCCGTCGATTTTCATTTGAAGCAAGAAATTAGTCGTCGTTCATCTTCCTATAATTAGTGTAATCGCAGTCGTAGTAAAAGTCGGTTTAATGTGAAAACTGTAAAAACTGTGAAAAAAAAGAGTAAAATAAAAGAAAAAGGATCAAGAGTCTAAGACTGCATTTCTACATCTTAACTACCTGGCCATCAAGAATTCCTACACTGATTCACGCAGCAGAAGCAATTGGATTTCACCCATTTCATTTCATTTGCACGAAACGAGTAAGTAATCATGAATATTTTTCACACACATAAGGGAAGAGATGGGGATGTTCTACCATTTCAGCGATCTTGCGGGTCTCCTCAATTAGACGGCCAATAGCTTAGAATTTACGCAACCTCGCTCTTTTCACCCTGACAACATTCTGATCGTATAATTGGTAATAATGTATGGGCACCCGAGAAATTTTGCTTTTCAAATAGTTCGTAATGGAATTCACCGTCTTTATCAACTTGGGATTATTTCTCTTCATTTTAACTGAATATTTCACGTTTGTATTATTTTTTTTTCTCTTAATAACGAGTCATGATTAATAATCGCGAATCGCACTCTCAAGCCCATCCTGAGCAATTTTCTGCAAGGTTAGGCTCGAAACAGGGCAACTTGTCCTCATATAACGTAGATTGTCCGAATAACGAGTAAAGGGAGAGATCGCTCTCCTTGACCGTGATGGATATCCGCCGGTTAGGACGTAACAATAAATTTGAATAAATTCTTTTCACAATCGGTTTTGGCTAGCGATCGAAACTGCGTATTTAACTCAATATATGAACGTAGTCATGGAGATTGTGTGAACTATGAAACTCTGGATTTTCATGAGACAAAGTCCATGACGTGAGCACTGTTGTAAATTTCGATAGTGAACGACGTCGCGTTTATTTTATCACAGACGGTTGCTTTTCCCCCTGCTTACTCGGCCGTTTTCCATGTATTGGACAAAGTGGTAGGTATTTATGCGCATCATGTAGAGATCGTGGATATTCGAAGTCGACTTTAAGGATAAAGCCTGTAAGTGAATCTAGCGCGATGGATGATGGATTAAAGTTGGACACGTCGTTGACCCATCGAAAATCTGCGTATGGCAAAGGTTGACACATTGCCCATCCATACAAATTGTTGACATCAAAATACATCAAATATGATGATGCTTTTGATGGATCAAATGACTCCATGTACTTGTTATCAGCATGTGCATATCGGTTTGAGCATTGAGTAAAACCACCGCGACCAACAAATAAAACCATATTGATGTCCGCTAGTAATTTAAACTTGATATTCGAGTTTTCAAGCATTGCATCCTCAACTTCAAGCAAGCAGGTATACCCCGGCAATGTATAGTAATACGCGGGATCCAGTCCATAGCTCTCAACGAACGTAATTCGAAAGTTTTCGATAATGTCGGCTAATAGTAAGACATCTGTCTTCAAGTAAAAACCGGTATAGTCAACCCAGCGTTCGAATGGAGAACTGCTCCCAAACGTTCTCAAAATGTGCGCACTCGCTCTCGCATACTGAAGCATCTGTCAGGGAATTGTAAAATGTGTCACGTAGTGGTAGGCAAGTGTCGTCTAGCTTTGTCACGTCATCAATATATTCACAAGGGAAGACCCCTTTTTGCGGCAGCAAATTGAAATGGTCTGTCGATAGCGTTGGGAATTGCATTCGTAAATTTTTTAGTTTGTCCTCGTTCGAAAATAATAATAATTTGTCGAGACTGGTGTTTAGGAATTTCTACGAGTCGATGAAGCGCAATTGGATTTTGTGTTTTGAATCGTCTGTAATTTCAACATGCTTCGTAAAGGAGATGTATTTTTCTATTGTGATTGGAAGCACATCGGATCATCCTTCAAACGCTGTGGCTACTTACTTGATTATAAAATGCGCATCATAACCGGATAAATTGTGGAAAACTACTGGAATAATAAATTACTGTTTGTAATTTAAGTTGCAGTTGGAATGGGCAGGGCCTCTATAGCGTCCAGTCAGATGGTAATGACCTCGAACGCGTACTTCTTCTTGCGCAAATGGTTTCTTACATATATGACATTGCGTCGCTGCTCGAAAATTAGCCCATTCACTCGGTGTTAAATAGATCGTTGGCACGTTGTCGCAGAGAATTTCGTTTCTACGCAGTGCTAGGTATTTGAGTTCTTCGACAAACCACGATACACAATTAGCACTGCGACGCGAGTGATATGAAGATAGCCATTCATCGTATGAACAACGCACATAATATGCGATATTAAACACTTCATGGGGTTGATACATATATTTTGCTTGGTTCTTCTCATCGGTGTTTGTCAACACACACTCCAAATCAGCATACACAATGAAAGGATGTCGCTGTTCCGGCTAAAGTTTGTAAATAGGAGCCATTTGTTGGTGTCATTTGGTGGTCAGATCGCACAGTCGTTTATTGCTCCACAATCGACCTCATGTGGTCGCAATGTTACCTCTGATCCAAAGTGATGCAAATACCTAGAATTATTTTTTTCATTCAATAGAGCCATATAATTATGTATTAATGATGTTAAATGTACACACCGATCGCATATATATTTGTATGCTCCATTTTGCTCAGTTGTGCCCTCACGCGTCTCCACAGGTTCTTAATCCACGTGAAATGCCCCACATTTTTGTCCTTAGTATCATCTTGCATGTATAGCCGATTGAAATGCTTTTCCTTCTTGTGTTGGGTTACGCGTATTGGAACAATGTCCTTATTGGTGGTGGTGGTATACACGTTGATCGCTCTGTCTCGTTTGGCTGGGTATAGAGCAGCGACAACTGTCCACGCGAAACCTGCGTTATCGTTCGATTTGACGTTACTCACAGCCCGCTTCATCATTATTTCCCGCGGCAATGATGTGGAGCACCCAGCACGCATCGGATTATACTTATTCACATTTATCGTCAGGTTAAGTCTTTTGCGCAGAGACCAGCCACTATCTCGTTCTTGAAATTCATCGAGCAAAGTTAAAGTGGGCTCCGTAACACGCTGTTCATACCACGTATTCAAATTGCTTGTAATGAATAAGTCACAGTTTCGCGTGTTGACACTTTTATTGGCATGATTGTCTCCACTCGCGAATTCACCATTGACCACTGTACTAACTTTAATACTGTTGTGCTAGTCGATAATATTTTGTACATGTTGCAGCACTAGGTCGCGAGCATCAATAAGAAACTGTTTCGGCTCGATATGGCTGCGATTGATGATGGAACCGGTCAATATCCGACTCTCGAAGTATGCGTCAATCTCGCGCCACATTAACCCATGATCACCATGTCCTGCGCCGATGTGTATAAAACGGCTTCGCACAGAATTCCTCAATCCTTCCAGACGCGCTATTTGGGCTATTAGTGCCTGTTGATGTCCAATAAATAATCGCGGGCGCTAAATCTGACTCTGCGTTTCCAGCCCTTCGATGAACTCGACGCATCGTTGTTTCCACGCAGCAAAATGCTCGAACGAGCGTAAAAGTACGGCTCGGTCATGCAAAATTTTTTTTATGTTTTATTAACGAGTATGAAAAAGTTCCACGATGTTAACCGACTGACTACTTCATGCAAAGTGCGGCCACTTTTGAGCGCAGTGGAGCATTAAACGGCTCTCCCTTCAGAAAAAAAATTCGAGTATCCTCTCTACCTCGGGAAAAAATACCAAAGTTTTCCGATAATGCGTCGGTGCAGATTCCCCGTGGAACGCTACACAAAAAACAGGAAGTCGGGATGCATCAGGTCAAAAATGTATTTTATGGGTCCTGCAGCTGTGCTCAAGTGGTCCATCAGCGCCACAGGCCTTTGACGATAGATCCCTTAAGGAGTGAGGTCTAGTTGGAACGTTAAAAAAGGCCTTTTTCCGATTCTTTTTTCGGCGAAACGATAAAATAATTTACAACAAAAGTTGTTCCGTTTAAAAGATATATATTTAATGTAAACATTATAATTTTTTTAAAGAAGTATGTTTCAAAATAAGCCGATACGTATCAATGGCCGAGGACGCTGCAAAAAAAAACAGGTTTTGCGGTGATCACTCTCACGCTGTGATGGATTATCTGAAACCAACAAAACAGGGGGGAATCTGTAGTTAATGATATAATGCTCCGGTTGAACAAAGGGTTTTGAAAAATTTTCATTTTTCACAAAATGGCGGACGTTGAAAGTCAAAAGTGCTGTTTTGACCAAAATTTCACTTACAAAAATTGACTATAAAAAAAATAATTGTCCAAAAAAAAATCCTTCGTTCATCCGGATGAAAACTATATATAGAAGAAGTGATATAAATTTCAACCCGATCGGTAAAGCCGTTCTCGAGTTACATTGATCACCGACTTCGAAAACATGGTTTTGAGAAAAACGAGTTTAAAGTTTTGAGTACGATGTGCATGTAGATAATTTTTTTTTTTTTGTAACTTACATAGAGTCGTCTATTCCTGGGCCATATAGTTCCCTTCCTGCGCTTTATTAATTGCATCTGAAGCCATTTTCAGTGGCCGCCGAGCTACCCTCGCCTCTCGAGTGTTTTCCAGGGATCGCCGGTTAGCTTTCTCGACTCGAATACAATCTTCGGCCTTGGCAAACGCGTGGGCGTGTGGTCCCAACTTGATCCCCATGGCATCAAAGACTGCTAGCAAACCGTATGTACCCTCGTTAAAAGTGCAGGTAGCGATGTAAGCGGCTATGCTGACGGTATTATAGCTGGCAGGTAATGTTTTCGGCATGATCTTCAAAACGATTTGGTTAAAACTTTCGATGCTGTTCTGTGTGAAACCTCCAATGCACCTTTGCAACAATTCATCGTTTGTGAGACTTTCATAAATAGGTTTTATTGCATCGAAGACTTGCTTCGGCAACGCAGTGTAATCGTGTTTGAAAGACTTCAACTTCTTCTCGGCCTTTGCTTGTTGATATTTGCACCACGAGTCAGCACCTCGTGGACACTTGTGATGCTGCGGTTTCTCGTCGGTTGAAACCTTGTGATAGAGCGTAGCCCAAATGGCATCCTTTATTTTTTCAACCGAATCAGAGTTGTCACGAATAGCCTTGCCAAAATACACAGATAATTGGTCAATCAATTTAGCAGTCAGTTTCCCTTTACCGCCGAGTCCTTTATTATTTTCTTTACACGAACGTAGACGGGTGCCCATCCGTTTTTGAATATGACCAACACATTCTTTTTTAGTCACTAGTTTCTCCATAGAAGCAGCTGTAACAATGCCAGAGTAAGTCTTTGAATCTCCATCCCCGACGTAATACAAAAATCTCACGCCAAAATTTTCCCACGAACGACGAAATATTTCGATTACAGCATCGACCTCCATCTTTCCCGCACTGCCTATATGATTCGCCGAACAAGTTTCTTTGTGTGTTTCATACCATTCTTCAAATTCTTCCGTGTCTTTTTTATCTTCCCCAACTTCACAAGCCTTGCAGTAAGAACTTTTTACAAGTACGTCAAGAATTTTGCCCGTAAAATGTTCTATTAGCGATGTGACGCCAAACAGAGACGAAAATCCGAGTTTGTGCCACGTTCCATCACCCCACACAATCAAATCCGTATTCTTACTTTCACTGGTAGTAGAATTTAAGTTTATCTCTTCTTTGGAAGCCTTCTTCATAAAAAATTGAGCCATATTTTTACTCGCTTCATAAATATGCTCCAGTAATATGTAGTACGTAGATTTAGCCAACCATGGCGGGAAGTCCATCAATGCGCAACATTTTTTTGCACCTTTATAACCAACGCCTATGACACGCATCGCTAATGCGAACTTTCGATTAATTTCAAAAGAATGGTTAATAAAATCGCATGATGGTATGTATTGAGGAGTACACTTATTACACACAACAGAAATTTTGAACCCAAGTCCACGTTCGCTTACTATACCAAATTATATTTTGCTGTTGCACTTTGCACATTTCACAAGACTCGTGATCGCCGAAAAAACAGTGAAAAAATTGATTATTCTGTAATCAACTGCATCCGTTTTTGGCACATGATATTCATCCTGATCTCTCAATTTTTTTGCTGACATACTCGCTCCGCTATTATCAGTCTCCGCAGTTTTTGGATTAAAATACTGTTTCCTTTTTAAGGTTCGCGACTTATAAATTTGTCGATTTTTCCTGTCTTCTCGCGATACTTTTTTTTATCCATTTTGCACTGAAAAACTCAAGAAACTCCTCCTCAAGAGGAGGAGTTTCTCAGGGCTCTGTACTTGGACCGCTTCTGAGGATCATCATGTACAATAATCTGCTGCTATGGCAATTGCCGAAAGGAGTGTCCATCGTAGCGTTCGCAGATGACGCGGCGCTGATTGTCATTGCCAAATTCCTGGAGTAAATCACCGCACTCTTCGGCGAAGCTTTCGCCAAGATAAAGCAATGGATGTCTTCTGTTGGACTGCAGCTTGCAGTCTACGAAACAGAAGTACTCCTCGCATCCAGCAGGAAGGCACACATACACACACACACACACACGCACGCACGCACGCACGCACGCACACGCACGCACGCACGCACGCACGCACACACGCACGCACGCGCGCGCGCGCACACACACACACACACACACACACACACACACACACGCACGCACGCATGCACGAACGCACGCACGCACGCGCGCGCGCGCACACACACACACACACACACACACGCTTCTTACGGCGATTGTCAGGGTGGGCAACAATAATGCCCCCGGCATAGATGGGATACCCAACATCGCACTCAAGGCAGCGATCAAGTTGGCACCGGCAATATTCCTGGGCATGTACAATAGGTGTCTCAAGGAAGGAATCTTCCGGACAAGTGGAAGTGGCAGAAGCTAGTGCTCCTCCCGAAAGGGAAGAAGCCGCCGGACGAACCTTCATCCTATCGTCCGCTCTACTGGCGGAGGGCCAGTTTGGCTTCAGAAAGGAGCGCTCTACGCTGGATGCCATTAACACAGTGGTGAAGCAGGCGCAGGAGTCGACTGCGGGGAAACGATGGACAAGAGGGTCCAAGAAGTACTGCGCAGTTGTCGACTCTCGACGTCAAAAACGCTTTCAACTCGGCGATATGGAAGTGTATCATGGATGCCCTAAAAACATTAGGTGTAGCATGGTACCTACGGAGAATAGTGGCGAGTTACCTATGTAATAGGTGGCTCATGTACGACACAGAGGATGAACCGAAGACGTATAGGGTGACTGGAGGAGTTCCTCAGGGCTCTGTACTTGGACCGCTTCTGTGGATCATCATGTACAATGATCTGCTGCTATTACAATTGCCGAAAGGAGTGTCCGTCGTAGCGTTTGCAGATGACGGGGCGCTGATTGTCATCGCCAAATTCCTGGAGCAAATCACCGCACTCTTCGGCGAAGCTTTCGCCAAGATAAAGGAATGGATGTCTTCTGTTGGACTGCAGCTTGCAGCCCACAAAACAGAAGTACTCCTCGTATCCAGCAGGAAGGTGATGGAAACGGTAACGCTCAGGGTTGGAAACGCCGAAATCACATCCCAACCGTTCATTCGGTACCTGGGTGTGATTCTCGACGCGAGGCTGAACTTCAAAGAGCAAACCGAGCAGATCAGCAGAAAGGCCGCTCGGGTGGCTACCACACTGGCGCGACTCATGCCTAATGTTGGTGGCCTCAGACAGAAGAGGAGGAAACTGCTGTCATCAGTGACGACCTCAGTGCTCACCTATGGCATACCCATATGGGCTGACGCACTGAAAATCCAGGAGTACCGCAGGAAGGCTGCAGCAACGTATCGCTTCAGCGCCTTGAGGGTAGCCTGTGCATTTCGCACTGTCTCCGAGGACGCTATCAACGTTATCGCGGGAATGCTGCCCATTGAGGTGCTCGCTGGGGAGCGTAGATCGATGTACCAGCAGAAGGGAGCTAGAAATCCCAGTTATGCAAGGACAGAAGCGAGAGCAACCAGTTTCAACCAGTGGCAGACGATGTGGGATGCCTCTACCAAGGGAAGGTGGATACATCGACTAATCCCGAAGGTGGAGATGTGGGTGAACCGTCTACATGGGGAGCTCAACTATTATCTCACTCAAGTGATCTCAGGACACGGCTGCTTCCGGGCTTATCTCTATAAGTTTAATTATGAAGATTCCCCGGACTGCCCTGCATGTGTAGCAGTCGAGGAGAACGCTGAACATGCATTGTTCCAATGCCCACGTTTTAGTGCCTCTCGCGCGATAGTCGAGGATCAGCTGGAGACACGCATCACCCCGGACAACCTGGTTGAGTTGATGCTGAAGTCAGCAGACGCATGGACAGCGGTATCGGCTTATGCTGCCGCAGTAATGAAGGAATTGCGACATGCAGAACGCGCGAGGAAGAAGACGACGCCGGAAGACCAGGCAGTCATAGATGAAATCAGCGACACGAACCCTTAAACCACTCATACCATCTCGAGTGGAACGGGGGATGTAAGGTCGTCTGATAGCACTGAAGAAAGAGCTACGGCTAAGGCCTCTCCCGCGATGTAATACCTAGCGGTCGTCCCGCGGGAGAATTTGTAAGGCCACAGAGGAACGGGGGTTTTTAGTCGGTGCAAGCCCGACACATGGCAATTATTTGCTACGGTGCGCAGGCATTTTCCCGCTAAACCTCTTAAAAAAAAAAAAAAAAAAAAAAACATACGCATGCACGCATGCACGCACGCACACATCATAGATGATTGTCAGACACGCCCTCACGCACACACACACAAACTGAAGTCATGGACGTGGACGGAACCTCGACGTCAGGGCGAGTAAGCAAAGCGAAGAAAAGAAAGCGGGGTACACCGACGTCAACGGAGGGTAAGGAGCCGAAGAAGAGGAAGCAGCTGGAGGAGCTATTGTCTGGTCAACCCGAGGAGAAGGGAGGAGAGAGATCACAGTAGAAGTGGCAGACTGCGAGAAAGAAGAAAAGATCTCGCAAGATATCCTAGAAGCAGCCTCAGAAGAAGCCGCAGAAACGTCACGAACGGTCGATTCTGCCCAACGCTCTCGTCATTCACAGAAAGGGTGAAATGAGCTATGCGGAGATCTTGAGTGGTATAAAGAAGGATCCGGCGCTCAAGGATGCCGGTGAATGCCTCCAAAAGGTACGCAAAACGAACGCGGTAGATCTACTGATCGGTCTGAGCAAGGAGAGTTCAGCCAAAGCACCGGAATTGCGAAACGAATTCGAAGGTGTTCGTGGCGAATCATCAACGGCCCAGAGTAAAGTCCTGGAAGTTGATCTGGAGATCAACGATCTGGAAGAAGACGCAACGAAGGAGGAGATATCAACGGTCCTGCAGAGAGTCTTGGGTCCGGATTATCCAGCCACGGAACACTCTCTTGAGTCTCTGCGTTAAGCATATTACGAGAATCAGATCACGGTAATACGATTCATGGTGCCTGCTACCCGGAAACTTCTGGATATAAGAACCATTCGAGTCGGCTGGTATAATTGCAGAATCCGCGAGATGGTGAGAACACTAAAGTGTTTCAAAGGCTGGGAATTTAGACTCTTATCAAGGAACTGCAAGATCTGCGTCGACCGGGCTAAAGACTGCATCAAGTGCGGTAATACTGAGCACAAAGTTGCCGAATGCACAGCAAGCGCAAAGTGTCATATGTGCAGAAGCGGGAGATGGGGCACCCACAGCCCACTTCGCATGTAGCAGCCGATGTCTAGCGTATACGCGGGCTCTCCAGGTACTACAAAAACGATGCAAATAAGAGTACTCCAGCTCAACCTCAACCATTGTGAGGCCGCACAGAACCTGCTCATGCAGACTGTGCGCGAGCTGAAGCCTGACTTGGTGATACTCTGGGACCCATATAAGCATCTAGACACGCAACCCTGGGAATCTAACGCAAGTGGAAAGGCCATAATTTGGGGCCATAATTTTTGGTGAAATGGGGTAGTAAAGTGCCGAACAGGAAGGGCCAAGCCCTACTTGAGGCTATGTCTTTATGGGATGTAGTACCACTCAATGCAGGTACATAGCCCACTTTTGTTGAAGGTAAAGCCTCCTCTATAGTAGACCTCACTTTTGTGAGTAGTGGCCTGGCGAGAGGAAACCAGTGCCACTGGGAAGTCAGTGATGTCTATACTCACTTGATCATCAAGCGATTCTCTGGAAGATTCGCGGAGACTTCGGCAGAACAGCGACGGCATCGAAGACAAACGAGAATGGCTAGAATGTGAAAATGTTTTATGCGGACTTGTTTCGTGAAACCTTTGACACCAGCCCCCTCGCAGCGGAAAGTGCAACTGAGAAGGTCGAGGTGGTCATGCAGAGGGTAACCGAAGCATGAGATGCCACAATGCCACAGAAACGTGACGTCGACTTCCGACCGGCAGTACACTGGTGGAGCGAACAAAGTGCCGGCCTCCGAAGGGAGTATCATCGAACTCGCCGCCTAGCGCAACGAGCTCGTGGCAAACGTTCGTTCCCCGATTTGGAAGAACAGCATAGGAAGGGGCGCTTGAAGCTTTAAACGGCTATCAACTAGATTGAAGCTGAAAGCTGGGGCGAACTGCTCAGCGAGGTGGAATATGCTCCCTGGGGCAGGCCGTACAAAGTGGTAATGACTCGGCTGAAAAGCCAGCCAATGCTATCGGATAGGACGTCGATGAAGACATCCCACTCATTATTGAAGAATGGCATATATGGGATACCGAACATCGCATTCAAAGGCGATCAAGTTGGCAGTGGCAATATTCCTGGGCATGTACAATGCATGTTTTAAGGAAGGAATCTTCCCGGACAAGTGGAAGTGGCAGAGACTAGTGTGGGGCATCTCTGCCACTCGCGGGACCACCAGCGACAGTAACCACAAGCTGTAATACTCCACACGCCCTTCCTTACCGACAGCGCAACCATCGAAAGCAAACGCTCATTGCGAGGACGACTTTCTAGTAGGCGAAATGCCTCTCTAGTCTTCTCTCGTTCTTACTGGTCTAATAACTTCCGGTGCGCTTCTCTTGTCGGGTCGTTCCTTCGCGGGTGTCTTAATATCTAATAAAGCATTATTCGTACATACGATTGTAATGAGAGGAGTTATTTAATGCACCCCTCCTTAGTGGTGACCCCGACGTGATTGTGACAAAAAGAAAAACAAAAAAGCAATATTTGGTCGTTCGCGTACAAGTGCACACGTGCTCAACATGGCCACGCCGCGGACGCCCGTGAAGCCGCTCCCCGAGAACAACGAGGAAAAATAACCTCAGGCCGAGGCATCTGCCACAACGAACACGTCGACCTACACCGTCGGGGCCATTCAAACGTGTTCGCTACCCGCGTTTTGGCGTGATCACTCTGAGCTGTGGTTTATTCAGATTAAATCGATATTTCAGGCCAAACGCATTCGCAAGAAGGATTCTAAATATCACCACGTTATAGGAGCTCTCGACACCGCTGCGGTCCAGGAAGTTTCGGACATTTTCCGCAATCCGCCCGCTATCGACAAGTATCAAAACCTGAAGATAAACCTTATGCGTCGATTCTCGGACTCCGTGGACAGAAATGTATAAGCTCCTGACAGAGCTTGATCTAGGTGACAAGAAACCTTCCCAGCTGCTTCGACAAATGCGTACATTAGCTGGGGACCGTACGTGGGAAGGCGTGCTTCGTATCCGGTAGCTTGCGCTACTCTTCGACAACACACAAAAGTTCCTGAAGATTTTCAGGGGCTCTTCCTTGGACGAACTCGCGATAGCGGCGGACGAGCTCATGGAAAATTACAACAGTTCCTCCGTCATGGCTACGACCACTCGTCCCGGGCCGTCGCACTCGCCGCACAGTTCTCATGACTCAACGCATCATAAGGACAGCAGTTCCAACACACTTGCGGGTGAGTTGAAAGAAATTCGACAAGCTCTAACGGAACTCCTTACACTAACCAAAGACAGGGCTCGGAGGTCGACCACTCCTAGCGGCAATCGAGACTGCAGGCCTCGTTCTCGATCACGAGCTGCCTCGCCCTCGTCGGCGGGTTTGTGTTATTACCATCGCAAGTTCGGCCCACAAGCTTATCGGTGCACTGTTCCATGCACATCAAAGGATCATCTCGTACGTGCTAGCAACCAGGAAAACGAGAGGAGCTGTTGTCCGTTCAGGCGACGCTTGGCAGCAACATTAATTACATAGCCCGCAATAGGGAGTACCGCCGTCACATCTTTGACAAGGCTACTAACCTGAAATTCCTAATTGATTCAGGATCCGTTATATCGCTGGTGCAAAAAAGTGCTGTCAACAGCAAACTCCACCCTGCTGAACTGAAACTTTACGCGGCTAACGATACAACAATTAATACTTATGGACAGCTGGTCCTCACGTTGAACCTAGGACGTCGGCGTGCCTTTAATTTTAAGGGGTCGTCGCCTCATGGTCGCTCTGATTTCACTCAACGTCAAAGGAAAACTGTGCGAGTCCGACATCTTCAGCGTCTCCACGGTGGAGACTCTAGATATTCCCAACGATTCCATCGGTAAGGCTTACACTGAACTCATTCAAAGATTCGAGGACATCACAAGGCCCCGTTCAGCTCTACGCGAAGATGCTAGAAATACTGTCGCCCATCACATCGTCACGGCTGGACCATCGGTAGCGGAACAAGTCCGTCGACTCACCGGCGAAAAACTCAAGGTGGCCAAGGAAGATTTCAAACTCCTGCTCCACCATGGTATCATCCGTCCATCCAGCGGTCAGTGGGCAAGCCCGCTGCATATGGTCCCAAAAAAGCTCGGTGGCTGGCGATCGACAGGTGACTACAGGAAGGTTAACGCGCAAACAGTGCCAGACAGATACCCTGTGCCGTTCATCGAGGACATTTTCGGACGCCTACATGGTAAGACCATTTTCTCCACACTAAACTTAGTATGGGCGTATCATCAGATACCTGTGACCACGGAGGACGTCGAAAAGACTGCCGTAACGACGCCTTTCGGCCTTTTCGAATTCGTGGGCATGCCACCCGGCCTTCGCAATGCTACGCAAACGTTTCAACGGCATATGGACAATATTCTACGTGGATTGGACTTAGTTGCTTGTTTCATTGATGACCTAATAATTATATGGAGCTCCCACGAAGAATACCTGAAACATATAGAGACGATTTTCGCTGTTGTCCGTGCGCACGGGCTCACCATCAATTCTGGAAAGTGTTACTTCGGCAAGAATGAGTTGGTGTCGTCTCGGCTACACCATCAACAGAGACGGGTACTTACCGCCGGCTGATCGGGTACAGGCGATTGCCACCGATGCTAAGCCGGAAACGATCTCCGATCTTCGTCGATTTTTGTGTATCCTGAATTACTACCGACGCTGCATTCCGAAGGTAGCAGAACTTCAGGCTCCGCTCAACGACTACCTAAAAAACGCGAAGAAAAAGGATAAACCCAAAGTAGACTGGAACCCAGTCTCCGAAAAGGCTTTTGAGGCCTGTAAGAACAGTGTCGTCGCTGCTACCAGGACTGCTTTTCTGTCGCCTTCGGCACCATTGGCCCTCACAACTAACGTCTTCGACTTCGCAATCGGAGCTTCACTGGAGCAACTTGACGGGGACGTGTGGAAGCCAATTGTGTTCTACTCGTGCAAGCTCACCCCGGCGGAGCTGCGCTAAAATACCTACCATCGAGAACTCCTCGCGATTTATGCTGCGATCAATTTCTTCCGCCATGTTCTCGAAGCCCGGCAGTTCGTCATCAAGACGGACCACAAACCTCTAGCCTACGCATTCTCTCAGCGATCGGATAAGGCATCCCCTCGACAGCTGCGCCACTTGGATTACGTATCGCAGTTCTCCACTGAAATTGTCCACATCAACGGCGACGACAATGTCGTGGCTGACGCACTTTCGCGCATCAACGCGATAGGCATGCCGACTGCACTGGATGCCGAAACCATAGGAAATTCACAGGCTCAGGACGAGGAGTTGCAGAATTTGCAGGCGCAAACATCGCTCAAACTGCAGCATCTCTCTATTGAGGGGCACAGTATCCTCTGCAACATTTCTGCAGGCTGGGTACGACCCTTCATTCCTGAGGAACTTCGTCATCGAGCTTTCGACGTAATTCATGGGTTGGCTCATCCCAGTGGTCGGGTGACCTGTCGGCAACTCAAGGAGAAGTACATCTGGCCAGGTCTAAAAAGGACGCATTTCGATGGGAACGTGAATGCGTGCCATGTCAACGGGCGAAGATTCATCGTCATAACCGGCTCACTCCTAACAAAATAGACGTCCCGGACAATCGCTTTGAGCACATGCTGCCCAAAATCGGTGAGTTCCGTTACTGTTTGACCATGATCGACAGGTTCTCTAGATAGCCAATTGCCGTTCCGATGAAGAACATCCTAGCGGAAACCGTCGCTTCTGCATTCTACACCCAATGGATATGCCAATTCGGAACTCCTCTCAAGATAACCACCGATCAAGGCTCACAGTTCGAGTCAGCACTCTTCACGGCACTCGCGCGCATGAACGGGCTCATCGAGCGATGGCGCCGCACACTTAAAGCAGCGCTCATGTGCAATCCACAGATTCCATGGACCGAGTATTTACCGACGGTGCTTCTTGGACTAGGCACTTGCTTCAAAGAAGACCTACAAGCTTCGCCTGCTGAAATGCTATATGGTACCGAGCTACGTGTACCAGGGGAATTTTTCGTCTCTCAAAACGTGCCCGCAGATCCAAAGGTATTCCTAAAAAAGTTCAGGGAGCACATATGAAGGGTGAGACCCGCGCCAACAGCTCATCACATCAAGTCACGGATTTTCATCCTGAAGTATTTGCAAACTTGCACTCACGTATTCAGACGAATTGATTCAATCCGACGGCCTCTGGAACCACCATATCCGGGTCCTCATCGGATTGTCAAACGAATCAATGATCGGGTTTTTCTGATCTCCGTGAACGGAGTTGAGAAATCCGTCTCGATCGAATGCCTTAAACCTGCCTATATCGCCAAGGAGGATACTTCATTGGAGCGGCAGGACTTTCCTGTACCTGATAGCAACAAATCTTCTATTGGGTATAGACCCCTTAAGGATACTAGTAAGAAAACGGTCTCGTTTCCTTCCACTAACGTGAAAGTCACTGGAGGGGGAGGCATTGTGGCGGCTGTGTCACTCGCAGGACAGTAACCACAAGCTGTGATACTCCATACGCTCTTCCTTACCGACAGCACAACCGTCGCAAGCAAACGCTCATTGCGAGGACGCCTTTCTAGTAGGCGAAATGCCTCTCTAGTCTTCTCTCGTTCTTACTGGCCTAATAACTTCCGGTGCGTTTCTCTTGTCGGGTCGTTCCTTTGCGTGTGTCTTAATATCTAATAAAGCATTATTCGTACATAAGATTGTAGTGAGAGGAGTTATATAATGCACCCTTCCTTAAGTGCTCCTCCCGAAAGGGAAGAAGCCATAGGATGAACCTTCATCCTATTCTCTGCTCTGTATGCTGGCTACCGCCGGAAAGACCTTCGAGCGGGTCATGCATAACAGGATTGAGAAAGTCGTGGACCCTCTACTGGCGGAGGGCCAGTTTGGTTTCAGAAAGGAGCGCT
Organism: Ophion obscuratus; assembly: GCA_964007375.1. Classification (NCBI taxonomy): domain Eukaryota; kingdom Metazoa; phylum Arthropoda; class Insecta; order Hymenoptera; family Ichneumonidae; genus Ophion; species Ophion obscuratus. The sequence continues at coordinate 60,731,795 of OZ023315.1, read as the reverse complement.
CTACTCTGGATGCCATTAACACAGCGGTGAAGCAAGCGCAGGAGTTGGAAACGATGGACAAGAGGGTCCAAGAAGTAATGCGCAATTGTCGCTCTCAACGTCAAAAACGCTTTCAACTCGGCGATCTGGAAGTGTATCATGGATGCCCTAAAAACATTAGGTGTACCATGGTAACTATGGAGAATAGTGGCGAGTTACCTATGTAATAGATGGCTAATGTGCGACACAGGGGATGGACCGAAGATGTATAGCGTGACTGGAGGAGTTCCTCAGGGCTATGTACTCGGATCGGTTCTGTAGATCATCATGTACATTGCTCTGTTGCTATTACAATTGCCGAAAGGAGTATCCATCGTAGCGTTCGCAGATGACGTGACGCTGATTGTCATCGCCAAATTTCTTGAGAAAATGGCCGCACTCTTCGGCGAAGGTTTCGCCGAGATGAAGGAATGGATGTCTTCTGTTGGACTGCAGCTTGCAGCCCACAAAACAGAAGTACTCCTCGTATCCAGCAGGAAGGTGATGGAAACGGTGACGCTCAGGGTTGGAAACGCCGAAATCACATCCCAACCGTTCATTCGGTACCTGGGTGTGATTCTCGACGCGAGGCTGATCTTTAAAGAGCAAACCGAGCAGATCAGCAAACAGGCCTCTGTGGTGGCTACTAGACTGGCGCGGCTCATGCCTAATGTCGGTGGTCCCAGACAGAACAGGAGGAAACTGCTGTCATCAGTGATGACCTCAGTGCTCACCTATAGCATATCCATATGGGCTGATGCACTGAAAATCCAGGAGTACCGCAAGAAGACTGCAGCAGCGTATCGCGTCAGCGCCTTGAGGGTAGCCTGTGCATTACGCATTGTCTTCGAGGACGCCATCAACGTTATCGCGGGAATGCTGCCCATCAAGGTGCTCGCTGAGGAGCGTAGATCAATGTACCAGCAGAAGGGACCTAGAAACCCCAGCAATGCAAGGACCGAAGCGAGAGCAATCAGTGTCAGACGATGTGGGATGCCTCTACCAAGGGAATGTGGACACACCGACTAATCGCGAAAGTGGTGATATGGGTGAACCGCCCACACGGGGAGCTCAACTATTATCTCACTTAAATGATCTCAGGATATGGCTGCTTCCGCGCTTATCTCTATAAGTTTAATTATAAAGATTCCCCGGATTGTCCAGCATGTGTAGCAGTCGAGGAGAACGCTGAACATGCACTGTTCCAATGCCCTCGGTTCAGTGCCTCCCGCGCAATAGTCGAGGATCAGCTGGGGACATGCAGCCCCCCGGACAACCCGGTAGAGTTGATACTGAATTCAACAGACGCATGGACAGAGGTATCGGCTTATGCTGCCGCAGTAATGAAGGAGTTGCGACGTGCAGAACGCACGAGGAAGAAGACGACGCCGGAAGACCACGCAGTCATAGATGAAACAAGCGACCCGATCCCCTAAACCACTCATACCATCTCGAGTGGAACGGGGGATGTAGGGTCGTCTGATAATACTGCAGGAAGAGCTATGGCTAACGCGTCTCTCGCGATGTAATACCTAGCGGTCGTCCGGCGGGATCTATAAGGCCGCAGAGGAACAGGGATTTTTACTCGGTGCAAGCCCGACACACGGCAATTATTTGTTACGGTGCAGAGGCATCTTCCCACTAAACCTCTTTAAAGAAAACACCCACACATACATACATACACGCACTTTCATTTCATTTTATTATATAGAATCGATCAGGAAAGTTTTGTAACCCACGATGCAGAGCATCGTTTTTGGAAGAGAGGGAGTGTCGCGGTCCCAAACGACTCCTATTACCAATTCGCTCTCATGCCATCATCCGAGTCCTCATGCCCTCTATCAACATCCGTTCACCCAAACATTTCAACCCTTGACCATGTTTCCTCTTAGAAATCTTCGCCCGCAATTCTTTCTTCTTTCACAAGGAAACGTTGTGACGTCGATCTCTCCGATTTTGATGAAATTTGGCATGCTTGTAGAATGGGTGAAAATAGGCGACACATATTTTTTTTTTATCTGCGGCATCCGATTTTTAAGAGTTGAAACGCACTCTCGAATATTGGGGTGTTCTTCGTTTTTCATGGATAATGTTTAACGGTACGAGATATGAAACGATTTCAAATTGCAACAAAGTTTGTTTTTTCGTGTTCTATGCATTGGAGATGAGAACGATGTAGATACCAACAAATTTCACGTCGTTTAATGAAAAAAATGCAAGTTTGTCAACCGTATCTCCGAGAATATTTAATCGATTCGGATGTAAATTTGCATACACGTAGACAATGAGAAAGTACTGCATACGGTTTTTTCCGATATCTCACATTTAAGCGGTTGAAAGTACTCTTCGATTTTTTAGCCAAGAGCATCGTAGAATCAGGTAGCCTTTTGGTATTCCGGTCTAAATTCACATCACTATAAGTTCGTGTTATGACGCAATTGCATATTTGTAACATTCCACCCTTCCTCGAACGGCAAACGTTCAGAGTTCTTACCATGCGGCATGGACCAAAAGTTGTAGAAATAAAAATGGGGTACAAAGAAAGTAAAATCAGTCAAAATAGTCGATACAAATTTTCTCGTTTTGGCGGACTGACATTCTTAAGGGGTCAACGCACCCTTAAAACCTTCGTTTTTTCTATAACTTCTGAACGGGCCGAAATAAAAATAGAGTTTAATGGTAAAAATGTTGTATTCTTCGACAACTAGACATTCCTGATAATATTGATGGGTAGAGCAACAAATGGCACGTTGTTGATTGCTAAAAAATAATATTTCTTGCCGTTTATTGCTAAATAATAATATTGCTAAATTGCTAGTATTGTTAGTTTATTGCCCAATAATAATATTTATTGGTACAGGCAAGGCTCGCAATCACAGACTGACTTCGTGCTTCGGAAAGCAACTGAATTATAATTGGATATTTACGAAGAAATTCCACTCCGCTCATCGTACCGACGGCACTATCTGCATAGACTACAGCGTTTTTGGGCTGCTGCTGCAACTCGTTAACAGAATGATGCAAAACTTTTTTATCAGCTTCTAAGGCAGCATCATTTAATCTTATTTACAAACAGCAGAACCAAAGAACGAAAAAAAATCTGTGCCAAGAACGACTACCGTGCAAATAGCGGCTACCCTATAATAACCTTGAGATCGCTTTATTATAGATGAATGGCAGCTCTAATAATAGCGTATGTCGTCGTTAACTTTTTCGTGTGTACTCATTAATTGCGATTCAAGTCATATAAATTCAGCAACGATCATTATTGCTGCAGTTTACGACGGAGAAGCCAGCGATACGTTTTGATTCCCAAATACAAATAAAAATGTTCGTTAATCCGGTGAATGTTATTCAACTTCTATCCATAGCGACACGTGCTATGAATTTGCCTCGCACTCCATTCACCGAACAGGAAAAACAGTTCAATAAGGATCTAGAAAACATGATCATAGAAGCGATGGATCACCCTATGGAAATGGACGTCGAAACTGGTTTGGATTTTCTTTCACCAAATGGAATTCATGAAGTAGCTACAATAGAAGATGACAGTGAAGGAGATTGGCACGGACAACGATACCTAGATCCCAATGTTGATGAAAATGTAGGTACCCAATGTGTAGAAGAATTGAGTTACGAGTACAAGACAAGAACTGTAGATGACTGAAGATACGGGGGAAACGGGAATAGAAAATTATCATCTCTTCAATCGAAATTCGGAAAGGTGAAATCAGTGCCGTAGTTACGTCGTTGGGCGCATAGTATAAACAAGAGTGGCACCTACAAAGGAAAGGTAACAAAAGAAGCTCTTTACACGTACAATAATTTTAAAGATGCTTTGGACAAAAAGCTGTCTGTGCATGATATAGATCTTCGACGATGGGCCTTACGTACACGAGAAATTCAAGAATTGCCAGCCCTAGATTTCGAAGCATTCGCTTCTTGGGTAAGAACATTAAAAAACCGACATCGAATTGTATCACGGAAGATTAATAAATACGTAACAAAATAGCAATTATTGAACGCTGATAGACTTCAAAACAAAGGTACCGAATTTATAGAAATGGTGAAAGTCAACATAGGCCACGTTGGGGCTGAAAACACATTTAATTCTGATCAAAGTGGATTTAGTTAAGAGCTACATACGTAAGAAGACATCCGTTGAGACAGTAGTGCAATCGAAAACATCAACAACACACAGTTATACTATACAGCCTTACTATGTAGCATACTACATACATAAGAAGACATCCGTTGAGACAGTAGTGCAATCGAAAACATCAACAACACACAGTTATACTATACAGCGTTTGATGTCTGCGGGTGGCAAGCTTTTGGCTACGTTGATCATTTTAAACGAAGCTAAAGCTAAACTAAAACTTTAAACGAAAATATATTTCTATTGACTTCGAAATCTGGAAAATTGACGTCTAATCATTTCACGCATTGGTTCCAAGTATGATATATATTCTCAATACGAGACCAAAATCGGTAATATTTCTGGATTCTTGGAGCGGTCAATGTCAGTAGATACATACATGTTTAGGGAGACGACGATGACGTCACAGGTGTGTTGTAGTGGGTATCCCGCGGCGGCGCGTGGTGGGGGTGTCTGGCGGTGCGGTTGCGTCACTGTGACACGTATGGGGAATTAGTGGTGGGGGAAGTCAGCGGTGTCGGAGGGGTGGGGGGATTGGGGCCTTTTTCGGGAGCTCGTGGCTACGTGGGGGTGGTTGTTTTCGAGCTGCTTTTCCGAATAGACTGACTGGTGGTGTCTTCTGCATATATCGAGGACATGTTTCCCGCTAGAGCAAGCGGGTGGGGGCTCCGCCGCGTGGATCGTATGGGGGAGGAAGGTCTTAGTGGGGATAGGGAGCTTCGGGTAAAGAAAAAACGCGATGATTTACGTGAATACATGTATCGAAGTTTTTATTCAACATTTTGTCTGTTCATACATATTGTGTGTGTGTGTGTGTGTGTGTGTGTGTGTGTGTGTGTGTGCGCGCGCGTGTGTGCGTGTGCGTGCGTGCGTGCGTGCGTGCGTGCGTGTGTGTGTGTGTGTGTGTGTGTGTGTGTGTGTGTGTGTGTGTGTGTGTACATGCAGATGTGAAAGTCGGTGTCTATCACACCTACTTGAAAAATGAATGCCATAGAAATGCTGGATGTGAAATAAAGTCCTCACCTATAAAACTTATTTTATGCAACTGTAGTAACAAAGAGGCGCGCTCTTCCAAAATGTCACTACATCCGGGTTTTGTTTTCATTTCCACAGGTGACACCGAGGTATTTATATATGCAAAGTACTCAATAATGCGAGGATGCCACCGCACGATTTTTTGTGTGAAAACCCCAGATCTTCCACAGTTATACTCCCTTTTAACTGGTTCATTTCGTTTCCATGCCTCCCCACTATTCTTATAGTATTACAATATAAGAACACTACAGTGTGGAACTATAGTGCACTCCTAAGATAGAGGAAAAATAGGGAAAAAAGATTCCCGAATGAAAACGACTTCTACCACCGCAGGCTTTACACTACGAATCGAGCAGTCACTTTTGCCGACATCACCTCTTGAAACTTCCATTGTGAACTCACGTGAAAATGGCTGAGAAAATTCCACAACTTGAACAAAATCTGCGCGATCAAGCCGCACTTATAAATTCCGTGGAAGAGTATATAGTATGGGAGCAACAATGTGATCAGTGTGTGGAGTCCTTGGAAACGAAAAGCCGAATTAAACGACCGCGATTATCACTCGGAAATCCGCAATCGTTGGTAGCAGGAATCGCTCGTTTAGAAGGTTTAAAAAATGTTCTACGCAGACGATTTTTAGATGCGGGTGCGCGAAACAGTGATCGTCGTTTGATCTGGCGAGAGATTGATACGGCGTTCGAAAATCGTGTCCTGACCGGCTGCGTCATCAATAACAACCATATTGAACCTCGTCAGTTTCTCGAAGAGGCGTGTGATATGATGCTTTCACACGTGCAAGACATTACCAACAAACACTTCAGTGTAAAAGTGAATACAGTTTTCAATGGTGAATTTGAGTCAGGTGACAAACGTGCAACCAACAGTATCAACACAAATAACTTTGAACTTTTTACCACATCCAATTTACGTGAGTGGTATACACAACGAGTTGTTGAGCCTACTCTAGCATCCCTCGAAGATTTTCGAAAACGTGGTAGCGGATGGACATTATCGCGGATACTGAACTTAACTTTAAATATCAACAAATACAATCCAATGCGTGTCGGATGCCAAACTGTTTTGTCGCGGGAAATAATCCTGAAGAAAGCGGTGGTGAATATAAAGTCTAAGGATAACGCATGTTTCGCGTGGGCAGTGGTGGCTGCTCTTTATCCAGTGGAAACAAACGTGCATCGAGTAACTTCATATCCACACTATTCAACTGTACTGCATCTTCAGGGAATTGATTTTCCAATGACTCTCAATCAAATAAAAAAATTTGAATCGCAAAACAATGTTTCCATTAATGTATTTACAACGGAAAAGAAAGGCATCGTTCCAATTCGAATATGCGCCCAAAAACTGGTTAAACACGTCAATTTATTGTACGTGGAGGATTCGTCGGACCACAGCGTGGGACACTTTGTATAGATAAAAAATGTATCCCGGCTCGTGAGCACGCAACTGAACAAAACAAACGGGAAAAAACACATCTGCGATCGGTGAGTAACAAGAAGCATACTCGAAAATACACATATGAGCAAGTATGTACTTCAATAATATAATTCTTTCCATCGTTTTGTTATAGGTGTTTGCACTACTTTTACACGGAGGCTAAATTACGATCGCACGAGATGGATTGTGGAAAATCAAACGACTGTGCCATTCGATTACCTGGTAAAACGGAGAAATGGCTAGCGTTCGAAAACTTTCAACGAAAAGAGCGACTTCCATTTGTGATTTAAGCGGATCTCGAGTGCGTTTTGGCAAATGTTGACAACAAAAATGTACAGCAACAGCACGAAGTGTTTAGCGTAGCGTACTACGTACATTGCTCGTATGACGATTCGTTATCGGGATACTACTCGCGGCGCGATGCCGATTGCATCCCATGGTTTGTTGAGAACCTTAAAAATTTAGCTTTGCGCATCAACGATATTCGATCGGATAGTGTTCCCGTGGTACTTCGAACTCCGGATGAGTGGGCAAAATTTCGAAGCGCTGCTCAATGCCATATATGTGAAAAACCATTTGCCGAAGACGACATACGCGTTCGTGATCATTGCCTTCTGACCGGACGTTACAGAGGTCCCGCCCATTCTAACTGCAATTTGAATTACCAACGGTATTTTTTCATTCCCGTATTTTTTCATAATTTGTCCGGCTATGGTGCACAGCTCATCATCGAGGAACTAGGCATAGCATTTGCGGGGGAAACCACTGTGCTGCCCATAACTAAAGAGGAATACATTTCTTTTACAAAAACATTTCGTACGGCAGACAAATCACAACCGATTCAATTACGCTTCGTCGATTCATACAAATTTCTCAATGCAAGTCTGGATGACCTGGCCTCATTTTTGACAATGGACAAACTAAAAAGTTTACGTTCGCAATTTCGTGAAATAACAAACGATAATTTCGTCCTATTAACTCGAAAGAGCGTCTTCCCCAATGAATATATCGATAGTGTAAACCGATTGGAAGACTATCACCTACCGCCACGAGACGCATTCTACAGTACTTTGACTGGTGACGTTGTAAGTGAGAAAGAATACGCTGACGCCAAGAATGTATGGGAACGGTTTTCTATTCAAACGTTAGGTGAATATAGTGACTTGTATTTGAAGACCGAAGTTTTGTTGCTGGCCGACGTTTTTGAGAACTTTCGCAATAGCTGTATGGAGCGTTACAGGCTCGACCCCGCTTATTACTATACTTTCCCCGGCTACACATGGGATGCAATGTTGAAACATACATGCGTCAACTTCGAATTGTTCACAGACATTGACATGGTATTATTCGTTGAACGGGGTATACGAGGTGGCCTGAGTCAGTGCTCAAATAGGTATGCGCACGCCAATAACAAATACATGGAATCATTCGATCCATCAAGGTCCTCATCATACTTGATGTATTTCGATGTGAATAATTCGTATGGATGGGCAATGTGTCAACCATTGCCCTATGCTGATTTTCGATGGGTCGATGAGTTGTCGACATTCGATTTATCATCTATCGCGCTAGATTCACCGACCGGTTACATTCTTGAGGTTGACGTAGAGTACCCGGAATGTCTACACGATGCACACACGGACTTACCGTTTTGTTCAACACATGGTAAACCACCGGGTGGACAATCCGAAAAACTGCTTGCAACCGTGTATAACAAGGAACGGTATGTTATTCATTATCGCAATCTGCAGCAGTGTGTACGACACGGTCTCAAAATCACCAAAATTCATAGAATACTCCAATTCTCCCAATCGCCCTGGCTACGAACATATATCGAGCTGAACGCGCAGTTCCGAACCCAAGCAAAGAATAATTTTGAAAAAATCTCTATAAATTGATGAATAATGCGGTGTTTGGGAAAACAATAGAAAACGTGCGCAATCACGTAGACGTCAAGATTTTAACACGGTGGGAGGGCAGGTACGGTGCAGAAGCAATCATTGCAAAACCAAATTTTCATAGCCGGAGTGTTTTTTCAGAAAACCTTATTGCTGTGGAATTACGCAAGCTCGAGGTGAAATTCAATAAACCAATATATGTGGGTATGTGCATACTCGACATATCGAAGACGTGTTTATATGATTTTCACCATGAGTACATGATGCCTCTGTATAAAGAAAAATGTTCAGTGTTGTACACCGATACGGATAGTCTAATATACTGCATTGAGTGTGAGGATGTGTACGACGACATGAAGCGTAATATCCATCGTTTCGATACGAGCGAGTACCCGGCGAGCAATGGGTATGATATACCGCTTGTCAACAAAAATGTTCCCGGACTTATGAAAGACGAAAATAATGGTCGGATAATGACGGAATTTGTCGGGGTTAGAACAAAAATGTATGCAGTGCGAGTGGATGGTAAAGATGTTACGAAGAAACTTAAGCGCGATAAGAGTAACATCGGGGTGAGAAAGATCTCCTTCGAGGATTACACGAAATGCTTGTACGACCAGATCGAAATGACTGATCAGCAAACATCCATACGATCGATGTTGCATGAAGTGTACACCACCAACGAGACAAAAATTGCTCTAAGTCCGCGCGATGGCAAACGGTATATCATACCTGGAACCACGAAAACGTTGCCGTGGGGGCATTATAGGATACAATCGTAGGGTGTATTTTTTTAATTGTAGATAAGCTTGTAAAATAATTGTAAAAAAGCTTGTTCTGCAAATAATCAACCCTGTGAGAAAAGACATTTGTAAATTATCGCGTTTGTCTGTTGTATATAATAAATTGGTTCATGAATTTTTCAACTGAGAAAATGAAGAAGGGCCCGCTGTAGTTTGGCGAATCACCTAATTTTTCCTCACACTCTCCTGATGCGCTTCTACGGGAGGGAGAGAAAGAGAGAGGTGTCATAAAATTTAAAACATTTTTATTGTCCGCTCCACATCAGGTTTGCTCATTCAGCTATTGTGAGTATTGTCGAAAGCCAACCCCATTACAAACATTCGATAATTACGCTGCTACGATACTTTTTCAATGAGATCAGTTTCGACATATTCGACATAATTTCGACATATAAGTAGCTCCTGATCGTACAAATCACCTGCAACGGCTCCATCGTTATCGCCCGTCAGATGAAATGTTACAGAGTTCGTGATTTTCTCTCGATATATGGCAAATATTTGCGCTGTCCAGTTCGGTGCGTAATCCTTTCAGAATACACTCTTAGTTTACTGATTCTCAACGCTCTTTATTGTCAATTTTTACTTACATAATGATGCGGTTAAAATTGTTTGAAATGGGGTCCTATGAAAAACATGTTGTTGTGGTAGCTTCTCATTTTCAACGTTGATGCTACTCAGTTTCACCTGCCTTATCGTATAGTGTACAGAATCATCAGACGCGTCTACTAGGTTATCAAGAATACCGATCTATCTATGATTACTACGTAGGCTAAATTGCATTCACATCTTATTCCTCTCTGCACGATTGAAATACTCACAAACGTATGCTTTTAAATTGCTATACCCAGAATACAGGCAAAAATTATACGTTTTTATTAGGGTTTTAAAGCGACCATTATAAAAATATTTTCCCTGATCAAAGTGCAAGGTCTGCGGTATACGTCCCCTTGACAAGTGTTGACGTCACTGCGGTTCCTGCATCATTACCATTCTTATTTCGTAGGCGTACGGCCGAGGCAAATTTTGAGACAGTATCGATGACGGTTAGGTGAAATTTATGTTTGGAGTTTTTACGCGCGTACGATGAAATATCGACGAGATCAGCTTGCCATAGACAGTTTTCCTATTCAACATGTAGGAATTAGTCGGGAAATGTACACGTCCTATTGGCCATCCCCACCATACCTCAATCCTATGAGGATCCAAAAACTGAAATTTCAAAAAGTATCGTGAACGCAGTTTTCACCATTCCAGTCTCCAACCTCCGAGGTGTCATTCTGAAACGAAAGAGTCGCAGAACGAAGAAAAGTGAAATAATGGTTAGCCAAATTCGTGAAGTGATCGATCTAGTCGTTGATAATGAAATGGAGGTGGTGGATATCGACGATAATGACGACGAAGTAGAAGCTGTTGATATCGCCGATGATAATGACCTACAAATTGTTGATATCGCCGTTGATGGTGACGACGAAATAGATGTTGACAACGCCGATTATGACGACGAAGCAGAAGTGATCGCTCGTGATGATATCGTACTGCTTGAAATAGACGAACTGGATAGTGATATTGAACAGGCAGATTCCGCATACGGCGGTGGGTCAGATGATGAATACCATGATGTGCGAGAGAACCTACTGGACCGGCGTCAGCTTAATCGGCTGAACCGGGAAGCCGTATATTGCGTGAATTACATATACTTTACTGAAAATCATCGATCAAAGTATTGTGTTTCGTGCTACTTCGATGTACGGGATATGTTTGAAGGACTTCGCAAAAGATGTGGTCACTACAGCGAACGCTTTATAGCCATGCGCGGAATCTTTTGCACCAACTGCGGTGGACCGCTACATCAAATTGTCACGCGCGACATGTGTCCAACCTGTTTGAACATATACAGGGCTGATTGTGAGTATTATCTTTTTACTTTAGTATCATTCTAAATATCATTGTGTTTGATAGATTGATAAGAAAAATGCATGTTTTGTTTGTTTCAGAACGACTACCGCTGCGGATATTTAAAATAAAAGAATTTAAAAAATAAAAACAAACACACACACACACACACCAAGGTTTAATGCATAGCATACACTATGATTATGTAATTGTTTAATTTTATTATTAATAAAACCTAGTAGACGCGTCTGATGATTCTGTACACTATAAGATAAGGCAGGTGAAACTGAGTAGCATCAACGTTGAAAATGAGAAGCTACCACAACAACATGTTTTTCCCCCATTTCAAACAATTTTAACCGCATCATTATGTAAGTAAAAATTGACAATAAAGAGCGTTGAGAATCAGTAAACTAAGAGTGTATTCTGAAAGGATTACGCACCGAACTGGACAGCGCAAATATTTGCCATATATCGAGAGAAAATCACGAACTCTGTAACATTTCATCTGACGGGCGATAACGATGGAGCCGTTGCAGGTGATTTGTACGATCAGGAGCTACTTATATGTCGAAATTATGTCGAATATGTCGAAATTGATCTCATTGAAAAAGTATTGTAGCAGCGTAATTATCGAATGTTTGTAATGGGGTTGGCTTTCGACAATACTCACAATAGCTGAATGAGCAAACCTGATGTGGAGCGGACAATAAAAATGTTTTAAATTTTATGACACCTCTCTCTTTCTCTCCCTCCCGTAGAAGCGCATCAGGAGAGTGTGAGGAAAAATTAGGTGATTCGCCAAACTACAGCGGGCCCTTCTTCATTTTCTCAGTTGAAAAATTCATGAACCAATTTATTATATACAACAGACAAACGCGATAATTTACAAATGTCTTTTCTCACAGGGTTGATTATTTGCAGAACAAGCTTTTTTACAATTATTTTACAAGCTTATCTACAATTAAAAAAATACACCCTACGATTGTATCCTATAATGCCCCCACGGCAACGTTTTCGTGGTTCCAGGTATGATATACCGTTTGCCATCGCGCGGACTTAGAGCAATTTTTGTCTCGTTGGTGGTGTACACATCATGCAACATCGATCGTATGGATGTTTGCTGATCAGTCATTTCGATCTGGTCGTACAAGCATTTCGTGTAATCCTCGAAGGAGATCTTTCTCACCCCGATGTTACTCTTATCGCGCTTAAGTTTCTTCGTAACGTCTTTACCATCCACTCGCACTGCATACATTTTTGCTCTAACCCCGACAAATTCCGTCATTATCCGACCATTATTTTCGTCTTTCATAAGTCCGGGAACATTTTTGTTGACAAGCGGTATATCATACCCATTGCTCGCCGGGTACTCGCTCGTATCGAAACGATGGATATTACGCTTCATGTCGTCGTACACATCCTCACACTCAATGCTGTATATTAGACTATCCGTATCGGTGTACAACACTGAACATTTTTCTTTATACAGAGGCATCATGTACTCATGGTGAAAATCATAAAAACACGTCTTCGATATGTCGAGTATGCACATACCCACATATATTGGTTTATTGAATTTCACCTCGAGCTTGCGTAATTCGACAGCAATAAGGTTTTCTGAAAAAACACTCCGGCTATGAAAATTTGGTTTTGCAATGATTGCTTCTGCACCGTACCTGCCCTCCCACCGTGTTAAAATCTTGACGTCTACGTGATTGCGCACGTTTTCTATTGTTTTCCCAAACACCGCATTATTCATCAATTTATAGAGATTTTTTTCAAAATTATTCTTTGCTTGGGTTCGGAACTGCGCGTTCAGCTCGATATATGTTCGTAGCCAGGGCAATTGGGAGAATTGGAGTATTCAATGAATTTTGGTGATTTTGAGACCGTGTCGTACACACTGCTGCAGATTGCGATAATGAATAACATACCGTTCCTTGTTATACACGGTTGCAAGCAGTTTTTCGTATTGTCCACCCGGTGGTTTACCATGTGTTGAAAAAAACGGTAAGTCCGTTTGTGCATCGTGTAGACATTCCGGGTACTCTACGTCAACCTCAAGAATGTAACCGGTCGGTGAATCTAGCGCGATAGATGATAAATCGAATGTCGACAACTCATCGACCCATCGAAAATCAGCATAGGGCAATGGTTGACACATTGCCCATCCATACGAATTATTCACATCGAAATACATCAAGTATGATGAGGACCTTGATGGATCGAATGATTCCATGTATTTGTTATTGGCGTGCGCATACCTATTTGAGCACTGACTCAGGCCACCTCTTATACCCCGTTCAACGAATAATACCATGTCAATGTCTGTGAACAATTCGAAGTTGACGCATGTATGTTTCAACATTGCATCCCATGTGTAGCCGGGGAGAGTATAGTAATAAGCGGGGTCGAGCCTGTAACGCTCCATACAGCTATTGCGAAAGTTCTCAAAAACGTCGGCCAGCAACAAAACTTCGGTCTTCAAATACAAGTCACTATATTCACCTAACGTTTGAATAGAAAACCATTCCCATACATTCTTGGCGTGAGCGTATTCTTTCTCACTTACAATGTCACCAGTCAAAGTACTGTAGAATGCGTCTCGTGGCGGTAGGTGATAGTCTTCCAATCGGTTTACACTATCGATATATTCATTGGGGAAGACGCTCTTTCGAGTTAATAGGACGAAATTATCGTTTGTTATTTCACGAAATTGCGAACGTAAACTTTTTAGTTTGTCCATTGTCAAAAATGAGGCCAGGTCATCCAGACTTGCATTGAGAAATTTGTATGAATCGACGAAGCGTAATTGAATCGGTTGTGATTTGTCTGCCGTACGAAATGTTTTTGTAAAAGAAATGTATTCCTCTTTAGTTATGGGCAGCACAGTGGTTTCCCCCGCAAATGCTATGGCTAGTTCCTCGATGATGAGCTGAGCACCATAGCCGGACAAATTATGAAAAAATACGGGAATGAAAAAATACCGTTGGTAATTCAAATTGCAGTTAGAATGGGCGGGACCTCTGTAACGTCCGGTCAGAAGGCAATGATCACGAACGCGTATGTCGTCTTCGGCAAATGGTTTTTCACATATATGGCATTGAGCAGCGCTTCGAAATTTTGCCCGCTCATCCGGAGTTGGAAGTACCACGGGAACACTATCCGATCGAATATCGTTGATGCGCAAAGCTAAATTTTTAAGGTTCTCAACAAACCATGGGATGCAATCGGCATCGCGCCGCGAGTAGTATCCCGATAACGAATCGTCATACGAGCAATGTACGTAGTACGCTACGCTAAACACTTCGTGCTGTTGCTGTACATTTTTGTTGTCAACATTTGCCAAAACGCACTCGAGATCCGCATAAATCACAAATGGAAGTCGCTCTTTTCGTTGAAAGTTTTCGAACGCTAGCCATTTCTCCGTTTTACCAGGTAATCGAATGGCACAGTCGTTTGATTTTCCACAATCCATCTCGTGCGATCGTAATTTAGCCTCCGTGTAAAAGTAGTGCAAACACCTATAACAAAACGATGGAAAGAATTATATTATTGAAGTACATACTTGCTCATATGTGTATTTTCGAGTATGCTTCTTGTTACTCACCGATCGCAGATGTGTTTTTTCCCGTTTGTTTTGTTCAGCTGCGTGCTCATGAGCGGGGATACATTTTTCATCCATACAAAGTGTCCCACGCTGTGGTCCGACGAATCCTCCACGTACAATAAATTGACGTGTTTAACCAGTTTTTGGGCGCATATTCGAATTGGAACGATGCCTTTCTTTTCCGTTGTAAATACATTAATGAAAACATTGTTTTGCGATTAAAACTTTTTTATTTGATTGAGAGTCATTGGAAAAGCAGTTCCCTGAAGATGCAGTACAGTTGAATAGTGTGGATATGAAGTTACTCGATGCACGTTTGTTTCCACTGGATAAAGAGCAGCCACCACTGCCCACGCGAAACATGCGTTATCCTTAGACTTTATATTCACCACCGCTTTCTTCGGGATTATTTCCCGCGACAAAACAGTTTGGCATCCGACACGCATTGGATTGTATTTGTTGATATTTAAAGTTAAGTTCAGTATCCGCGATAATGTCCATCCGCTATCACGTTTTCGAAAATCTTCAAGGGATGCTAGAGTAGGCTCAACAACTCGTTGTGTATACCACTCACGTAAATTGGATGTGGTAAAAAGTTCAAAGTTCTTTGTGTTGATACTGTTGGTTGAACGTTTGTCACCTGACTCAAATTCACCATTGAAAACTGTATTCACTTTTACACTGAAGTGTTTGTTGGTAATGTCTTGCACGTGTGAAAGCATCATATCACACGCCTCTTCGAGAAACTGACGAGGTTCAATATGGTTGTTATTGATGACGCAGCCGGTCAGGACACGATTTTCGAACGCCGTATCAATCTCTCGCCAGATCAAACGACGATCACTGTTTCGCGCACCCGCATCTAAAAATGGTCTGCGTAGAACATTTTTTAAACCTTCTAAACGAGCGATTCCTGCTACCAACGATTGCGGGTTTCCGAGTGATAATCGCGGTCGTTTAATTCGGCTTTTCGTTTCCAATGACTCCACACACTGATCACATTGTTGCTCCCATACTATATACTCTTCCACGGAATTTATAAGTGCGGCTTGATCGCGCAGATTTTGTTCAAGTCGTGGAATTTTCTCAGCCATTTTCACGTGAGTTCACAATGGAAGTTTCAAGAGGTGATGTCGGCAAAAGTGACTGCTCGATTCGTAGTGTAAAGCCTGCGGTGGTAGAAGTCGTTTTCATTCGGGAATCTTTTTTCCATATTTTTCCTCTATCTTAGGAGTGCACTATAGTTCCACACTGTAGTGTTCTTATATTGTAATACTATAAGAATAGTGGGGAGGCATGGAAACGAAATGAACCAGTTAAAAGGGAGTATAACTGTGGAAGATCTGGGGTTTTCACACAAAAAATCGTGCGGTGGCATCCTCGCATTATTGAGTACTTTGCATATATAAATACCTCGGTGTCACCTGTGGAAATGAAAACAAAACCCGGATGTAGTGACATTTTGGAAGAGCGCGCCTCTTTGTTACTACAGTTGCATAAAATAAGTTTTATAGGTGAGGACTTTATTTCACATCCAGCATTTCTATGGCATTCATTTTTCAAGTAGGTGTGATAGACACCGACTTTCACATCTGCATGTACACACACACACTAACACACACACACACACAGACACACACACACACACACACACACACACACACACACACACACACACACACACACACACACACACACACACACACACACAATATGTATGAACGGACAAAATGTTGAATAAAAACTTCGATACATGTATTCACGTAAATCATCGCGTTTTTTCTTTACCCGAAGCTCCCTATCCCCACTAAGACCTTCGTCCCCCATACGATCCACGCGGCGGAGCCCCCACCCGCTTGCTCTAGCGGGAAACAGGTCCTCGATATATGCAGAAGACACCACCAGTCAGTCTATTCGGAAAAGCAGCTCGAAAACAACCACCCCCACGTAGCCACGAGCTCCCGAAAAAGGCCCCAATCCCCCCACCCCTCCGACACCGCTGACTTCCCCCACCACTAATTCCCCATACGTGTCACAGTGACGCAACCGCACCGCCAGACACCCCCACCACGCGCCGCCGCGGGATACCCACTACAACACACCTGTGACGTCATCGTCGTCTCCCTAAACATGTATGTATCTACTAATGTCCAACTGTATTTAAAGAAATGGATATGCAAGGGAAAGATATTAAAGTTTTAACCATTCCAGCATTCCATATTGCAGTAGTATTATTAGTTCTGTGGGCAATTAGTTCACATGATAATTAGTAATTTGTGCAGGTACAACGAGAATGATGCAGCCCCTTGATGTTTATGGCTTTCGTGTATTGAAAAACTTCGTTAAACACTTTTCTGACGCAGTAATATTATACAATCACGACGTCAATCTGCACTTGAGAGACAATATTTTTAAGGTACAATCTCTTACACATATCCAGTTTTCATCTCCACGGTTTACAAGCCTTTTCAAATATGCGTGGTACAAAAGCGGTTACGAAGAAGAAAGATCACTAAACTTCGAAAATCCAGTAGAATTTTGCTTTTCACAAAATGCACTGACATGCGATATATGCGGCGAAGCAGCTATCATCACTTGTGCGGGGTGTAAGATATCTCTTTGTTTCAAACACTTTTATCATAACTATCATTATTGTAATGAGTATAATCCACGAAAACATAAAGTTGAAACGTTTCCTAAATGAATAACCGTGAGAACATTTTTCCGATTATATTGTAATCTTAAAAGGCAGTACGTGTCGCAGGAGAATTTCTTCGTAAATATACAATTGTAATTCAGTTGTTTCCCGAAGAACGAAGTCAATCCGTGATTGCGAGCCTTGCCTGTATCCATATTAGCGGAAAACTGAAGTCATTTTTCATCATTGATTCACGAATTATCGCAATAAACAACACGCCATTTGTTGCTGTACCTATCATTATCATTATGAACGTCTAGTAGTCGAAGAATACAACATTTTTCCCTCTACAATTCATTTTTATTTCGGCCCGTTCAGAAATTATAGAAATTATAAGCGTGCATTTAACCTTTCGGAGTGTCGTTCTATCAAAACGAGAAAATTTGTATCGACTATATTGATTGATTGTACGTCCTTTGTAATTCATTTTTATTTCGATAGATTTTCGTCCATGCCGCACGGTAAGAACTTTCAACCCCTTAATTGTGAGATATCAGAAAAAGAAAAAAAACCGCATCCGCTACTTTCTCATTCTCTACATGTATGCAAATTTATATCAAAATCGCCTAAAATCTCCATTGTTCTCTTCTCCAATGTATAGAACACGAAAAGTTGAACATTCTTGCAATTTAATTTTTTTTTTTCATATATCGTACCGTTAAAATGTTATCGACGAAAAACGAAAAGCACCCTAATTTTTCGAGGGTGCGCTTCAATCTTTAAAAATTGGGTTCCGCAAATATTAAAAAAAAAAGTGTCGCCTATTTTTATCCATTCTACAAGCATGCCAAATTTAATCAAATTCGGAGAGATCGACCGCGCAACTTTTTCTGTCAGTCCCATTGTCCTTGATCCCACGCGCTTCATTATGGTCGCGCGTGGCATCCCCTCCACCTTTCTTAGGCCCTCCCGCTTCAACCTTGCTGCCTTCCGCTGTACCAAGATCAGTCAGTCCATCTCTGAGTCCCCGACCGTAAAGACGTGCATTCCCTCAAGAGTTAAGATTAGTTAATAAAAGAAAGGCTCAATCGGAATCCTCTTTTCTATTCATTTGAACCGTTCGGTGTCTCCTCGCGCTTTCCTTGAAGTACCCGCGCCACCGTCACAATAAATTTTCAATTTAATGTTTTTAAAGATTGGGTATTCAATTTTAATGGATTCGATATCATTAATATTTATAAGAACAATATTAATAACTTCTTTAAGAATTTTATTTTATTGAATAAAGTACAGGGTGCGGCAGCATAACTTCCTTTTTTCAAAACTTAATAAAACCCATTGTATGAATTGGAACATTTTTATTAATTTTTTATAATGTAGGCGCATGCCTAAAGTTTTGTCTTACACAGTTGTGAAGATCAAATCAGATAGGTGACGTCCGCCATTCTCCATACACTGAGTAAACCGATTTCTGCCGTTTGTCATGACTCTTGCCAGCATAGCAGGTGTTATGTTGGCAATTTCTTCCCGAATGTTGGTCTTCAGCTCTTCTAGGGTCTTTGGACAGTTCACATAAACACGGGAATTAAAAAATCACAAGGGGCCAAATCGGGAGAGCGGGTCGGTCACTCCAAATCGCCTCTAATTGAGATGAGGCGCTCTGGGAAGTGTTCCCTCAAAATAGCCATTGTTCCTGCACAATCGCCATTTTGTAAGAATGGAAATGAAAATCACCATGAAGAATTTTCCTCACAGAACGATCGGAAAGTCCAAGGGCAGACGCATATTTGCGCGCAGAACGCCGTGGTGATCGCAACATTGAAGCTCTCACTGCCTCAATGTTATCAGGTGATCTAATGGGCCGAGAGGCTCCAGTTCTTTGTTTTGTTGCACTTGCAGTTTGTCTGAACATAGTGACCCACGTAACAATTGATTTCCGGTCCGGGACAGGGGCGAACAGGGCCAAATTAAAGCGATTCCGAAAGGTTGCGATCACAGAACATCCACACGAAAAGTAGGCCTCAACGGCAACAGCACGCTCCTCACTATTCCAACGTATGATGGCGATTGAACCGTGTCGGGATAAAACTTTAGAGTCCCCCCTTTCGAACGAGACCACTAGCGCTCCGTTACGACATCAACCGACTAAATGGCGCGCAGTTTAAAAAAGGAAGTTAAGGTGCCGCACCCTGTACATAAGTAATGATTTTAATATTCATCGTGAGATTTCAGAGAAAGAAAGCTTGAATATTCAGCAAGAGAAAGAAATAGAAATAGGATGGGGATGTAACAAACTGTCATTATTTATGAAAAAAATATATGAAAAAAGTATTTTATAGAAAAGTAATTGTTAATTTTCATAAATATTATTTATCGAAAAGATCATTTAGAATTATATTAATAAGATTTAATTGTTAAAAAGTAATATTTCAGAATTTCAATTTTAAAATTACAATAGTATCTGCGTCGTGAAATTGATTTCATTTATTTGATTTAATTTTACTCTCAGTAATTTTAAGCATTGTATTCATACAAGCAAACATTTAAAAAAGATTAAATATTTAATTTCGTTCAATGTTTATATCGTAATATTTCTTAAATGGGAAAGAGGCTAAAAGACTCACGCTATGAAGTCCGCACCCTCGCTTTTCTTTACTATTCTCACTTCTCACTTCACCTGCACTGATTATCGGATGATTCTATTTTCCGTGCTTGTAACGAAATAAGAAAGTTTATCGATACACGCAATTTTTGACACGCTTATACTCGCAACACACAAAGATTTCCGAAAATATATATTATTTTCGAAAATTCACCTTTCCCTGTAAGGCGATCTGAATGACGAATGAGTTGAACGAGTTTCTGTAGTTATAGAATATGAATATACAAACATGATACAAGAACGCGTGCAATCATGATTTCTAATTGAAACTCTACAATAATAAAATAGGCATACGAGGTATTCAATGTAAATTTGATAAGTATTTTTTATTTTGCTTCGATTTGCAGGGAGTGTTCTGCTCGGCTGAAACAACATGTTTCATATAATTGATTGCAATGTTTTTGGAAAAGTGGTATAAAATTTTTCAGAACATCATATGTTATACAAGGTGAACGGTAGGCGATCTGAAGACGATCTGAATGATTATGTAAAGAGAACCACAATTGGAGGGCATGTAAAATTCACATGTTCTCCTGTGAAATTCACATTCACCTATAAGTCTTTTCTCCTCTTGATTTTCTCATTAAAACATCTTTGTTTCGAAGTAACGGCAACAAATCAAGTCGTCGACAAATTGTCGAACATCAACCAAAACTAGCGATACAAAGAAATTTTGAATAAAAAACCTTTAAAAAATTGAGTGACTCCAAAATAACGAAATAAAACTTTTTACTCCATAGGCTAACCCAAGTAGAAATTGACCATCGACCCAGCGCTGGCTGAATACCGAACTTGCTTGGCCGGCGCTCGGCAAAAATGCTTGGCCCAGGCATGGAAATGTGACGCCTGGCTGACACTCGGCAGCTAAGTGTTGGCTACGATGCCTAGACCGCGAGTGGGCCCATGTCGAAATTGACTATCAACCCAGCGCAGGCTGAGTACCGAACATCCTTGGCCGCCGCTCGGCAAAAATGCTTGGCTCAGGCATGGAAATGTGACGCCTGGCTGACACTCGGCAGCCAAGTGTTGGCTACGGTGCCTGGACCGCCCCTGGGCCTATGTCGAAATTGAGCATCGGCCCAGTGCTGGCTGAGTACCGAACTTGCTTGGCCCAGACATGGAAATGTGGTACAGCATTTCCAGTGATACATACAATACTTGTGTCATGCATACGTTGTACTTTTATATAATCGTGATTCGCACGTTCTATAATAGGAAAGTGGTTTCTTGAAAGAAAATGTTGAGCAAAATAGTATTTCTAGGGTTTAACAGTTTTGTGTACGTTTCTAGTGAATTTGCTTGGGTTTTGCATAAAAAGTTATTTCACTTCGTTTGTACGTTTGAATTGAAAAAGTAATAATGTAAATAAAAGTATTGTTCGAAAAAAATCACAAGCATTTCGAGGTTAATTAGAATTTTGTAGATAGTGAAAAGACCGATAATTTTTTCGAGGGCTTTTTGCAGTACGTGGCGTTTTTTTTACTTGTTTAAATTTTTTAAGGAGATTTCATATCTTTTTGAAATAAATATATATATACAGGGCTACTGGTTATTGGACACGATACCTTGAAAGGGTTATAGGACATTTTCCGCCGTCAAATAACCTAACAATGTTTTATGCAAAAGTCAACCAATTTCGAGATATTATGTTTATGATTGAACTATAAACATGAATATAGTATAACCTAACTGTATAAAAACCATGTATAAAAATGAATATCGATGTGAATACCAGAGTATCGCCTATTTCAGAAAAATACTACAAACGTCGCACTCTTAAAGCTCCCAGTCGATCTTAAATTCATCAAATAATCAAATTACCGATCACGAGAAGTGATTTTATGACCATTTTTGGATAATCCGATGAGTGATTTATTTCGAGATAAAAGTTCTAATAGACAAACTATTTTCAAAAGCCAGCCAAGAACTCGCCAACTAAATAGTACCTACATGCAAGCGAGATTAAAATGAAGTCGCCATTGTAATACAAACAAAGTAACCAACCGCAATAAATAATAACGTACGACCATAAATGCAAAAAATAACATAATAACAGTTAATAAAACTCAAACAATGCCACAAGCCTTGAGAATTCATTGGAGAACTCGAAATATCGCTTTTCCATGGCCGTTATTCATCTACCGAAGTGTGGTATTACGACGTAGATTAATAAACAAATGTAGTCGATGACGAGCCGGGCGAGCACCGCCGATCATCTCGTTCTGTGTATATTCAATCTTCGCTTCTTAACCATGTACACTAAGTCGATGTGCAGCATTTCCCGTATACTTGTGTGGTACTTTCATTGTACTTTTATTGGGAGTACAATAAAGTCTACGCCGTTTCACAAAAGATGGCCCCAGCAGAAGGTTATGATTAAAATTGTCAGATGTAAAATATTGTATCGTTAGGTTCGACACCTGGCAAGAACATAACCTTGAAATACTAACGATTTAGCATCACATAATTTTTCTCGTGCGAGAATTTGGGTCGAATGAGCGTCATTGGCGTCATTTGCGTTTTTTACTCAAGAAATGCTTTAAACCATCTAGAATAAGGGGAAAGAAGTTTGGTATCTGTAAAACAAGATCCGCAGGGCCGTGTAGGTCTCGAATATCGGAATACAATTTTTTTAAACGAGTTAAATTTTGAGTACATCTTTAAAATAACATTCCGAAGAGAACAGAAGCGGTTTATACACTAGGCTCGCTAGGCCCGGGCCTAGGGCACCGCGGCAAAGGGGGCGCCGCGCGTCGGCGGAATCTGCAAGTACGCGCGCCTCTTCTTATCTCACCCCCTTATGATCGCCGAGCGGCAGGGCTGGCGGGACGCCGGGGAGGGGTGACGCTAACTTTCTCAGGCCTAGGGCGCTAATTTTTCGTAAACCGGCCCTGGAAGAGAAATACGTACGGGATTTTCTATGATGTAATTATAACATTAGTTTTTAACAAATTTTGTACTTTTGTAGTTTTTATCAAATTTGTAACAATTTTTTTACAAATTTTGTAGTTTTTCACAAAGATTGTACTTTTTTTCGTCGAAAATGAAGTTTTTGGTCTAACGCTTGCCAGTTACACAAAAATTAATATTTTCACAATCCTCTACGTATTTCGCTAGCTATACTCATGTAAATTAATAGAATTTTCTTTTTCTAAAATCAAATTTGCGTCAGCCATACTGCATGCCGCAGAGCCTATTAAACTCAACATGCCTCGCCAGAATGGCCCCAGCTCCGCAATTTGGTATAACTTTTTAATATAAATTTCTTTTTGTTCACTTGAAGATATGACTAATAATATCCTTGAATATTTGTATTCTCTTATTTGTCCTTCTACCAAATTAAATGGCAAAATATCAATCAATGTTTGACGTTTACAGTCGTGTAAGCCCTCAAGGTAAAACGAGCCGCGCGCTCTTGATTTCTATTGATTTTGTTAAAATTTTAACCAAACATTGTTCATATCATTATACATGTTGGAGTGAAGTTTTACAACAGTTGACTATTTGGATTGGGCGATAATGGGTTTTTAAATAGCAACTTTTAACACTGTAAGGTCCGCATTGACTGAAAGTCAAGTCCCATAATTCGTCCTACCATTCTATTATGTTTATTAATTTTGAAAAAAGATTATGTTTAGATAGAAAACTAGTTAGGGAACGAGTGAAAAAAGTTTCGATTGTCTTTACAATTCAGTTTTGCTAAAAACGTTCAGTAACGACAGAATAACTCTTGGTAAAAAATATTTGTCCCCTATTATAAGAAGACATTATGCAACACCGCGGAACAGTATTGTTCAATATTTCGAGAGAAAAAAGAATTATCGTCTTCCTAAAGTTAAAAACTTTTGTCGTAAAAAAAATATTTGCGTTATAAACATTAATAATTTGACATTGTTTATGTTATTGCCATGTGTCTTTTTATAGGGGACGAATGTTTTTTACGGACAATTACTCTGTCTAAACTTCAATGCAGACCCTACAGTGTTAAAAATGGCAATTTTAAAATCCATTATCTCCGGATCTAAATAGTTGACTGTTCTGAAATTTAACTGAAACATGCATAATGATACAAATAATGTCTGGTTAAAATTTGCCGAAAGATCTCAAAACTAGAAACTTGAAACCTCAAGGTGGTTTTTTTTTTCATCTCAATACGACCATTTGTCACACGAATACAGCCCTTCAAAGAATACTGAAAAATTGAAGAAATGTTCTGTACCTCTAATTTTTTTGCGTACTGTAGGAAGGTAACAACCCTTCGATATTGAATGAGGCGGCGTTATTTGTCTCAACCGATTGTGGTCAAAATAATACAGTAGCAAGATAAGAAAGATCTGCGTGAGATCTAAAAATGAGCTGATTACTAAGTGTAAGATCAACCCAATGGCCGTTTTAACGGCCACGTGAACCGGAAACCAAAACGTCGAAAAGCAGGTGTAGTGGATTTAAACTCGAGAAGGTAAGTTTATTTGGTTTATTGTTTTAATAAATAATTTTAAAAGCAACAAGTTTGGAACATTTTACGCTGGCATCAGGGCTGCAAAATTTGTAATGAAAAAGTAATGCATTATTCATCACTTTTCTAATGGGTAATGAAAAATATTTCATTACCTTTTACAGTACATTCAGTAATGTAAAAAATTCCATTGCTCATTACATTACATTTTGTAATCTGAAACATTTTCATTACAAAATACAATGTCATGTGTAGTAAAAAAAATTAATTACACATTATATTGTAATGAGCACTGGACATTTTTTACATTATAGGACCAATATAATTGGTAATGGAATTTTTTGACATTAGAAATTGTAATGTAATGAGTAATGGAAATGTTTACATTATACAATTGAATGTAATGAGTAATGCAATTTTTGTCCATCACAAAATACAAGGTAGCGAGTAATGGAATTTGTTCACATTACTAATGTAATGTAAAAAATCTCCATTACTCATTACAAGGTAACATGGATTATTTTTCGTTTCCCATCGGGTCAGATCGACCCAGTGCAAAAATCACTACCCCTAATGGGAAACGAATAATAATCCTCATTACATTGCAATGAGTAATGGAGATTTTTTACATTGCAGTGCATTCGTAGTGTGAACAAATTCCATTGCTCTTTACATTGGACTTCGTAATGTAAAAAAATGTCATTACCCATTATATTGGACTTTGTAATGTCCTTTGTAAAGGACATTTCTTACATTGGAATTCCAATGTAATGAGTAATGAAATATTTTCACATTACAAGATTAAATTCAATGAGAAATGAACATTTTTTACATTACAAAATTCAATATAACAAGTAATGGCAATTGTTTGCATTACAAAATGTAATGTAATGAGTAATGGAAACGCTAATGCAGTATAAAACTAATGCATTATTTGCAACCCTGGCTGGCATTATCGAAGTGCGCCTTTGTCGATTTTTTCATTTCAATATTTCCGACTTTGCTAGCAGAAAAGATCGAATTTATAAACATGCACCCTGAAATCTTAAATGAATATAATTTTCACAAATGAAAAGACAACAGCTAAGCGGAGCCGAAAATAGGGCAAAGAAGAAGGCAAGAGAAGATGAGCAGAAGAAAGAGGAAGGTGCGTTTCTAAAGTTTCTGAAGCCTGCACAAGTATCCAGTCAATCTCAAGTCCCGAGGGCTTTTGTCAAGCCCGACGCTGAATGCGCTTCGCCGCCAGAGTCTGTCGGATATAGTCAAGCGGTCGCCGGAAACGAAGAAACTGGGCAGTCAAAAGAAGGAAAGCCAGATGACGAGCTTAAATTCAAATCTGGAGGAAACGATGAGTACGAAGCAGAAGGATGAGACAGCCAGAACGTTGAAGAAGAAGTTCCTGAGATCCCGGGGGTTGTAGAGATTGAGGAAAAGCAGACGAGTATCTCTCCAGAACATGCCTCATGAATTGATACGGAAGAAGCTGGACCGCGAGCCATTGCACACCAACGAGAGAACGGGAACCGCTCAGGTCTAAACGATATTGGAGATTGGCTTGAAGTCATTACGGTAGATGTTCGTACGCAGTCAGTCAGTCAAGGATCAGAAACATTTCAGCATATCCACAGCCAATTCAAGGAAGTCTTCACACATCAAGCACCATCAAAAGGAAAGGCTAGGAAGCTTACAAAGGCTTGGTTCTTCCGGCGAATGCCAAACGGCGAGAAGGTTCTGCGGAAATGGATGTGCTACTCGCCAAAAAGGAGTCCTTATTCCCCTGCATACTCTTTCCAGCAAGACCAGGAACTAGATCTGCATTCAAATCCAGCGAAGGCTTCAACGAGTGGTGGATGTTATCACCAAAAATTGCCAACATGAAACCAGCAGCGATCACATTCAGTCGTCGCTTGCTTGGAGGGAGCTTGAAGTTCGTCTGCGAGTAGGGACCACTATTGAAAGCAAGGCTCAAAATTTACTGAGACAAGAGCAAGAAAAGTGGAGTGACTACCTGAAGAGAATCTTGGACATTATTTGCTTTCTCTCAAAACAGAATCTGGCGTTCCGTGGGCATTGTGAAGGCGATAAAGGTGAATTCGAAGGACAAAACCAGGGCAGTTTTTTGGAGTTGGTAAAATTATTATCCAAGTACGACCAAGTCTTGCGGGAATATATGCTTCGAACCAAGCTTGCTACCCGGTCAACTACGTACATGTCACCACAGATACAAAACGAGTTTATCCTACTACTAGGAGATCACGTTAGAAAGCAAATTACACAGCAAGCGCAAGAAGCCAAATATTTCTCGATCATCTTCGACAGTACACCTGCCATCTCAAGGCTGTATCAAACTTCGCAAGTTTTACGGTACGTTGTCATGGACGGTGACACGGTACAAGTTCGGGAGTCTTTCATCGACTTTATCGACACAAAGGATAAGCACGCCGCTGCAATCGCTGCAAAGATTTTGGAAAGGCTACGTTCGGACGGTTTAGACGTAATGGACTGCAGATGTCAAGGCTACGACAATGCTGCGGTCATAAAGGGTCAACACTTTGGCGTCCAAAAGCGCATTTTGGCAGTCTTCGAAAGCATGTGCTCAGAACTGGGAATCAGTACAGAACCACAAAGACGCATCCGCTACAAGAAGAACATGCTTGGTGAAAAAAGTGAAGATGCCGGATTAGCGTACAAGAACGAACTACGGAGGGAAATTTATTCTTCCTTGGACCGGATTGTTTAGAAAATGACCACCAGATTCGACCAGCTTTATGATGTGGCAGATAAATATGACTTTTTGTCGCCTTCGCAACTGTTGGACCTCGAAATTGAGATCAATCTTGACAGTGCACCTAGCAACATTGACAAGGACAAATTTTGTTTGAAACGAAAGCCGCTTCAACGGTTTGTCGGCGTTTCGTCGGATGCTTCTGAACTTCCGAAGTAAGGACCTGTCGAGCTCTTGAGTTTCATCAGAAAGTATTGACTTAATGATTCAGTGCCAAACATCGTGATCTTGATTCGCATCTTTCTGACGATTGGGGTAAGTGTGACAACATGCGAGCAAAGTTTCTCGAAGCTCAAATTGATAAAAAAAACGATTTACGATCACGATGACTAACTTACGACTTACTAATCTTGGAATGTTGTCGATCGCACAAGAGCTTGTGAAGAAAGTTGATTTTGATGAAATCATTTATTGTTTTGCCAGACAAAAAGCTGGTAAAATTGATTTGTAGTCCATTTTCACTGTTATCTCCTTCGTGACGCAACAAATAAACAATTTAAAAAAAAACACTTGTCTTCCCTGTTTTATTTCGTTTTTTGGAGGGCATCAAAAGGAACTCCGCACCTGGCATCATATACCCTAACTACGCTACTGGGGAAGATCGTGGCAAATGACAGAGTACGTAAGTTGAAGTTATGAGACAGGCCATATTTTTTATTCTTACGTCAATTTAAATTCCAGTGATACGATCGTGCTCTCACAATTCGAGGATAAACGATAATATCTATATCAACGCGGCTACGGGAAAATTCCGTCAATGTCGAAGAATTCGTGAACTTCGCGTGCCGCCGTCGTCGCGTCGAAGTGACACAAGGAAAGGTCGCGAGGTGTCCCCCTCTGATTTCGTTGACATTTGGCAAGTTTGTAGAACATATAAAAATAGGCGATACGTATTTTTTTATATCTGCAGAACTCAATATTTGAGGGGTGAAACGCTCCCTTGAAAATAGGGATGATTTTCGTTTTCGTCGATAACTCTTTATCTATACGAGATATGAAAAAAATTCAAATTACAACATTTCTTTTTCCGTTTACTATACATTGGAAATGAGAACGATGCAAATAACACCAAATTTCAGATTTCTTATTGCAAAAATGCAATTTTTTCATACCTATCTCCGAGAATTTTTAACTGATTGGGATGCAAATTTGCATACGTATATGGTTGAAGAAGGAGAGGCTACGGATTTTTTGGTTTTCCGATATCTCTTCATTAAGGGGTGAAAACTGCCCTTTAATTTTTGTTAGACAAAATCATCGAATAATCAGCTACCCTTTTGCCATTCCGCGATAAATCCCCGTCAATATAAGTTTGTTCTATGATGCGATTGCATATTCCTAAATTCCACTCCCCGCCCCCTCCACCTAACCATCCCCCTCTTGAAAGGTAAACTTTAAAAATTTCTTACGGTGCGGCATGGACGAAGATTTGTAGAAATCAAATTGGGTTACAATGAAAGTTCAATCAGTAAAAATAGTCGAAACAAATTTGCTCGATTTGGCAGAATGCCTTCTTAAGGGGTGAACGCACCGTTAAAAAATTTGTTCTTTCCATAACTTTTGAACAGGCCGAGATACAAAAACGTTTACAGGGAAGAAATGTTGTATATTTCGACTACTAGCCGATTATAACGATAATGGCGAATATAACAACAAATGTTAATTATTAATTTCAATAATTCGTCACTAACTAATGAAAATCACTCTTCCTTTTTGCGGGCACACGTAACGCTCGCAATCGCGGACTAGTTTCTTGTTTCGCGAAGCAACTGTATCATTATTGTATATTATTGTATTATTGTTGTTTCGAGATTACAATTTAATCGGACATTTATTTGCGTTTACTTGTTTTATAACCGTTTCAACTGTACTTTTTTTATGGATTATACGTATTACAATAATGATAGTCATGGTAAAAGTGTTTGAAACAAAGACATTTCTTGCACCATGCACAAGTGATAATAGCTGCTTCGGCGCACATATCGCATGCCACTGCATTTTGTGCAAAGCAAAATTCTACGGGATTTTCGAAAATCGTTGGTCTCTCTTATTCGTAGCCGCTTTTGTACCACGCATATTTAAAAAGGTTTGTAAACCGTGGAGAAGAAAACTAATTGTGCGTAAGAGATTCTAACTTAACAATATTGTCTCTCAAGTGCAGATTCACGTCATAATTGTATAATATTACTATGTCAGAAAAGTGTTCGACGAAGTTTTTCCATACCCGAAAGCCGTAAACATCAAGGGGTTGGATCATTTCCGTTGTACCTGCAAGAATTGCTAATTATGGTGTGAACTAATAGTCTACAGAACTAACCATACTGGTAAAATATATTTACCTGCTGGAATGTTTAAAACTTTAATATCCGTCTCTTACATATATATTTCTCTAAATGCAGCTGGACATTGACCGCTCCAAGAATCCGGAAGCATTATCAATTTTGGACCCCTATTAGGAATATTATATTTCTTGAAACCAACGCTTGAAGTGATTAGTCGTTAATTTTCCAGATTTCGGAGCCAATAGAAACATATTTTCGGCTCGCAACATAGTGTGTTCCATTCGAGGACCAAATTTGCCAGTAGATTCGTTTAAAACGATCAACAGACGTGCCAAAAGCTTGTCACTCGCAGAAATCAAAGGCTGTATAGTATAACTGTGTGTTGTTTATTTTTTCGATTGCACTACTGTCTCAACGGATTTCTGCCCTTCCTTCGCCAATATGCGGCTTGTATTTAGCTCTAAATTGAATCCACTTTGATGAGAATTAAATGTATTTTCAGCGCCATCGTTGGCCATGTTGACTTTCACGATTATTATGAATTGTTTAGCTTTGTCTTGATGTGTATCAGTATTTAATAACTGTTATTTTGTTACATATTTAGAAATTTTCCTTGACACAATTCGATGTTGTTTTTTAAAATGTTTTTACTCAGGAAGCGGATGCCTTAAAATCTACGGCAGGCATTTCTACAATTTCTGGTGCACGTAAGGCCCATTGTCGAAGATCCATATGATGGACAGGCAGCATTTTGTCCAAAGCGTCGATGAAATTATTTAACGTGTAGTGATCTATTTTTGTTAACTTTTCTCTGTGGGTGCCACCATTGTTTATATTTCCAGTAAGGAATCCACAGCTCTTGTCTTGTATTCGTAACTTAATTCTTCTGTATCTTTCGTACATACATTTTTATCAACTTCGGGATCGAGGTATCGTGCCAATCTTCTTCACTGTTATCTTCTATTGTGGCAGCTTTATGAATTTCGTTTGGTGACAGAAAATCCAAACCGGTTTCGAATACCATTTCCATAGGTTGATCCATCGCTTCTATGATTATGTTTTCTAGGTCCTCACTGAACTGTTTTTCTTGATCGGTGACTGAAGTTGGAGACAAATTTATAGCACTTATCGCTATGGATAAAAGAAGAAGAATGTTGACGGGATTAGCGTACATTTTTTTTCGTATTTAGAACTCAAAAAGTACAACTGGCTTCTTCATCGTAAACTGCCGCAACAATGAGCGTTGCTGAATTCAAATACGCAATTTATCAGCATACGTACATTCGTATAGCGAAAAAGATAACAACACGCGCGCTTGTTAAACATTTTATCAATCCATAATAAGGTGATCTTAAGGCAGGATTCTACTTTGAAACTTTGAAAAAAAAAAATTTTTTTTTTTTACATTTTTCGAAAGTAAATATGTTCAAGAATGTTCGGTCAAAATTTTATAAAGTTCCAAGCAGTCTAACTATCCTTTTTCGTCTTTCGAACGCACCTACCTGAGCGCGCTATTGTGACCCGCCCGGCGCGCGGCCCGGACTCACCAAAACTTTAAACGCGTTTTTCTCGAAACGACATTTTCAAGTACCGTGGTCGTGATAACTCAAAAAGTACTGAACCGATCCTTATGAAATTTGGAACACATATTCTATATGTGTGTACCAACCGACCTAACTACAATCAACTTAAAATTTTGATTAGAACTATTTTTTTATTGCAAAAAAAGACCCAAAAAAACGCATTTTTGTTCGTATTTTAGCCGCCATTTTGTTAATTTTGCACGTATATAAAATACTCTAGTTAGGTCGGTTCCTGAAGACATACTGAACATGAAACTATTTGATTTTTTTGTTTCAGACCATCCGTCGGGAAGATTTCACGACCACGGCAACGGTACCTGCTTTTCGAGGCGTTGGCTTTAAACGTATTTTACGTGTACAAAAAATGAATAAAATACATTTAAAAACAATTTTTTTATGTACTTAAAGAGTGTATTTATTGAACAGTTTAAACCCCATATCGATATCTTTAATAGTATTCTCAGAAAAATTCACGAAAATAGCGTTTTTTTCATGGTTTCAAAGTAGAATCCTGCCTTAAGGTTATCTCACGGTAGCCACTCTTTGCACCGTAGTCTCTCTTCACCCTAAGTATTACATACTTTCGTTCATTTGTTTGGTATTTGCAAACAAGTAGCAGCGTTTTAAGCTGATTAAAATGTTTTGCATCACTTCGTTCACGAGTTGCAGCGGAAACCCAAAGAAAGTAAGAGGAGTGGAATTTTTTTAAATATATAATCGTAATTCAGTCGCTTTCCGAAGCACAAAGTTAATCGATAATTGCAAAATCCTTACCCATTTCTGTGCCCGTATCAGCGGAAAACGGAAGAGTGATTTTCAATAGTGAGGGACGTATTATTGCAATTAACAATTAACATTTGTTTTTATATTCGCCATTATCATCATAAACGGCTGTAGTAAAAAAAAATACAACATTTCTTTCCATCAAACTTTTTTTGTATCTCGGCTCGTTCAAAAGTTATGGAAAGAACAAAGTTTTTAACGGTGAGTTCACCCCGTAAGAAGGCATTCCGCCAGATCGAAAAAATTTGTTTCGACTATTTTTACTGATTGAACTTTCATTGTAACCCATTTTTATTTCTACGAATCTTCGTCCATGCCGCACCGAAAGAAAGCGTTCAAAACCGTTTACCTTTCGAGAGAGGGGGCGGTTGGGAGGAGGGAGCGGGGAGTGGAATTTATGAATATGCAATCGCATCAAAGAACAAACTTATATTGATGTGGATTAAACCCGGAATGGCAAAAGGGTCATGTTTACGCACTAAATAAGTATTTTAAGATAAAAATCAGTCCTTAGTGCAGATCTGTGGTATATTAGCTTCCAGAAGGATGTTGTATTACATTTTCACACCTGTAAGTATATGTGTAAAAGAATAATCACATTAAGTGTATTCCGCTACGACGTCTAGCTGTCATTTCGGCCGAATCCTTTATTAGGATGTTAACGTGAACCATGTCACATCTCGGGTGATTTGCGAACGCCTGTGGACTTGCGAGAAGTAAGTTTTCCTTCACATGATTAACAAGGATTTTAGTTTTCTGTTCAGCATGAAAAATTATAATTTTATGTTAATTTCAACGAATTTTCATATATGACGATTACCGGTTCAGTAACATAAACACTCTGCCGATTAATCGCCACGGCTGTCGATAACTGGGACAATGTTAGCAAAAAAAGAGTCTTACGAATCGAATATTAGTTTATAGAAAATCAGAAAAGAAATATTGGGTTCGTAATTAGCACTGTCTGAAGGATCCACGGACCAGTAATCGCCATACATATATTTGCGATAGTAAAAAGATATGCACATAAAAAAATGTTGTCGATTACAGGGTCGTGACCATGTCGATAACTGGGTATGTCTTGAACACAGGTGAACAGCACTCGATCGAAATCATTTAAAAAATTATTTGATGAAAAAATAGTTGTTTATAGTGACTGCAAATAAATAAAAATTATATTTCTGACGTAATAGGCAATAATTAGTTTTATCTTTTAAATTAATAAAGTTTCATGGAAGAGAAATTCATGTTTCAAACTCTTTATCAAATGTTTTAATAAAAATCATAAAGTTTGTGACAGAGTGCGTAAAAATTATTCTGCCGTTCTATATGCAGACATAAGCAAGTCAACACAGTCTTACGAACCTTTAAATAATTAGTTAAGGCCTTATATACCTTTGGATGGTCGGAAAACAAGGCTTTTTGGGATTTATTGAAAATCCTAATAAAGCAATCAAAACGAGATTCGGAGGGTTTAATTCACATATCTGTAGGTACCTCCATCGAGCGGACTCGTTGGAGTCGCACATGTGCACCCAAAAGAATCATCTTTTCCCCGTAATCTACATGAGTTTTGCTACCGAAGTACACACGATTATTATAAAATATTTATTTTTGTACATCCAGCTCGATTTTTTAAAAAGTCGCATTTTTGACTGAAACAACGGCGTTTGTTCGTTTCCAAAAATCGCAATTGTTAAACGTTTGTAGAAATCGTGTGCACATCGTTATAAAATGTATCTAAGAAGTTATAGTTGAAATTTGAAGTCAATAGGTCAAAAAATGCAGGACCTACGAGTCCGCCCGATTTCGAAAACATTTCTTCATGAAAAACGCATTTAAAGTGTTGAAATCATTTTTCTACATGTCTTTAAAAAAATGTCCACCTAAAATAACTTTTACATATTACTTTCTATATGTTTGTACATAATTTAAGTCAATAAAAAAAAAACATTTTTTTTCTAATGTATAAATCGACTCAAAGCAGTTTGAACGCATGTGACGATTCGTGGGACGTTCCCATGGCGATTACCAGACCAACTGTCATGGCGGCATGACGATAACTCGTACGATAGCATCTTATAACCTTTACGAAATATTTTCTCGAAAACTGTACCAGGCACGGGAATTTCACAACGACCACTTCCAATTTGAAAATTTCAGAAAATCGAAAGCAAGCAAGACTTGAAGAAATCGACGATGATGAGCAATCCGAAGGGATTGTGTACGATGCAGGAAGTGTCAATTGAGTTTAGGTAAGAGTTTTTCATAGTATAAACTTCAAACGGGTTTTTCTCGAAACAACGTTTTCAAATTCTACCTCCATCGTATCTCTAAAACTAATAAACCGATTCTCTTGAAATTTGAACCACATATTCTAAACATGATTCGCAACAAGATGACCATCGATGGTTTTAAAATTTCGATTTTCACTAAATTTTTTAGCGAAAAACACGCGTTTTTTCATACTTTTTTCGTTTTTCATCTGCCTTTTTAAACATTTTTGACAAAACTTTATATCCGAGGGTAATTTTGTAGGTGGTGTCATACTGAATCTAATGGACTTTGATTTTTTTGTTTCAGACAGGTTGTTGCCGAGTTGTGATGGAGCTACCTTGCCCACCTATTTTTGAGGCGTTACGTTAAACTATAGTTTTTGTAATTAAAAACGAATAAAAATGAATTACAATTTTTAAAATGTCTTTCAAGGCTTTATTTATCAAGCCCAACAACTTTTATGTTCATATCTTTTATAAAATCCTTTAAAAAATTGCGAAAATAGCCTTTTTTCGTGGCTCCAAAGTGGGCTGGCCCTCAAAAATTCTCGGAGATAGGTATGAAAAAATTGCATTTTTGCAATAAACAATATGAAATTTGTTGTTATCTGCGTCGTTCTCATTTCCAATGTATAGTATATGGAAAAATAAATGTTGTTGCAATTTGAAATTTTTTCATATCTCGTATCGTTAAAGAGTTATCTACGAAAAACGAAAATCATCCCTATTTTCAAGGATGCGTTTCACCCCTTAAATATTGGGTTCCGCAGATATAAAAAAACACGTATCGCCTATTTTTATCTGCTCTACAAACATGCCAAATTTCATCGAAATCGGAGGAGGACACCTCGCAACCTTTGCTTGTTAGCATCCTCGTCAGTAAGAACAAAACAGAAACACTTTTCGAGTCTCACTTTCACCGTGAGAAAACTTACTAGTTAACTTTCGTGAATCTTGCTGTTCGGAGACGCCGAGAAACTTCAAGTGTAGAAGAACGAGGTAAATTAATCTTCTTCGTTGCGTTGATCGAGGTTCCGATCAACGCAACTGCCCGATGGTACGAGAAAGGGGGAACTTGCGCATGTCAGAGCCTTTACACATGCCGTATTTCCTCCGCGTGTGCACAGGCCATCAGGGCTACGACGCGAGGCTGTGCGAGCGTCTAGATCTATATAGATGAGCAAAATTTTTAAGTGATACATAAAAGGACGTATGTAGTGTATGTTACGATACGACTGAGGGACTTTATTCGATGCAACAAATCAACGGCTGTGGAATAATTTTCATGGTAAAAAAACCGTTCGGAACTTCGGTCGAATATTATGAGATCTTAAAATTGAGTAGACGGATCGAAAAAAGACCCAAACAAAATCCATAGAAAAAAATCATATTTCATTGGTCAAATGTCATTCAATATTTTATTCATCGCCGCGTTTTCGAGTAATGTCGAATCAAAGTTAAAACGTCGTCTGCTAAAGCCCATCTTACTATATAAAGAGCCGCGGCCAGGGGGCTGGCACCTCCTACCCCTACCGCATTTAAAAATTCTACACTTTTTGACCGCTTTATTTCGTTCTAACTCTCCCCATAGCGCTAGTAGGTCACTGACAATATTCTTATTGCGCAGGCACGAGGCCCGCACGGCGTACTTAACCACCCAGACTCCGAATGCGACTATTTTGACGTTTGAAGTTTAAGCCTGTTACGTCTGCCGAGAACGAAGCTCAGGTTAGACGCGGGAATATTGTCAAGTACCCAGCTGCTAACTGTATGTTTTCTCTTAATATTTATGTTTTGTTCTCTTCTCTTGTTTTCTCGTCCTCCTCCAGGAAACATACGATAACACAAAACGCTGTCATAAAAACGGGAAAATTCGAACAGTCTCGTTGCAATCCGAACAGAGTCCGAGTGCAAAGCTCAGTGTCCTAAAGACCAAAAATACACAAAGGAAACCTTCGGATTACAAGGATGACAAACACGTAAGGCGACACGCAGGAAATGCGTGATGATGAAGTTCCTATTGCATTAAGACATAAATACATAACGAGGCAACGATACACAATTCTAACGACCGTCCAAGAGTAGAGAATATCCAAATCCTCACTCCACAAAAATATACATTCTCCAAAAGGAAATCCGGTAATAAAACTACGCTGGTATTTCCCACGCGCTCTCACACCTGAGTCAACAGTGCCTATTTTGAGGCAAGCGCCGCGACGCGACCAAAACCCTTTTTCTTCCCTATATTTTTCCAACGCTCCAGATAACGAGACGCGGACTAGTTTCCGAGAATCGAGATGGAGATCACACACATCATAGTCTACACCCAATCAGAGTCTCCAAAAATATTTCCTCTTCCAACTTGACCAATCATATGCACTAGAAAATTTCCTACATCCTTTCAACCAATCAAAAAATTAACGCATGACGAAAATGCACTTCTTGAGAAACTACTTCTCCCACCATCCCAGTATCCAAAATATCCTACAAGCTAGAACAGATAAATCTTGGAGTGAGTGTTCCATCATCACTCCTTCAGACCCAGTCTCCCAACAGTGTTCCATCACCACTCCTTCAGACCTAGTCTCCCAACAGTGTTGCATCACCACTCGTTCAGACCTAGTCTCCCAACAGTGTTCCATCATCACTCCCTGAGTAAAACTCTCCCTTCAGTCTCCATCGCGTACGAACAAAAATCTCCCAATAACTCTCACCGGAGCAATTACAAAAACTGTCTCCAGAAAGCGAACGCGAACATTAACTTCAAAATTATACTTTATAATCACGCGAACTACAAGAATTTCATTAAGTATCTACGTTGAACCTGTATAACGCATTATTTTGCGCAAATGTCCAATTAATTCGAAGACGCGGCTCATGATAAATACCCACTTGTAAAAATTTGTGTCGACGTGAACCCAACATTGTTACCAAGCGTGCGCAACCGAAGG
The DNA here is from genome assembly GCA_964007375.1 of Ophion obscuratus. Taxonomy (NCBI): domain Eukaryota; kingdom Metazoa; phylum Arthropoda; class Insecta; order Hymenoptera; family Ichneumonidae; genus Ophion; species Ophion obscuratus. The sequence continues at coordinate 60,694,505 of OZ023315.1, read as the reverse complement.
GTCCGACCCACCTGCGGAGGCCCGAAAACGACGGCTATAAACAGATTATGGTATCCATGACCCATCGACAAAGCGAAATATTTTATTTATATTTCTTGTATTATTAATTTAATCGAATTAACCAAATTGGTTAATTATAATAAACCCCGAATTGTCAAGTCACTTGCGTAAATCAATTAATTTATTAATCGAGTCACTGCGTCACACCCACCTTTGCATGCACCTTTCCCTTTTACACCCTCATCCCAAGCTAGTACGCTAGGCGTAGGCTAAAAAGAGGGAACCGCGATAGATATATGCCCATATCCTCTCAGGACGTCACAAGCCGCGGTGCGGAATTGATGAAATTACCGAAATTACTTTTAAACATATAATTCTTTATTAACATTTAAATTAAATTAACAATGAAAATATACTAGAATATAAGAGTTCTCTCTCAATGTTTCTTTTTTTTTGGAGAGCTCCGATTGGAGTATTGACACTGAAATGTTTGTCGTCCGTCCCGGTCACTCACAGGCTTGGCTTACAACTATTCGCGCTATCACACGTTAGTTTAACAAACGGAATTACTGGCACACACGCATGCATCGCAGGCAACGGGAATACTCGCACACGGCACACCATGCACTCAAGTCTATTAATTCGTTCGTTTTTGTACTATCCTCGCACGGATACGATTTCACTCGCGCGTATCTCTTTCTCACTCTGCTCACGTCGTTCTCTCCGTTATGTTCACACGCTATTACTGTTTCGCTCTGTCGGTCGCACGTGCGTTCGCTTTGCTTCCACATTGGCTGCGCCTTCTCGCCGTGGACATAGTCTACGGTGTTTGAACAACGGACATAGTCTACGGTGTTTGAAACGAGTCTCAACACTCGCTATCCTGGTCTGCTCGTCCTCGAGCGTCGACGTGTAATCTTTCCACCAGGCTGGAGTTTGTCGTCTTTGCTGAATCCGTCATGGTTCTCCTTCGGCCTGACTCGGTGCACGGTCATGTGTGCTCGGCTCGACACACGTCGCTGGAGGTTCCGGGGTCGTCGGTCCCTCGGGCGCTATCTCTCGCACCGCACTCGACTCGTCAGTTTCCTCGCTGTCAGTCTCGACTTAGAAGTCGTCGTCGTCTTCCTCGTCGTCCGGATCTTCGGGCGTCCATAACTTTAGCTGAGTCATGTGCGCGGTAGAGGCGTTTCGGCGTCCATTTCCTTCGTCGCCCATGCTGCAAACCCGGTAGGTATCGCCTGCCAGCTTTTCGGTGATGATTAAGGGCCCTTTGAACTTGGCCTGGAGTTTGGCCGGCTCGTCCGTCGCTGTAGCCGCCGTCCTTAGTAGACGATGTCTCCCGTATGATATTCCCTCGGCTTGAGACGCCCTGCATCGTACCGCCGCTTCATGGCTCGTTGTTGCTGCTCCAGACGTGATCGCGCGGCTTCTCTCAGCGTGGTTGGATCGTCGTACTCGCTCTGGTTGTGGGGGGTTGTCTGCCGAAGCGGGCGTTCACCGCCTCGCGGCATGTACCCCAGCAATAGTTCAAACAGGCTCTTCCCCGTGCTCGCGTTCCGCATCTCGTTGAGGTCGGCTTGGACTCTCCGCAGCCCACGATCTCAAGTTCGAGGGCTGCGGACTGCTTCCGGAAGGAATTTAAGGTATGACGAATCCCGTTTTTCTTACAGAAGTCCTCGGACGCCTTCGAGGTGAAGCAGGTGCCTCTATCCGTCACGATCCGAGTTCGCGCCCCATAGTTGTCGACAAGTTCCTCTAGATGTCGCAGCACGGCTCGCGTGCTGGTGTCTAGCATGGCTCTCAACGTCACGTAGCGGGTCAATGTGTCTGCAACTACATAAATGTACTGATTGCCATGACTAGTCGTGAAAAAAGGGCCCAGATGATCCGCGTGTACGAGGTCGAATGGACGTTTCCCCGGCGGGATCGAGTGTAATTTTCCCGGTTGTCTTCCTCCCTTCGGTTTAAATTGCAGGTATGATGTACACGCTGCCACGTGTCGCCGGACATATGCTTTCATCCTCGGAAAGTGGTAGTGGTGTCGTATGCGGGCGACGACTCTCTCGACGCCTTGGTGACTCCGTTGATCATGGAACCGCAGTACTAGCGGCTTCCGCATGGCGCGAGGTATCGCGTACCTTCAACTCTCTCCGACGATCCGATAAACGACTTCCCCCTCGAGTACGTAGTCGCTGACTTGATGTTCCTCCGCCGTTGTACGCTCCTTCTTCTTTCGCAGAATACCTTTAACCCTTATCAGCTCCGGATCTACGTGTTGGTACATTCGCACCAGGTCATCCTCGCTCGTGATCTCCAGTGCCGATCTCGCCGGCTTTTCCTGCGATTCCTCCGGAGCTCGACTGAGCGCGTCCATATGCGCCATCCGCGTACCTGGTCGGTGCACGATTATGTAATCATATTAGCACAATGCATCGCTATACCGGATCACCTGGGGATTTAATAATTTTTGAGTGTCCAAGTAGGTGAGGGCGCTGCAATCCGTCACCACCGTGAACGGAATGTTTGCGATCATCGGACGAAGTCGCGCGATGGCCCAGACCACTGCGAGTAGCTCCAACTTGCTACTATGGTATGCTCGCTCTGGCCCGGTCCTGCGCCGACTGGTCGCGTACACCATTTGTAAATGTCCGGCTTCATCCCATTGAAGAAGCATTGCCGTGAGCCCCGCTGCACTTGCATCGGTATGCAGCTCGGTTTCCGCCGTCGGATCGTACGTTTGCAGGACCAGGCGCGCCAGCAGATCGTCTTTGAGCGTGGTAAACGCTTACTGTCGGGCCTCCGTCCACACAAAGTCGGTCCCCTTTCTCAGCAGCCTGGTCAAAGGTTCGGCTAACTGAGCGAACCGCGGGACAAAACGTCGAAAAAAACTCATCAACCCGAGGTACCTTCGTCCCTCGTGGACGTTAACGGGCCTTGGGAACTCCTTCACGGCTCTCAATTTGGATTCCCCGGGCTCGATGCCTTCCGCGGACAGCTCGTATCCTAGGTAAGTAACCTTGGTGTAAAGAAACATACACTTCGCTAATTTGATTGTCAGCCCCGCGCTTTGGAGTGCCCCGAACACCTTCTCCAATGTCTCTCGCATCGTCGGCCAATCTCGTCCTGGAATAAGAATGTCATCAAGATAATAGAGGACGACCTCGTCCTGTAACGGCCCCAGCGCCCGATGCTTCGCTTTTGCAAAAAAGGCTGGCCCATTCATGAGACCGAAGATCATCCTGGTAAATTCGGCCGTCTCGTCCAGTGTGATAGTGGCCGTCTTTTCCCTCGCGTTCGCCGTCGGCAGAATCTATAAATAACCATGTGCCCGGTCGAGGACGATAAACAGTGTACTTTGACGTATTTTTCCTAAATGTTCATCAATACTCGGCAACGGAAAATGAACGCGCTTCATCTGCCGATTTAATTTTCTTAAGTCAACACAGAGTCTTGATTCACCACTTTTTTTTAAACTAATATCACAGGGCTTGCGAAAGGGGTTTGAGTGTCCCTCACGATACCCGCCTTTCTCCAGTCTTTTAAAATTTCTCGCGTTTCTAGTCTTTCTTTCTCGGTTGCGCGGTAGGATTTCGACGACACCGGCTGAGTTCCTTCCTTCAGCTGAATGTCCATCGTCATAGACGTCGCGCACCCCAGGTCGTGTAGACCCGTCGACACACAATTGCGAAATCTATTTACAGTGGCGCACAGTTCCTCGACGACCTCTTGTGGCTGTTCCGGACCCACATTCACCTCGTCTAGACGTATCGGTGGAAGGTCGTGCCCCGAGCTTTGTATGACAGGTAGCGGGGAGATTTCCCCTCGGACCACACTTCGATTGTTCTCCTCGACTCGATGCTCCCTTCCTCCCAGGTTTAATACTGGAAGTTCGTATTTCTCCTCCGCGTTTGCCACCCGCAGGAAGCTCACCGAGTGCGCAGGGATCGCCAGCGCTTCCGGAATTGCAGGGCTCGAGGCTGCAATCGCCTCCGACAGTGGACGGTCTGCCGCGTGTTTGAAGGTAAACGCCGCACCAACCTTGTAATAGTCGACCCTCGGATGGTCTGTGTACGTGCGACCTATTATCGCTTCCATGGGCTGTGCGTTGTGCGAAACCACCCTCAACGCTACGCTCGGGCACGGTGACCCCATCGATTAACACGGCCGCTCGGACCACGCCGGGACTCGTCACGACACAGTCGGGCGGTCCGAACCCCTTGAGAGCTTGAGGCGCTAGTTCCATCCGGAACGCCCCTTTTAGCGCCGTCGTTGCCAGCATGGTGCATTCCGAGCTGCCGGGAACCACGAACACGGTAAGGTCTCGGCCACCAACCGTCGCTCTCTTCATGTACTTGGCGGCTGCCGCATAGTGCACTTTACCGAGAGTCTGAATAGAAGCCTGCGCAGTTGCTGCCACCAACGACTAATATGCCCCGACTTGCCACACTTGTAGCACATGACTTCTTTTTTTGGCGCAGGTCAATCGCGAGCCAGGTGCCCTAACTTAGTACAATTGAAGCCCTTACGTTCAAAGTCTGGTGTGCTCTTACCCAACCCCGACGGTCTCGCCTCTCCTCGTCGTGGCGGGTCTTCTCCGGTCGACATGCGCCTTTCGGTTGAAGTGTACGCAGTCATCGGTCTCGGTCTCAGCGTCGACGTCGACGTCGTTTCCCGCGCAGATCGCACCCACTCGCTCACGCGCAGATCGCACCCACTCGCTCACCCAGGATTTTCTCGTACTAGAGCAGATCGTGTACTAGGTCATTTAGTCCGAATTGCGCGGCCGACATCACCACTGCGGCGAGCTCCTTTGACCACACTCCCACGAGGATCTCGGCCTTGGGCTCGCGAAACTTCAACCTTAACGCAGCACACAGTTTCGCTTTTGCGTGGAAATAGGTTGGAAGCGGTTCCCCTTTTCCCTGAGAGCGCGTCTTCATACGCGCCCAGCGAACGAACAAGTCATCACGCACTATGAAGGTGTCACGAAACGCCTCGCCAAACACTGACCACGAACTTATTTTCCGCGACTGGCTTCGATACCAGTCCCGTGCGCCCTCCCGTAGGCGCATACGCGCTGATTCAAATAAATAAGCTTGCGGCCACTCATGCAAGTTGCTCATGGGTTCGAGATTTTCGAGCCATTCTGACGCGCGCGCACTGTCGTCTGTGCCGGTAAAATAACCGATATTACGCGAAAGATCGGGAAGATTGGTATCTGTTTCTCGGCCGTTGACGGAGCTGTCACCGTTGCCGGACGGTTTCCGGCCCGTTCCGTCAACAATTGCACCAAGAGATCGTCCTTATGCCCGGCGGATAATCCAGGATTTTTAGACATTCGCGTCGCAAAAAATCCTGACAATTGATTTTTCGATTGGATTATTTCAGAGAGTGTCCCCTAAGTATGATGCCAAGTTTGTGTCATCCGAAACCGCGAGCGTTAGCCGCCATCTTGAAAAACACGTTTCTGCAAATATCTCGGCAACGGTGAGTTTTACGTTAAACATTGTAAGGACCTTTTTTGTAGAAGATAAAATTTCCCATCTTTTTTATTTGAATCTTTTCTCTATTGTTAATATTTGCCGACATACAGTCGATTAAAAAAATCAAATTTTTGTTTTTGGAAAATATCTCGATAATTTTTGGAAATACGAAGAAAAAATGTGATAATCAAAGTTGTAGAGCATGAAATTATCTACAATTTTTGTATAAAACGTTTTTTTTTAATCAATAGTTGCTGAGTTCTAGCGCAATGAAAGTTGCCGTCAGGTAAAGCAAAACAGCGTTTAGTGGTAATACGTTACTCTAGCATGCCAAAAAAGTGTAATAAAAGAATTTTATAATAGAGACGGTAACAATAATATTTATCATGAAAAGGAGGGATATGGGGGATAGGAAGAAAGTTTGTGCAATAAAAACAATTTGACGAATTGTATGAAAAAAGACATGAAAATTTATTCATTTATTCATATTCATTATCATTTGCGCGATTTGAATCGCGATTTACAAATTAATATCGCATCATCATCATAATAATAAAAAAAAATTTCTTATAAAATTTTAAACGTCGATGATAGATTTAAAACAATTTTCTTTGTTTGGAACAAGAAGGGCCATTTTCGATGGTTTGCGAGTTTTCTTCTTCCATGTTTAAGTCATGAACAGCAGAAGAATCTATGAAAGATTCATTTTGAACATCCTCTTCGTCGCTATCGTCCACTGTAGGGATTGCGTTATCGTATGTTTGGCCACTGCAATTTGAACAAATTATGGAATATCTCAAGCCACTCTTTCGGCATCCGCAGGGAGCTCCGCAATTATCTTGCATTTGCAAGATATTATTTGCAGCAAACTTTGTGGCGCGGAAGCTTTGTTCGTTCTAATTGGTAATAAGCGATTCGCAGCGTGCTTCCAGCCCCATTCTTCCGGGTCATGGTGAAATCCCAGCCAACTTTGGACTTGATGATATACTCTGAAGGAATGGTAACGGGCTGCATCCTGCGTCGGTGGTAGAATTGTCAAGTTGAGCTTGATGTTCCGAGCTAACTTGCCGAAGTTCTTGTATCGGAAAGAGTCGATGGAAAGTTCGGTTTTATTGCCTCCATACAACGCAATAAAAAAAACGCTCGCCAGCTTGAGCAATCACGTTGGGATCGTTCCTCCTATCTTTGAACAATGCCACAGCCGTCAGCAATTCTTCGTTGTCGTCAGAGCTTTGTATTTTCCATGAATGCATGTAAAAATAGAATGTTTGGTCTTATGTTTTCACCATATTCCGACTTCGGGCAACCTGGGCTGTATAGGGATTCTGGAGTGCGTCCTCCTGCAATAATACCCGCCGAGACGTCGCGTCTCCTTACACTTTTTGTTTGCATGATAGAGTAACGTATTACCACTAATCGCTGTTTTTCTTTACCTGACGGCAAATTTCATTGCGCTAGAACTCAGCAACTATTGATTTTACAAAAAAAGTGTTATACAAAAATTGTAGAAAATTTCATGCTCTACAAATTTGATTGTCACATTTTCTTGCGTGTTTCCAAAATTTATCGAGATATTTTTCAAAAACAAAAATTTGGTTCTTTAATCTACTATACCTCGGCAAATATTAGCAATAGAGAAAAAATATTTGAATTAAAAAGATGGGAAATTTTATTCTCTCCAAAAGAGGTCCTTACGGACGAGACAAACTTGGTTTTATATTTAGGGGACATCCTCGACATGAATCAATCGAAAAATCAATCATCAGGATTTTTTGCGGAGCGAACCTATTTTTGGTGCTAAAATTCCTGGACTAGGATAAGAGTCGGCGAAACGCCGTGGCGATCGCCGAATGCGCGTATTCGTTGATCGAGGATTGTCGGGGAGGGGGATCCCGTGTCTCGCTCGCACCGCCCGACTCGTTCGTCAGTTCATACTGCTCGCGATCCGCACGCGGCGCACATGCATCGGCTACTTCCGCGTCCGTGTTCAGCAATGGCGGCTCGGACGTCGTTTCCATCAAGGAGACTAGAGTAAAGGAGTTCAAACTCCCTATCCTAGCCTGTATGTACGAAGTTCTTTCAATCGGTCGCAGAGATGTAGTGCTCAATTCCGCCGCAGGCGTCGCCAGTGTTCCCCAGAACCCATAATATATAGTAATACAAAACTGCATAAGGTCCGAGCTCCTCCTCAACGACCAATGACAAAACTGGGGTGATCGTGTTTCTCTCTCGCACACCCGAACGATAATACACCCAAGTAGGGATTCCTTCTATTGGAATATATAATAATATTGTGTACATATGTATAATAAATAAAACATAAATAATATTAATGAAACAACTCGTGTTGTTTTATTCACATGGGCTTATTATATAATAAGCACATCAGATATAATAATTATATAATAAGTGCAACACGAGTTATTTTATTATGGAAACTTATGATTTGCCTGTTATGTTTAAAAATATAGCTAATTATAATGAAACGCGAATAAAGCGATAAACCAACCGTAATGTATCTCGCAATGTATTTATTATTCGGATGCGCATTACTCTGTTTTCCTGTACAATAATAATAATGATAAATAATAATAATAACATGTACATGCAAGAAACCGGGCGAATGCGGGAACGTTGGCTCTACATGCTGGGGTTGTCTTTTCAATACGTGCTTATTATATGTTGTGACGGTAAACCCGTAGGTTTCCAAAATTTCCCTTCGCGTCACAAAGGGGTGTCGCGCCTCCGCCCGGCGATTTTTCCCGGGGCGCCAGCCGCGTTAGCGGCTCGCCGAGCGGTAGGTCGAGACGACCGATTTGTCCGACTGGCACAGCTCTTCTTCCGGTAGAGTGGCGGGGTCAGGGGCTAAAACACTGATGCAACAACAAACAAAAATAAATATCTGCAGACACCTCTGGAGAGAGAGAGTTTCACTTTATTCAATCTGAGTTGTTCCTCGATGGATGACTCGATACAAAAATTATATAAAAGCCGCCGGCCGGCTTATCTCTTTTCTCTCTCTCTCTCTTTCTCTCTCTCTCTCTCTCTCTCTCTCTCTCTCTCCCTCACCTTTTCAACGGGTTAACAATCACAACCGACAACGCAAAACACGCAAGGGATCTGCTACGTTCCTCCCTGCACCGCGATCCGAAACGACGCACACGCGAATGACGGAGGGATTATTTTTATGTCAACGGCAGAATTTTCCTTTACGCCGCGGGCGGCCGCACTCCACAGACCGACTTAATTAGTCCCCAACTATTACTTCTACTCGTCGACCGTCTCGCTCGGCTTTCCGTTGTCAAGTTTCGTTTTCCCGCGAGCGAGACGGTTTACTGAAGATCTCCGTCCCAGCCGTGCACCCATCCTCGCGGTCATTCGCGTCGTCCGTTACCGCGCCAAAATTAAATATTGGAAGTTATAAAAGACGATGCCGGGTACGATGACGATGACCGTTGGCGGATGACGATGACGATGACCGTTGACGGATGACGTAGACGATAACCGTTGACGGATGACGTAGACGATGACCGTTGACGGATGACGTAGACGATGACCGTTGACGGATGACGTAGACGATGACCGTTAACGGATGACGTAGACGATGACCGTTGACGGATGACGTAGACGATGACCGTTGACGGATTACGTAGGTCCAGTCTCTGTCCGCCGATCTTACCCAGCGCATCGAGTCTCACTGCGATTCCTGCCCTTTGCAGTTACGCGTCGTGCGAAGGTCGGGCGGATGCGCCGTTACCGACTGAGGGGGACCGGGGACCAGCCGTCCGCCGTAGGTTCGTTTATAATAGGCAATAGGTTCGAGTCGGAGATGGTCCCGGCGTCTTTGATTGCCTGACGCTGCGAGTCGTCGAAGAAGGCAGGTACTGTGATGACGGCGTTTGTCACGTTCTGACCGAGATAAGCTTCGACCGTTTCCTTCATCGTCTTCAGTACTATTGACTGACTCCTTCCGGGAAAACATTTGCGATCCTCCTTTGCTGGACTTCGATCTTTGGCTGACCACCGTCGTTCACTACGTTGAACGGACAGTGCTTCCTGTCAGCCTGGACGGTTGCGTATTCGAACGTCTGCCGATCAGCATTACACTGCTGATCGTAGCGGAGAAGCGCTCGAGGCCGTGGCCGAGCTGAACTGTTTCGAACTCTCGAGCGAGGCCAAGATCGACGAGGCGCGCCCAGACTGGAAGATACGAGGCCGCTGCTGTGAGAAGGATCTCGAGGTTTCCGAGACGACCGCCATTTCCCGTGAGCCATCGTATCAGTTGATATCGAACGAACGAATAATAAAAAAAAGAATATAATTATACAATGAAAAAAGATGTCAATGGACAATGAGATACATAAATAATAAACGATAACGGCGCGCTCGGGCTCCCGTATGCGGATGAAAACCGAGCGAGAGGGTCGCCTTAAAAGTGGCTTTGGGGCTCTTCCATTCTGCCACGTGACAATGTATACCCATGAAAACTCGATATTTGCTAGTTACGATTAAAAATGAAGCTAAATATGAATTGAGTTAAGTGATGAACCAACGGAACAAGCCGTCAAGCCTAATTGGACCCCAAACGCGGCAATCACTTGAATATGAAAAGATTATATTTATTGGCAAATCATTGTGTGGCGAAGTTGGTAGAACGCTAGATTACTGTATTGGAGGTCCTGAGTTCGAGCCTCGGTAGTTTTAATTTTGTTCTTTTGCATTCGTACAGGTATCTGGTTGTACGAGCGAATTGAAGCAGTTTTATCCAATCAAAGAACTCGTCCAATCCCAAAAGAATTCGAACAAAAATAACATGGAAGAATATATTTTTTAATTTACTGCTATCAATAGTTGAAATTTGTTTTATAATTCCTACCTAGAGTGTTTACTGTTTCCCTTTATCTCATTGACTCGCGAGGAGTCATCTCCATTATTATGCACATAGTTTGATAGCTGCTGTGCTGGTGTACACGACAGATATATTTTTGTTTGACAGGCGCAAACAATTTCGCCGCCATAACACGGTCAGTTTCACCTTATGCAGTTTTGTATTACTATATATTATGGGCTCTGGGGAACACTAGCGACGCCTGCGGCGGAACTGAGCATTACATCTCTACGACCGATTGAAAGAACTGTTTGAGGCGGGCGTGTCGACTCCTTCTCTCTAGTCTCTTTGGTTTCCATGTGGCCCGCGCGTAGCACCGACGCGCCGCCACCTTGCGCGTTCCCGCTTGCTCTCCCGGGAGTCGGCAGTTGCACATTCGTGTCCATCGCCCGTCCGCGCCCCCTTCCGAGGGTTCGGTCGAGCCCCATCGCGCCTAACTTATCACGCAAGAACCGCTCAAACTGCGATTCGTTGACCATTCGTTTTTTTTGTCGAAGTCCGTCGCGCGCACTCCACCGCTCACTGTTCATATCCAATCCTACTTCTGAATTGTTAAACATACAATTCTTCATTAACATTTAAATTAAATTAAAAATGAAAATATACTGGAATATAATAGTTCTCTCTCAATGTTTCTTTTTTTTGGAGAGCTCCGAATGGAGTATTGGCACTGAAATCTTTGTCGACCGTCTC